>CM032062.1:30503988-30534053 GCA_018831715.1 Matsumurasca onukii | reverse complement strand
AAGCACTGGAGCATACTTCATTGCCTTCATTCAGATGCATGCTTTAGTTATGTAACGTGGTGGAGCTTTGAACAAGGGAGCAGTGGTGGCAAGTTACTACAGCCATATTGTGTGTTAAAGCTTTGGCCGTAGGCGGCTAGTCTTACCCAGTAGCGAGCTCTTCAACTCAAAGCACTCTGGAGCATACTTCATTGCCTTCATTCAGATGCATGCTTTAGTGATATGTAACGTGGTGGAGCTTTGAACAAGGGAGCAGTGGTGGCAAGTTACTACAGCCATATTGTGTGTTAAAGCTTTGGCCGTAGGCGGCTAGTCTTACCAGTAGCGAGCTCTTCAACTCAAAGCACTCTGGAGCATACTTCATTGCCTTCATTCAGATGCATGCTTTAGTGATATGTAACGTGGTGGAGCTTTGAACAAGGGAGCAGTGGTGGCAAGTTACTACAGCCATATTGTGTGTTAAAGCTTTGGCCGTAGGCGGCTAGTCTTACCCAGTAGCGAGCTCTTCAACTCAAAGCACTCTGGAGCCTTCATTGCCTTCATTCAGATGCATGCTTTAGTGATATGTAACGTGGTGGAGCTTTGAACAAGGGAGCAGTGGTGGCAAGTTACTACAGCCATATTGTGTGTTAAAGCTTTGGCCGTAGGCGGCTAGTCTTACCCAGTAGCGAGCTCTTCAACTCAAAGCACTCTGGAGCATACTTCATTGCCTTCATTCAGATGCATGCTTTAGTGATATGTAACGTGGTGGAGCTTTGAACAAGGGAGCAGTGGTGGCAAGTTACTACAGCCATATTGTGTGTTAAAGCTTTGGCCGTAGGCGGCTAGTCTTACCCAGTAGCGAGCTCTTCAACTCAAAGCACTCTGGAGCATACTTCATTGCCTTCATTCAGATGCATGCTTTAGTGATATGTAACTTCCTGAGCATTATTCTTCCGATCCAAGTGAACGTTTTTAATTCGTTCTGGTGGTTTGATTTCAAATTACATAAATATGAACAACAACATAGGTTTTGTTTAGTCATTGATCTACCTTTTGTTAACTAAGCTAAACATGTTTTTGTTAGTGTTGTTTATAGTTAATTTGAAACGTTTAGAAAAAATATACGTAACACTAATAAGACATTTTTCACACTGACGCCAAACCACAAATTGAAACTGTATGCAATTATCATTCTTACAATTCACTCTGGCGTTTTTTAACCGGTTCAAGTGTATGATTCTGATATTCAAGGATAACTCAAGCCACTTCAATCGTCGCATGTCTTTTTCTGAGTTCAAAAGTAATAGCGCAGTTATTTGAAATGGGGATTGTACAGCGGACAACCTCCCCCAGCTCAAGGGAAAAATTATTAGTATTATTCCTAGTTTTTGTGATATTAGAGTTACGTATTCTTTGTTCTACAGTTTATCTTGAACGAAACATCCATGAAATAAATAAATTATCTACATTAAGTTTTTACAGTATTACAAAGGGCCGTTAAGAGCTTTTTATCATTACAGTAGGGAAGGGGTCATGAAACAGAAATTTGATCAGACATTTACTACCTAACCTATGAGCTAGAACTTGAATGTATCTTAAATATAACAGTTGCTCATTTCCAAACCTTATTTATCATTCAAACTTTATAGAAAACCCACGGTATTTAACACAAATATCTGAGTTATGAGAAATCTGTGAACTCAGGAAACATAATAAATCTCCCCGGAACTACAACAGTATACATATGAGAGACAGTCTAGTTACACAGGTTCCGTATATAAAAAGCACCGAGGGAATATAATGTTTCTTCCTTCCGAGAGGTTTCTTATAAAGTGAATTTACATGCAATAACTTTCAAAGCTTAGAGCGTTCAAACAGAAATATGACCTTTTCTCGAGATACTGAATAATAACCATTCTTAGAATTCTAACTTCTTTGTTTTTGCAAACCAGGAAGTATAATTGTGAACATGCACATTTTTACTTGTTAACCTGAGAAGATTCGACAACTTTATACTGACCTCGTTCAACGTAGTAGTTATGGTGGATTCACCTGCTAGTGAAAGTTCCTTTAAAAATAGTACATTTACTCGTATATATTCTACGCATTGTGGAACACAATGTTTTGAAGTAAAACTACAAACACTTTGTGAGTAAAGTTGAAGGGTTTACTGTTTAGTATTACAGGTAAAATAGGGTTTTCGACAAGATGAATTCATACATAGTCCAAACTAGTCCCAAATGTGTATAGGTCATAAAGATTCTTAAAATTTGTGTTAAGGGCCTTCAAACGTTACTTACTTAGGGAGGTAGTGAAAGGGCTGAAATCATGTTCTGTGTTATAGCGAAACAACAAACAAAGATTTTGCCTTAAAACAGCTGTTTTTGACATACGTAATGACGTGCAAAAGTTGCACTTTAATTATCAAATTTCCTTTGGAAAAATGAGATATTCATGTCATCAGCATGATAAGATCCAGGCCCAGGACCATGATATGAGCACTGATCCTGACCCTTAAACACATTTTGAGAATTTGTTCAAAACTTTCTATACAGTTCATATGTGCGTATTTCTCGTACATCATCTCCACAGGTCATGTTTGGTCCATTTTTTGCCAAATTTTGTACAAATGTTCCTTTTGTAAATATCTTAATCGAGTTCGTCAACCAGCAAAATTGGACAACCGGAACCTCCTTTTGCTGGGATGGAGGATTTTCACCAAAAAGGGGTTTAATGGTCTAAAACAGTACATTTCGTCCGACTTTCATGAAATGAAATAAGATTGTATTTTGTTATTTTAAATAAATATACTAAAACCATGCAAATTGATCAAGTCAATTCAAAATGGTGGCTACGAATTTTGCTATAATAGCGGAATGAGTTGTCCGATTTGATTGACATATAAAACGTGTTTTCCTTTCATGATATGTAATAGCCTATAACTTTCAGTAAAAGCGTCGTAAGTCTGAGGAAAAAGCCAAAAGCGTTCGTGCTCATGCAGGAGGCCAAGCTGAGGCCGAAGGCCGAAGCAGAACTAATGACGCAGCGAACAGCCTCATAATGCTCGTGCTCATGCAGCTCGTGCTCATAATAGAATATACAAATTTGAGGACGAGGGCCGAAGCGAGACTGTGAGCGCCGATAGTTTAGCGCTTAGCTGCGTGTCGTCCTAGCTTTCAGCTGGCTTTATTATATTATACCCGGTATTTTAGTTATTTCATTTAAGTTTTAAAAAGATTTTTGTCATCCGCCTAAAATAGCGGTTTTAGACACAGTTATTATGAGTTTAAGTTGCACATCGATTTACAGGAAAATGAAGTATTATTTTGATCACCTTTTATTCACCGCAAGCTGATGATTTACTTACGTAAGTGCAACCCGGTAGTAATTTCATCTTTATTAGTAAAGTTTCATATGAAACGGTAAAGGGAATGCCAATTCATTACAAATTACAGTTACAAAATGGGTATTATTTAGTCATTTTTATAAAGAGATGCTTTGAAATTATTGTTTGTTTGGTTATAGTCAGCCAAAAATCATATACTTAATAGTGTTTGATCGTTGTGTGACAACAGCTGTTAACAAATTTCAACCCTGCAATCTCACCATCTGATCACAAGATGGTTTGTCTTGTGTACAAACCCTTGTAGTTCTTAGCCCTGGTTATCCCAAGGGTTATACCTCAATGGTTAAGCTGTGGTTTTCTAAGCGGTGACTGATTTATTACGGCTGTCTTACGACCGTGAGTTTTTGTTTTCAATGCAACCGGTTATATGCTGTAAAAGTGGTCACCGGTCACTAGGAAAACACTCCGATAATTATGATTGCATTGAAAACAATAAACAAATGTTCACCGTCATATTACCATTATATACAACCTATAGCGTTTATTATATGTACCGTAAAATACAAACACCTTTTAAAATCGCAAATTTATATAAATAAATATATATTTATTCCAGAATTTTTGATACAATATCTACACAAAACTATAAAAATTACTAGCCACAATATCCAGTAAGCGTGGCTAGCTCAACTTAATCTTACATATTAATCTTACAGATAACAGTCAAAACAACATGAAAAATAGGCGGTTCACCGCAGCGTGCACCTCATACAACAAGGGTTATCTTTCCCGCACAACCTTCGCACTGCTTATTCTACAACCACCCTACACAACGATAATTCACTAGTGACTATACTTTAACCTTAGGCTATGATAACACAAAGAATAAGTCTTCAATAACAAAGGTCTTATATGATCAATAATACGTAATATATAAAACTGTATACATCAAATTACATCTTTTTCTAAACCATGAACGTTACAAGTGTTTGACTCACAGAAAGGGTTGTAGAGTTTAATGTGTTACTTTGCTGCTACTTTGTAGCTGGAAGGCATTACAACATCCGTCGTGACAGTGGAGTCAAACAACGATATACGAGTATTCCACCTTCAAGCTCAGACTCCACTTTATTGTGCCATTTACTCGTTTCCACCCTTTTCTAACAAATCTCTTTAACAAGGGTAGGGTTTGAAGGTTTTGTTAAACCATGGGAAATTATAATAATGTTTCATTGCGAACAATACAAAATTGCGTTGCAAAGAAAAACAAAACGAAGGTGAAGAACTTTTTATTTTACAATCTTAGAGGTCATAAAAAGCTTATAATGTCACGTACACCTCCTCGTGTACTCAAAACTACTCTTAGATCCACTCTTAAACATTTACTTTGATTGACTCGCTTGGCTCTTTTATCCCTAAAAGTATGTGAGGTGAATTCTTACCTTGTGTGACGTCTCTCGCACTACCTCAGTTGCTGGGGGTCTCTGGGGATTTAATCACATAACACCAATGAAATGAATAAACACAGCTATATTGACAATAGACCAACCTGTAGACACCACCGACCTGACGTGGTCTCGATCCTAAATCCTAATCTTGATCCTTTCCTCTTCGGTGGAGGAGAATTTTAACAAAAATGAAACGGTTTTAATGATCTGAAAGCGGTACATTTTCGGTTTCAATGAAATATATGTAAAAGAGTTTCCTGACTCACTCAATCATAGTTAGACCCAGCCCAAACCTAGACCTACAGACTTAAAACTTTGCACACCAATTATTGGTAGTCTAAAACCACCCGATAAGAAACAGTTTTGACATTTTTCCACTTTACCGGTGATTTTATCACAATTTTCGGTTTCGGCGAGAGTAACTATGACTCGCAAGGTGAAACAAGAAAGCACCGGTTTGCGTATGTGAATGTGACGGGAATTAGTGGATATTTTACCGGTGGTTAAGCTCTTGGGTGTCCATCTAAAGTCTACAGGTTACATTGTTTGACTCTAACCGTGTAAACAACCTTTCAAGAGTATTTAGAAAATAATTTATTTAAAATTAGAAAAATAAATTGGATAACACAATATTTTAAAGCTATTTCTGCACAAAATTGTGATTACCAAAGAATCTAAACATATTTTCTCATCCATCAATTGTTAGGTTCTGTTCGTTCTGTTTTCGACTGCTGCGTTGTTATAAAGTCAGCGTATTACATCTTTTGGTTTAAGGAAGATAAGGTCCTCCAAAACGCCTCATATAACTCACTATTTCGCATCAAAATCAAGATAATTTTACGGGGGAGAACCCCGGACCGAGAACTGAATATTGCAGATGGTTTGGGATTAATAAACAGATTAAGGTTGGATTATTCTCGGGGATATTCTCAACAATAATTGGCTGTCTCAGAATAAGCGTCAGTCTCATCCATAGTAATGAAGCAAAGGATTTATAGCGATAGCTTCAACCATCGGTCAAACAATCAAAACGCAAAGAAAAACACAATGTTTAATACTTCAAGGAGATAGCTTAAATGGACCACCAATAAATCACTAAATCACTATTTAAGATGCCGACCACTCTCATGAGGGTTTTAAGGCAAATATGTGGTGAAGGATGAGTGTGATGAGTGGTAATGAGTTATGAGGTGTAGTCTTGTTACAAACTAAGGCCGACTCTTCCTTAGAATGGGTCATTAATTGATAGCCCAATGACCAATGGAAATACAAGGACCAACGGCAACGTGACTTCCGAACCACGCAGGTGATGGTCTGACATGCCTAAACGATGGTGGGAGTTAATGCGGGTATCATCAGATGATCACTGAGACTATCTGAGCCGCTTTAGACCTATATCATCCTCAAAACCTGACCTCCATGAAGCTGGATTACAGGACCACATACGAGTCCCAGTCATTACCTATTATACTACGACTTTTACAATAATGTAAAGTAGTTTTCTCCTGGTCATAAATATAATTTTAAACATTCATTGATAAATTTCTAATATGGTGGAAGAATTTAAGAACCTCTTTCCCATCTCGAACCATTAGGGTATTTTATTTAGATTTTCCAAAAATAGCAAGATTTACTTGTAAATCGCAACGCCTTTCTGGTAAGGATTAAGAAAGAATTGTTAATCCAGATGGTTTAAGATCAATCATGGTGTTAACACTGATGAAATGACTAAGTTTAACGTAGAATATAAAACTCGTTACTATGGGAAAAGCTTGCTTAAGAACCAAGACGTGGTTTCCGGCCACAAACTGTATGAAGCTTCAGTAACGAGACCTGTCCTTGAAAACCAATTCAGCTAAAAGCTCTTAAGTAAGAGACGGCTTCCCACACCGGCATATCCTTTAAATAGGGACTTCATTCGTGCTCGTGTGTATAGAGAGCCCCTACATGCTTACTTAGGCTACGTGAGTGTTTGTTCACTTTACGAATAATTTACACCATGTAACAAAATAATAATTATAACAGGTGGAAGTGATTATCATTTTCAATAGTATTTATCAGTAATAGTATTCTGAATAAAAGTTTTAAATATTCTTTGTACATTTTAGAAATTTTCAGTACTTGTAAACGTTGTCGTGTGTTGTTTTGAATCCCCAAGTTTGATTGGTAAAAATTAAAATATTTGTTTCGTGAGTAAAAATAAAAACAACTTAAAATATTTGAAGAACTAAAGAATCTAAATACTAACATAAAATAAACCTTTTGGGTGAACCACATAAAAAACAGTATTTAAGTGGATCACCAGATAAGATTAAAATCCAACATAAATACCAACATGTTTGGATCTGAGGCCTTGATCACACTCTTGGCCAACTGTCCATATGATATAAATTAATTTGTAAAAGGTACTAATATCAATCAGACACTTTATGAAACAGCTTTATGTAAACCTATGTTTAAAATTAACTGATTCAACTTATTTAATGATTATACAATGATTAGTTAATGAAATTTATGGCACCTCTGGCTAGTTTAACGTTAATAACTTGACCATATCAAAAAAGCTACGAGTAATTTAAAATTATTCATAAAAACTTTGCAACAGATCCAAGCCAAATTATAAATTGTGATTTTTAAAAGAGATCTAAATAGACACTTTAAACTGTTTAGTTAACATCAACATGTCTTTAGATTATGTTTATAAGGACTAAAAGCTGCTAAGCCACTAATAAATTTCAAGTTGAGTGGTTGGAAAACTTACCATTAAAGAACCCTTCCCCAAGCACATCATTTTAGACGAGTAGTTCCAATATAAAGTTTATGTTATTGTATTTATTTGTGCATGGAATAAAATTTCATTTCAACGTAATCATATGCTGAAACTGCTTCTCCAATTGCCTGTTGGAAGTAAATAACAAGACTACACCTCATAACTCATTACTACCACTCATCACACTCATCCTTCACCACATACGGTATGCCTTAAAATACCCTCATGAGAGTGGTCGGCATCTCAAATAGTGATTTAGTTCTTTGCTCTTTATGCTCATTAGTTAAACAAGCTGAAAGTTCAGCATTTATCTAAAACATTGGTTCTAATGACAAAACACCATTTCACATGCGGCGACTGGGTGAACGAAAGCCAGCAGTTTTGTTATGGAATGCAAATTTAATCATACTTTGAAATACGCGTCACAGACTTAACCTGTATGTAGTATTTTTACTTGCGATGCATGTTTTTATTAGTACTTCCATTTTGCTATTTTTATACTTCTAAATTTGTTTTATTTGGATGATGTTCAATTGATATACTAAAGGCTAGTACTTCTAGTATTTAAGTGATATATATTAAAAAGTATTTATATTTGAAGTGTTTATAATTATTTATACCAATGTAGTTATATTATAATTATAACTTGTGTAATTAAAACATTTCTTAATAGAGACGTTAGTTTTCAATTCATATCATTATACATTAAAATGATGTCATGATCTATGAATCATCATTTTGAATAAAGTATCATTACATAAAGGTACTGTCCTAATTCACCATTTTGTAACACTAGTTGATTACATCCACACAATAGCATATGTAGACTATTCAAGGTGTCATAATTATTCACCATAATAGTTGAACCTACCTGTCAAAGTATACAAACCTATGACAAAGTGTCCAGTATAATTATATTGACTCGATGAGTAAAAGGTTGAATACCAGTATTTTTATTTTAGTACAACTCGTATAGTTTAACGTTAGTCCCTCTCCAGTGAAACGTCTATTTAAATGACGTGCTTGGGGAAAGCAGTCTTACTTAAGAGCTTTAGCTGAATTGGTTTTGAGGACAAGCATCGTCGTAAGGACATGCATTTACCAGTGAAACCTGTGAACACTTTAATAAAACGTAGTTGTTAATTTCACATAAGCTGCCACTAAAACATTTTATGTAAGCTTTAATCATTACAGACGTTTATTTGTTTCTTATTTTGAAAGAAATTATCCAATAATTGTTTGACTGGGACTCGTGGTGGTGTAATCCAGCTTCATGGAGGTCAGGTTTTGAGGATGATAAGGTCTAAAGCGGCTCAGATAGTCTCAGTGATCATCATAATGATCAACTCTCACCATAGTTTAGACATATCAGACCATCACCTGCGTGGTTCGGAAGTCACGTTAACCGTTGATCCTTGTATTTCCATTGATCATTGGGCTATTAATTAATGAACCGTTCTAAGGAAGAGTTTGTAACAAGACTACACCTCATAACTCATTACTACCACTCATCACACTCATCCTTTACCTCATATTTGCCTTAAAATACCCTCATGAGAGTGGTCGGCATCTCAAATAGTGATTTAGTTAACGCATGAAAAATATTGGCAATTTGTAATACGGTGTGTGACGACAGGTTAAGTACAGTACATTTGAACCTAAATTGAAAAAAAAACTCAAAATGAAAGGCAAACACATTTTTATGCTTGAGGAATTACTTTCACTCTTGTCAGTGTTTGCTTGCTTGTGGTCCTGATTTTAAATATCAGCCGGACTAACACAGTTTTAGTTTTATAGGAAACTCAAAATTTATTTGTACCCTTTATTTAAAACTTCACAAGGTCAAACTGCAGTAGATAAAATGTTGAATTGAGTATATTTATATCACTGAAAACTCATGTCATTATCATGTATTAAAACAGAATAGTTATCGAGAACCGATGCGTGGAACGTAATTATTGGCGCACTGTAGTGGCTTTTATCGGTAATAGTTAAAACAGAATTTTACATTTTACAGTCATGAACGTACTTCCCAAGCTTTTTAACGGTTATTTAACGTGTAAAACCATTTTATAAAGTTGGTACACTGTATTTACAAAATCACACTCACCATTCATCACATACCCACCTGTGAAGTTCGGTATCTCAAGTTATGCTATTAAGTTAAGTTTGCTCAAGAGTCTAGAGCACAGCCGGGTGAAGACAGTACGCAGCTGTTTGACAGGTACAAGATGTATTGTCGTGCTGCGACCTGCAATCCATCCAACACAACTCACACTGTGACAATCCAACACACTTGACAACTCCAACAGTACATAGCCTATGTGAGTCTAGAGCACAGCCGGGTGAAGACAGTACGCAGCTGTTTGACAGGTACAAGATGTATTGTCGTGCTGCGACCTGCAATCCATCCAACACAACTCACACTGTGACAATCCAACACACTTGACAACTCCAACAGTACATAGCCTATGTGAGTCTAGAGCACAGCCGGGTGAAGACAGTACGCAGCTGTTTGACAGGTACAAGATGTATTGTCGTGCTGCGACCTGCAATCCATCCAACACAACTCACACTGTGACAATCCAACACACTTGACAACTCCAACAGTACATAGCCTATGTGAGTCTAGAGCACAGCCGGGTGAAGACAGTACGCAGCTGTTTGACAGGTACAAGATGTATTGTCGTGCTGCGACCTGCAATCCATCCAACACAACTCACACTGTGACAATCCAACACACTTGACAACTCCAACAGTACATAGCCTATGTGAGTCTAGAGCACAGCCGGGTGAAGACAGTACGCAGCTGTTTGACAGGTACAAGATGTATTGTCGTGCTGCGACCTGCAATCCATCCAACACAACTCACACTGTGACAATCCAACACACTTGACAACTCCAACAGTACATAGCCTATGTGAGTCTAGAGCACAGCCGGGTGAAGACAGTACGCAGCTGTTTGACAGGTACAAGATGTATTGTCGTGCTGCGACCTGCAATCCATCCAACACAACTCACACTGTGACAATCCAACACACTTGACAACTCCAACAGTACATAGCCTATGTGAGTCATGTCAGTGGAACATTGGTCGTTGAGTCGTGATTGAATATAATACGACAGCGATATTATTTACAAGATAGACTTGTTACCAATTTGGCCATATGGTTAACACATAAATGGTTAATCCCATGGATAACAATGTAACAATATAAAATATTGCTAACATTTATAGTTATTCTTAAAAGTTGGAAAGCAGCAAAAACACAACAAGTCAGTGGCTCGAGTGGTCCAACTTAAACCACTGTCTGGCGTTGCTATTACTTTGTGACTTTTAAAACAAACTATAAAACTGGCTTGGCTTTATTTTATAATAATAAATTGTGTTTTTCACCCACATTGTGTACAATTTAAGCTTATCTACTACATGTTTGTTTTCTATTTAGCGAGAGAAATGAACAGCTCTAGCTCTATTTTCAAAGAAAATTCACTATTAATGTTACTGTCAGACAAGTCTTTAGTCTGAATAGTCAATTTCTGCATCCATATTCTAATACAGAACTCATTCTGGACAATCATTGACTACATCTCCAACTTTGCTGATTCCTGCTTGTTCATTTCCTTTACATCGCTTACTTCCGGTATAGCTAGCCTCTTTCTGATTGGCTGATACAAGTTCACTGCAATAGTAGTACGTTCAAACTCAGTTCTCGACCAGTTCCAGTGAAGCACTTTGACGGGCAGTTTCATTCTTTCTCAAACCCGCAAACTTAAAAGCTAATTTCATATTTTTGAACTCTTTTCAATAGTACTTTCTACCGGTTCTAATTAGACAGTTTTAATTTTCTTGTGTAACAAATTCAATTTAATTTAAATAATATTTTTCTTCAACACGTGGTCTCAGAGACCCGTAAGGACGGTGCAAGTAGTTTTAGTGATTTTTCGTGCAAGAACAGTGCATTTGTGTTTTAATTTTGTGCTTCAATCAGCAAGGACGTCTCCATCATCAGCAGCATCTTACAGGCGCCTTCTCCCCATCCCCCAGCTCTACCGCATGCAGCGAGGCCCTGTCCTTCATCTGATCACATCTCGTCTCGTCTGTGTGTGGAAAAGGTACTGTTCAGTTTAAACTACTTGCACCAGTACATTGTTTAACTGTAACCCACCTTCAGGATTAATCTATTTGTTTTAACGTCTTTACAATCATTGTCTATCGTGTCCAGTATAATTGCTGCAGTAGTGTATCGCTGTGCAGTTAACATTTATTTTTCACAGTATACGGACTTACTAAATTTTTAAACACAATGTTAAATTGTAGGCCGTACTGTATCAATCAATTACTCGTATATTTATTTACAAAAAGAAACCTGGACGCCGGCCAAGGTTAGTATAGAAAAGGTTGGCCCACTTCATGAAAAATCAGTTTTGACTACGTGACGTCACTGCAGACCTCCGAGAATAATTGCCGCCCGACCCAACTTTGACAGCGCGTTAAATACTCACTCACGGCGACGTAACCAAATTTTCGTACTTACATATTTATATATTTCTCTTTAGGAGAAAACGGGCTTTCCAACGATATGCGTATCAAGTATATTCCTAACTATTGTGAATTTATAAAGTAAAAAATGTTAAAAACTTTTGGTTAAAAAAATAAGACATCAAAAGTAGAGATCTAGGAAAATGTTTATTTTTGATTATTTTTATGTATTTGTAATAATCCTATATACTAACCTTGGACGCGGGCAGCAGTTTGTATTTGCTACAGAAACTGGCGTTTTCACCATCCTTTATCATACAAATGCCTCATCTTTATTTCATGTGAGATTCATTGCGGTCCCTTTCAACAGAGTTTTCCCTTGCAGAAAGTGAGTGTGTGTTTGATATTAGTTTATTTTTTACCTCTAAGATTGCTGAGCGCTTTAATGTTCGAAATGTTCCCAGTAAAACTAATAAGACTACAAACATAATTGTTGGTACTATACTTTATAGTGGTTGGTAGTTTATTACCGTTTCTCTTCCTGCTTTTCATTATTGCTACAAATCTTAAGACCATTTTAATAAATTATGATACTCACAGCCAGATCTATGTGTCTGAAAGAAATTTTAAGACTTTTGATTTATTTGCAGCCAAAACTCAACGATATATCGTCGGCTAATTTAACTATGCTTATCGAACCGTTAAGGCTATATTTACAATTGTTAATATACTCATTGAACAGTATGGGTCATAGAACCAATCCTTGAGGAACACCAAATTTTATATTTAGAGGGTTTGACGTTGCATTATTAACTCTGCTACGATTTGTTCCTTATAGAAAAATAGCTTTTAATCCATTTAAGAGACATTCCTATAACCCTAAATAATTTAAAAGTACAATTACGCAAAAAGTGAATGTTTGCTGTACATAATCAAATTCTTTTGACAAATCTAAAACTATATATGGTTTTCATTTGATTATCAAGGTTTTTCATAACGAATTTTATGAAATAATTGATTGCATCTGAAGTACTTTAGCCTTTTCGAAAACTATGTACACTGTTTGCAACATTTATCGCAACAATGTCTTTATCGCTCATTGTATATCCGGTTGTAGCAGTGGAAAAAATACATAACTATTTCATAAATTCATAATACTCATTGACGTTAAACTTTTCTCTATTTATACGTTCTGACATAATGTATAAAACTACATATTAAAGTCATTTATGTTACTGTAAGGTCATATATGTTATTTTGTAATAGTAAAAATGATTAATTTTATACATACTAATATCAATATTAGTTTTATAATAGTAAGGGACTTCGTTAATTTTGTAGTACCAAGTAAAAGATATGATTAAAGTTAAAAGTGTTTAAATTAAAGTTATGTGCATTTTGTATGCAGACCCAGCATTGATCGTCATCTCGCAGCTGAGGACCCTTAAGAGAACCCCATGAGCAACACACAACTGTGATGATTGCTAAACATTTTGTTGGTCGGTAGAGGTAATATTGACATATAAGGTCGAGTGGTAGAGAGGGATTTAAAGCCCTAACTTCACCTTTGATCATTTCGCCAATAAAGTCCTTTGTTATTGTTAGTATCAAGTCATACTGTGTACTGTGTACATTAAGTTTACTGTGTAGTTTACTGTAACTTACTGTGTGTTTATGAATTACCTCAGTAAACTTACAGTGAGCTATAAGATAAGATATACCTTTGAAAACGTTGTAAATTGAATATTTTTAACGAGTTCTGATCAAAGTTACCTTGGCTTTGAGGAACTTGTGTAAAATGTCACTCTTTGTAAACGACATCAAATTCCAATTTCCTGCACCAAAGCGACTGTCTGTCAGCCTCAGCCTCAGATACCACAGAGTACATCAGCTGAGCCGGTCCACACTTTCACCAGCTGTTCACGGCTCACATCTATACTTGCTTAATCTTAGTTTGTTCTCAGCAAATAATTTACATTTATATCACTATACATCCTTTCTACGTGAAGCAAAACCAAGTTAAATATGAATAAAACTGATATTCAGTTTTTTATTTTTACTTTGTTTTTAAATTTCTCATCTACACACTTGTTATGGGGCTATATAAATCTAGATATTCTATAATGCCCTTAGGGGTTATGGTCCGTGCCGGATTGGTATGCGCGCGCGACTCGCTCATCATTCCGGTGGCGCGGGCTCGATCCCGCAGTCACCACTTACAATTTGTAATGTGACTATCGGTGACGCTAGGTAAATCGAGGACTGAGTGGTAGAGAGGACTTTGTAGTCCTAACTTTGCCTTGTTAAACAAGACAACTGCCTTTAAATATGTATTCAAGTTACTTCATGTCTTTTGATCATTTTTGCATGTCAGTCCTTTCCATTTCAAACAAGTTTTGCCTTATGTTTGCAAACTGAGGATAAGGAAACTAGATTATTTTCTCAAACTTGTAATGTAAATAATCGACGCAAACTGCCAACAATTAGTGAGTTACTTATAATGAGTTACTTATAGTGAGTTAACTTATACGACGTTCGTATTCGAACCTTGTTCCATATAGCTAACGGTCTCGATAATTACACACTCTACTAGAAGCGGGTAGAATTGAGTGGAGTTATTGATTAGTTATCAGTTACCAAGCGGATGATTGCACTTGGTTGAAGCTTGCAATATTCGATGTAGAGTACTTTATACGTTTGCAACAATTTGAGTGAGTTAATTACTTTAATGAATCAAATTAAATGGACTGTTATTATGTTTCTGTGCAGGTATAGGTAATAGAGTTACGACTTTAAAGTTGGTCAGGGGGAAATTAATGAGTTGGAGAAGTTTGAACTGATGAAGGAAAAAGGGCTCATTCCTAAAGGATAAAGTAAGTTTGGGCACAAAAATAATTTAACTTGTTAAGACAACGTTAACATACTCGTACTACGCATGGTCCAACTGGGACTATACGTGAATAATAATATATATACTATGGAGATATGTACTCGCATATACAGTTTTAAAGCGCGCTCAAAACGTGTTTTGAGGTCAGGATTGGTGCTCATGGCATGACCTCGGGACGTGGTTTACCCTGCTGACGACATAAATATCTCGTTTATCTGGAAAATCTCCCAAAAATAAGTCTTAATAAAGTAAACATAGAAATCACATATTGTAAAAATATATATAAATAGACTAGGCTAGAAATTTTAGTCAGATTAATTAGATAAAACTTAAAAATTGTAATATACAAAATCAACCATAGTCAAACTTACGTTGATCAAGATTGCTACTCGTTTTAACAATCTTGTAAATTGAAGAATACTTGTAAATTCTTTGCAATACTTGCTTTTATTAATTACATTTAGAACAAGAACCGAGCAGAATAACGCGGTAACAGCTTTTATAAGAAGTTATTATTTCAAAATCGCAAAGCTGGATAAACGCAAAGCCGCTGTTTTAATAATTTATAACGCTTGGCTTGTTTTCATTTCATTACTGAATTGTTGAGCTCTGTAGAGTTGTTATCTGTAGAGTTTAATTGTATTGATCATACAACGTTTTCCGCGTCTCGTTCTTACATTTTTTGGGCCTGTAATCCAGCTTCATGGAGGTCAGGTTTTGAGGATAATAAAGGTCTAAAGCGGCTCAGATAGTCTCAGTGATCATCTGATGATACCCGCATCAACTCCCACCATCGTTTAGACATATCAGACCATCACCTGTGTGGTTCGGAAGTCACGTTAAGCCGTTGGTCCTTGTATTTCCATTGGTCATTGGGCTATTAATTAATGACCCATTCTAAGGAAGAGTCGGCCTTAGTTTGTAACAAGACTACACCTCATAACTCATTACTACCACTCATCACACTCATCCTTCACCACATTTTGCCTTAAAATACCCTCATGAGAGTGGTCGGCATCTCAAATAGTGATTTAGTGATTTGATATCTCAAAATAATACTATTGTGGAATAGTAGTCTACTACTGCGAGATTTGAAGATTGATGACACGTCAGTAAGCTCCCATTAGACAACACCACCAATCATAACATTCATCAACGCAGAAGAATTTAATTGCTCCTGGCATCCATCCACTATTTGACTGTTTTCTATAGTAAAATACGAATTATGTCAAAACCTTATGTGAATACTGATAATTTGATGTATTTTTGTAGTAACTTTAAACCTATAATGAATATATTTCATTATTTTACTATCGCTTATATTTTTTAAAAGAAACAAACAAATCAAGATTTAAAGAGTGATTGTGCGTGATTGGGGCAAAACGATAGGAAAAACGGTTAGCCGTAGTTTATCTGTTGGATATTCTATTTTACTTAGTGGATATTCAAAATTTAAGCTCCTGATTTAGGGGAATCAGAAAAGTACACGTCTCTCAATCAAGGTTGGTTTTCACAGGTAGTTCAATATCATGGTCGAAACTATGCGAAAACTAATATTAACACCGCATTGAGTAATATTCTATTTCAGTTTAAAGGTTAACATTACTATAACACGGCAGTGGTTTGAA
Organism: Matsumurasca onukii; assembly: GCA_018831715.1. NCBI lineage: Eukaryota > Metazoa > Arthropoda > Insecta > Hemiptera > Cicadellidae > Matsumurasca > Matsumurasca onukii. Next base: position 30,517,506 of record CM032062.1, on the reverse strand, counting down.
CCCTATACTATCTATGGATTTGCTCGTCCATAGTAATAACAGATTAATAATACGTAATTTATTACTTAGTAGAGCTAAACAAGTCAATATAGCGTTGTCCCCATATAGCCTACAAGTCATACACCATTACTTTATGGTATCAGGAACAATGCTTTGTAGCTGGAGCCAGAACATCTACTGCAAAGCTCCTATAAATGAAGAAGTAAGCAGCTTATACAGTCCACAGTTCAGTGGACGTTGGCTCTGCACAAGCGTTTCACATTCAGGCAGATAGTTTTCTAACACAATTGCGAACTTATTTAAGTTAAAACCTAACACGTTTGGTAAAACCAGTTACCTAATTACAACACTTAAGTTTTAAACATGACAAAAAGTAACACTAGTATGCTGGCTGGTTCTTGCTTTTAAATGTACAAATACCATACACATTATGCTAACATATATTATGTTGTATTATTCTTCTCAACTGTAAGAATCTTATAAAGCAGCTTTTTCACTAAAAATTAGAATAATTAAGGTGCTTATATACAGGGTGTTTTTAAAACCCAACCCAACTTTCAAACTTTAGTAACTCATTTTATACTCGCTATAAAGTCGTAAATTGTATCATTTGTTTGTTAACTTCAATATCTATCCAGATGGTATGTATTGTTGCAGTAATATAGTGGTTTTGATTTGATAGTTTTATGTTATGTCAGTAAATCATGGTGCCATGAATCAGCATAAGTGCTTATTGTTGAAATTACACTTAAGAAGAAGATAATTTCTTTTTGTCAAGAGGAATTTGGGGTCAGGTTTACAGGTGTTAAAATTCAAACAAATCTAAAATTCACAGATTTGTACACATTTCAACAAAATAGGTTTTGTAAGGAACGGAAAACATAACAGAAGGCGGACTACTGAATGAAGAAGTGACGGACAATGTTGTTAGGGTTAGATTAGAAAAATCTCTAAAAATTCTTTCAATTTATAAAGGCAACAAAAGCCAGATAGCCTACTAACCCTGGATACTTGATCTTAAACGCATCTTGAAAAAAAATGATCTTTATGTAGAACTTTCAACAAAAAGCACCTTATTTTGCTAAAATCATGATTGCGTATATTTTACAATAACATCAAATTAGCAAATAAAACCACTATATTACTGCAATTCATACCATCTGATAGGTATTGAAGTGAACAAACCAATGATACCTATATTTACCTTATGGCGCTCGTAAAATATTTAACTAAAAGTTTGAAATTTGGGTTGCGTTTAAAAAAAACACCAACTCATTTATACATTATACATTTATTAGATACGAACGATTTACATTAACTATGATTGCCGACCATTTTCTAGATTCAACAAACATCAGATTTCATCATATATTTTCACAAATTAAGAGTTAACCAAATAACTTATTCTGAGGATGTATTAACAAGACAATTTGTTGCTTATACGGTTCTGAAAACATGGCAGTAATATTATTAACATTTCTGGTTTGGATAAAAGCTCTGTGAAAAGGTATATTTAAGGCGAATAAGGCAGCTAGGGTTAAAGGGTTGGAATGGGGACCGTAAGTTTCAATATCCCGGTCCCGCTCCACTTTATCAGAAACAATGACTCGCTTTTGCATTAACTGGCCACAGTTTGTGCTGCGTGTTTGTCGGCTGTTTGACTGGTTCAACTTGTGATGTAACTTGTCAATGTGCAGTTCTTCTAGAGAAATAACATAGACTGGTTCAACGTGATGTAACTTGTCAATGTGCAGTTCTTCTAGAGAAATAACATAGACTGGTTCAACTTGTGATGTAACTTGTCAATGTGCAGTTCTTCTAGAGAAATAACATAGACTGGTTCAACTTGTGATGTAACTTGTCAATGTGCAGTTCTTCTAGAAAATAACATAGACTGGTTCAACTTGTGATGTAACTTGTCAATGCAGTTCTTCTAGAGAAATAACATAGACTGGTTCAACTTGTGATGTAACTTGTCAATGTGCAGTTCTTCTAGAGAAATAACATAGACTGGTTCAACTGTGATGTAACTTGTCAATGTGCAGTTCTTCTAGAGAAATAACATAGACTGGTTCAACTTGTGATGTAACTTGTCAATGTGCAGTTCTTCTAGAGAAATAACATAGACTGGTTCAACTTGTGATGTAACTTGTCAATGTGCAGTTCTTCTAGAGAAATAACATAGACTGGTTCAACGTGATGTAACTTGTCAATGTGCAGTTCTTCTAGAGAAATAACATAGACTGGTTCAACTTATGATGTAACTTGTCAATGTGCAGTTCTTCTAGAGAAATAACATAGACTGGTTCAACTTGTGATGTAACTTGTCAATGTGCAGTTCTTCTAGAGAAATAACATAGACTGGTTCAACTTGTGATGTAACTTGTCAATGTGCAGTTCTCCTGTATGAGAGTATATGGTTACAATTTTACAGCGTATTTCTACTCAAAATTGATTTTATCTTTATAACTAAAGAATTGTCAGAGGCTGCAACCTATCAGGGTTGATGTTTGATGAGATACATTTGAACTGCAAACACATAGTTACTACACATATTTATAATATATTGGAAGATGCTTAGCAATTTAAATTTAATAAATTATTGTGTAGCAAATTTTCTTTGGAAAAGATGAGCTATTCATATTTTATGCTGGCAGAAAGGTAAATCCAGACCGAAACCATGAAACGAGCACCGGTCCTGACCCCGGAACACGTTTAATGATTTTTTTTAATGTATGTAATTTTGTACTATTTTGTAGCTTCTACTATTTCTAAACTATTGAACTATTCATGGGTTACGAAGCTCTTATTAAAAATAGTAAAAAAAAGGTAAAGTTTGTCTTGTTTAACGAGGCGAAGTTAGGACTACAAAGACCACTATACCACTCAACCTCGACCTTTACCTAGCGTCACCGTATTAGTCACATTACAAATTGTAAGTGGTGACTGCGGGGATCGAACCCGCGCCACCGGAGTGATTAGCTCCGGGTCGCGCGTCCAATCCACCACGGATCCGCACGGATAGTATAGTTTTAAAATCAATCTGCAAATATATTTAAATAATAAATATATATTAGCCTTAAACCTTTCAAACACAACGTGATTATCTACAGTTTTATTACTAAATAAATTTGAAGACAAAAATATTTGGACCGAACCGGGATTCGAACCCGGGTCTCCCGCTCGCCGGGCGGTTATGCTAACCCATTACAGTTTTATATATATCTCTGAAGACAAACACGTTGTGTTTGAAAGGCCTGAGCTAGTACACACAAATTATAGGAATATTTGCAGATTAAGTTTTGAACTATTACTCTACGTACCGTTGTAAAAAAGTTTGATGCTAATCGGGAATACATCCATCTACTACCGTTGAATACTAAATATTGTATGAACATAAGTTCTACGTTTTCTAAATATTGGAACAGCCATAGCCTTAATTTATTTTAAACGTGTTATTATTTGAACACTATATATTGTAATCCGGTTACTTGTTAAAGCATGCATGCAGTGTTGTCTGCATATTAAACTAGACAATGTAATGTTGAGGAATAGTTACATTGTTGTAGCAGAGACCACTGGCACGGGGAACCAAGTGTATACAATAATGTACAGTATGTGTGCAATGTACTGGATACGATAATGATCATACCACAGCGACCAAGATATATTAAGACATGTGGTCCACTGAGCCGCATTACTGTCCCCTGTGGCTATATTTGATAGCTATTTATTTCTCTCGAAGTTGTAGCCGTTACCAATAAAAAACACATACAAATCTCTTCATTTTAACTAAGCTCTTTCGTTATCAATTTTCGTCGTAAAAAGAATTGTTTTGTGCAAAGTTTGCGTTAAGAATCAACTGTAAATAGTATAGTAAACCCTAAAGAACACAATATATACAAATTCGTCGGGGTTTCACATCAAATGGATACAGTCAACATTTTGAAATTGTGCTGATTTCAAACAAACTGTGGGTAAAGCTACTTTAGTTTTAAAACAAAGACACATATGTTTTAAGTAAATTACTGAGAAACTCGTTGACGGATTCGTTCTGACATGGTTGAGGAATATTACGGAATGAGAGGACGTATAAATTTAATCTACAAGATGGAAATAAATTTAGATTGTTTCCTTCTTAATTAAAACTTATCAAGCTAATAAGGTAGGAACAGCTTGAAATAACAGTACAAGGAAAATACTCTGTACACTTCGAAGAAAATAAAATGAAATTCTGTTAATGAATTAATATAAAAGATGATGTTCGTTTATAGAGCAGCTTAAATTTCAATATTTCCTTATTTGCACACTTAATTTATTCAAACCGTTCCATTGTTTTCAGTGTCTTTTCGCAGACACATGAGAACATACATATTTGCTATTAAACAAATTCTTTCCTTCTTGCTTTTGTTTTCCACACATGTTTTAGCATTAATGTAAGACGACATAAGGTTCAAGGACAACCGCACCATAGTGATGCACCGTTTACGTTCTCTCACATAGTTTTCACAAATACAATTCAAAGTGCCACCGTTCAATTGTCTTTCAAAATAAAAACAATTCTTTATCTTTAAAATATTTAAACATAGGTGGAACTTGCTCAATATTGGATGTATATAATGAAAAATAATTATAAGTGTCAAAAAACCAATATTAAAAAGGTTTTGACTGGACGAGGCCTTTCAAAGGCAAAGCCCTGTACCTGAGGGTAAAGGCTTTGCCTTTGAATGACCTCGTCCCATTAAATTATTGATATTGCTTTTTAAACATTTCTTAATTGGACATTTTTAATTTTAAAAGTTTAACTCGTTGACACCAAATGGCGAGCCGAATCAACGGGCATCTCTGTAAAATTACTAAGGAATCTTTTGAATGTAATTCTTCACTAAAATCAAAGAAATTAATGGATCAGGTTTTCAAAACCTCTTGGATAAAAACCCCTTGTTGTATATTGTTCACTAAAAACCTGAAAATGTACGTTATTTCCAAAGAATTTTACAGTGTAGAAGCAATAGGAAACAAATTACTTTGAAAGTAATCATTAGTTCAAATTATAAATGTTGACAACAAAACAAAAGGGTTTCCTTTCTGAAAATGATGTGATTTCGTTTTTATATACTGTACATCATCTCGGTTGGAAATAAACCAATTTAAATAGAAAAAGTATGTAAAGCTAAGGGTTGCAATGTGTGACAAAGCAGGCAGTATAATGTGCATACCTTAGGACAATTGGCAAGGCACATAATATCTCGTACTTGATTGTATCAGCTGTAGCAAGAAGCAGGGTTGGAATGTGTGGTACAGCAGACAATGTATCAAGTATAATGTGCATACCTTAGCAACTATGGATTGCTGCTACCAAATGTGACAAAAGGGTACTTAACTTTATCTCCTAGGTAAAGATGCTAAACAAATTGTTCGCACTCATGTTGACACCCCTCGTTAAATTAATCGATTTCTCATTTGAGAAAGGTATTTTCCAAGCATTTTAGAAATAGCCAAAACTTTTCTATATTTAAAAAAACGGTTCATCCACAACTAAAAATTAGTCTTATTTCCATTTTACCTGAATAAAGAAAAATCTATGAGAAGCTCTTTCTGAACCATCTTGTTCTTTTATTGATATATTCAAAGTTTTATCTTCTGAGCAATTTGGTTTTAGAAAAGGTAAAAGTACTAAAGATGCAGTCACAAATCTTATTGAAAACGTTGTTGATGGTTTGGAGAGTCAAGATCATGTTAGTAGTATATTTGCATCATCCAACCTTGTCAAACTAATTAGAGAGCTATGGTGTGTGGTTTGCCACACAAATGCTAACTTCTTTCCTTGCAGGTAGAAGGCAGTGTGTACAAATCGAATACTCCTAATTAACTTACCTTCATACTATGTTCGGTGTTCCCCAAGGAACGATTAAGGGGCCAATATTATTTCTAATATGTATGTAAATAATTTGAAATTTGCTATTAGAAATGGAAAAGTGATCCAGTATGCGGACGATACAACTCTTTGTATTAGTGCTGAATCTGTGATGAATTTAGAGATCACACACTCATAGATTTAAACTCTTGCGTACAACACTTTTCAGAGATAAATTTAAAAACATTTTTCAAAACCCGTTTTATACAATTTGGATATAGTGGAGGTGATCCTAACAATATACCCAGAGTTGAAATAGACGGCGAAGCCTTAGAGATAAGGTGGACTGTAAACCTCTTAGGAGTAAATATCGACCAATGTCTTTACTCGGAACGAGCGTATTGATAGCGTATGTTTCAGGGTTTCCTGTGCCATTTACGTTTGCAATTTCCTTCGACATCTTGCTCATTAGACGTTCTTAGAATGGCATATTTTGCTCTAATTTATTCCCACATTTCGAATGGTATAGTACTTTGGGGAAGCTGTTCTCAATATAAATTTGAATGATTGTTTAGATTACAAAAGCAAGCATTTAGGACTATTTCAAAAGCTTCCTTGAGAGATTCATGTCGAGACTTATTCAAGCTTGATCTGCTGACTTTACCCTGTCTTTATACGAGTATATTGTAAGTGTTTTTGTACTGCCAGAAAATACATAATCTAGGTCAGTACAGACATGACCCTCTTATGAAGCACGAGGCCATTTTGGTTCAAAATTCACGTTCTTCAACACACAACTACGTGTATGAAAAGCTGCCAGTGCAAGTTGATGTTCGGCTTTTCAATAAATTGCCAAACGACATCAAAATGTATCGGATTTGAACATGTATGTTTATAAAAAGGAAACAGAGGCTTTATTTTTTTGCTCAGTTAGTGAATTTAAAGACTAATTGGCTGAAACTAATCGATTCTTTGCAATCTTACAGACCAACCGTCTTATGTAATTTGTAGTAAATTAGGTTCGAAGCTGGGTACCATCTTCTATATTAGTAAAAACTACTTTGTTCCACAAAACTATTGGTTAGACCAACTAAATATATGATGTCTTTGAAAATTGCTTAAAATTACCATTTTCAACTAATTTTAAACTGTTTTGCTATTTGCCAATAAGCTAAATCACAAAGTTGTCTCGTATCTCGTCAAATATGCGTTTAATAGTCACTTAATAGGATTTATAAAACACTCAAGATTTAGACTTTTTAAAGTTTGACACCAGCATCCTTTACCCGTATGCTGGTAGGTCTTTTAATTCAGCATTTGGAAATCACTAATAACCATTCGATACATCTTTGGGAATTCGAACCCACATTAATTTGCCGTAATGAAGTACAGGTCTGATGTGCAGTATTAAAACATTCGAGTCAATAACTATTCTAATATAACTGTTTCCAACTACAGGTAAATTATCTTAGTCTGAATAAACGTTCAATAAAATAAAGTATTCTGCAGGACTAAAAGAGTAGATTAATAGGACATCGGTATCTGATTACCTACACAGAGGCAGCAACTGGATAGAAGGGGGGTCGATATGGCGGGGAGGTGCGGCGCGGGAAACTGGAGCCAATGACCTGATTTTACATTTTGCTCAATAACTCCAAACTAATGAGTAAAAAAATTGTTCGATCTCAAACTTGTAGATAATCTTGTATGCCACACTAACGATTTTTCATATTGAAGATCGGATCACTCGTTTGGACCACTAGTGGTCAAATGTGAATATGTAAAAACCATTTTGCTTAATTTCAACGCATAAAAACCACCCTTAAAATCAAAGTTTTCGAAAACCGTTTCTTAGTGCTTGGTTTGGCTACTACAAATAGAGTTACCAAAGTTTCAATCTTTAGGCCAGTTGTTTTGGCTCAGCGATGATGGTAAGTAGATCAGTCAGTCCAGTTAGGACAAAGGGTTTTATAATATACAATGTGGTTCCACAAGTGTTTAGATCATCTCTTTGACATCAAATAGCAAAAAATATTCATCACATAAAGATCTGCACGTGTACCGTTCGTTGTAAATACAATTGTTACAATATTTTTCAACACCGTTGAGAATTACGAATGGCCAATTAAATTTACTTTCAGGTTAACCTTTTTATGACTTGACTTATTTGACTTATTTCCTTTCACTCCTGTACGGAACAGGGCTTCTACGAAACAGCGCCAGCGGAAGCAAGGTGGCAAAGACTTTTATTTCTCTCCAGCTCTTTCCTTCTCTTGCCTTCTTCCTCGACTGTTCTTCTCCAGGTCTTCTTTGGTATTCCTCTCCTTCTCTGACCTTGAGGATTCCAATGAGAACCTGTCTTTTCCACAGCATTTTCATCTTTTACAAGGTATGTTCTATCCACTTCCATTTCCGTGTCTTAAGTTTAAGTAGCAACATAATTATACTGCAGAATCAGTTGATGGTGTGTATTGTGCAGGTACTCAATGCCGTTTGCAGCTGTGTCTCTGATACTGACTATGTTTGCGTCTCTGTATGCATTGATGGGCCACTGCAGTTCTGACCACAAGTCCCTGATTGCTTGCGGCCTCTACACACTTTGGTGAGCTAAACCCACAACAGACACAATATTGCCGGTCAGCACCAGGAGAATCGATTACTAGAAGAATCGATTACTAGGAGAATCGATTACTAGGAGAATCGATTACTAGGAGAATCGATTACTAGGAGAATCGATTACTAGGAGAATTGATTACTAGGAAAAGTGATTTTAGCAGAATCGATTAAGGAGGAAATCGATTACTAGGAGAATCGATTACTAGGAGAATCGATTACGAAGCTTCAAATTAAAACCCACAATTCCATTCAACTGCTTCAGTTCATAATTATTATTATTAAAGTACTGTATTGGGCCGGTCGGTTCACGCGAAGAACGTTAACGCGTCTTGAAAAGTTGATTTACTCTGTGACCGGACTTGCTTCATACTTTTGAATTATCTCTTTTTCTTCCACCAGTCTAGGCTTCTCTCGAAGCCTTCACTGGCTTCAGTCGAGGTTGAGTGGTAGAGAGGACTTTGTAGTCCTAACTTCGCCTCGTTAAACAAGACAAACTTTTACCACTTTTCACCTTTACCTTCTCTCTTTTTAGTTATTTCTCTCTGATCAACGTAATATCACTCAGTTCAGAATAGTAATGAGGCAGAGATTATCCAATCTGATAGTTGCTGAAAAATACTTAACTGCGAAACATGTTATGGAGCCGACAGTGTTTTCGTTTCTTTTTTAAATAACACTTTTTACATATTTCAAGCCTACGTTTTGGTTCATTCATATTCTTTTGTTCATTTAAATAGTTCCACTTTAGCGCGCCCTTGTCAGTCAGTGCGTCCTGCACTTTCTACCTGATGTAAGTCAGTTTTAAACGCCTTAGCATTGGGAAAAAATTGAATTTAGTATTGGAACCGATTAAAATTTTAAATCCTGCCTTAGAAGGCAAACTTTTTTGAATTACCGTTTCTCTCATTTTAGAAGTTCACCCTGCATAGTTTCGTAATAGTGAATGTAACTTTCTTATATGGAACAACATGTTTAATATTTGTATAATATTAAAGATACGTGTAAAACGAAGGCCTGTACAAATCTCTTCCTTGAAGTTTCACGATTGTTTCAACATTCGTTTTACCGAGTAATTTTGCTAAAACGTTAAACGTCTTTTTTGAGAATGTCCCATAAGTAAAGTGCCAACTCTGGGAAAAGTTATATAAGGTCAAAATAAAGGAAATTAAGAATACACATTTTTTACAAAACGCTTCGCTATCAGATGTTCGCCACATATTTTGTACTAATTATTTATTATCATGTCACCACCATTTATCGGATTTTAGCTAAAACTTAACATAAATTTGGATCTAAGTAAGACTATTTAGGGACAAATTACCAGCATGATCTAATTACCATTTCCGGTGGCTATTTTATGGTATTTTTAGGGCTGTTTGGTGTTTCACCTTAAAAGCGAATGAACGTTGAGTTTACAATAAAATGTTGCAACAAACCGTTTTGTATGAAACTTTATAACCTATCTATTGACACCAAGGTCCAAAGTCGATTAGCAGAATAACAAGTTATAGTCCACTACTGTGTTTCCAAACTTTGGCAAACATTAAGATAATAAGGTGGAAAGTTGTCTGTTTTCAGCCAGGTTTCCACTATATTTTTGTTGATTCCTAATGGATTTTTTTACCTTGGTGTCAATAAATAGGTAGTAAATTTCCTATCAAAATGGTACTCATTACATTTTATTGTAAAACTCACCGTTTATTGCTATTTAAGGTGTAACGCCAAAGATTCTATAAAATAGCCACCGTTTAAATATAAGTTAGATCATGCTGTCCGAATGTACTAAGATACAAATTTATTGTTGAGTTAAATCAATAAGTAGTGTGGGAGATAATAAATAATTAATAATAAAATAGCGAATATCTGTGGAAAACTTTTGTTCTTAATTTTTCTCTTTATTTTGACCTATAACTTTTTCCCCAAGTCTGGCTTTATATGGGACACCCTGTATAGTATGATTGTGTTTGACAGGTTTGTCGCTGGCGAGTGGTCTGGTGGTGTTTGTGTCAGTGTTGAGTGACGCCTACACAGACAGACCTCGCTCACTGCCCTCTCACTACACTTACCACTACCACTACGGCTGGTCCTTCTTCACAGCAGGAGTAGCCTTCATCCTAGCTGAGGTAGCAGCGCTGCTGTCCATCACCTCATACCTCAAGCGCTTCCCTACTGTGGAGGACATGGTGCGCATCATGGTTCCGGGCGCTGACCGCAGGCTGCAAGAGCGCCAGCTTTGCAAAGAGTTTATGGTCAGTCTGACAGTCTAGGTTGATTGAAAAGTCAGTAGGCCAAAACTACACAAACACCACTTTAAATGTTTTAAAAGTACTACTGTACTAATATTTGAGAGTTTTCTAATAATCAAGAAGAAATGACATTAATAAAATGCAACTAAGATTGTCTTTGATTTAATACTGTCCTCACTGTAGTAAAGCTTAATACTCGTACACCACAAAACTTAATACGTTACTAAAACTTGTAATTGACTTGTGTTCTCCTTAACTACCGTACTTAAAACAAAAATGTTCAATAACCGTTTTGAATGATATAAGGTTTGGTGTTCTTAATGTTTTCTTAAAGTTTTGGTGTTCTCTTGTTCGTAATTAATATATTTTATGAGCCCTTTAATAATTATTTTAGCTCAAGAACAAAAACTTGGCATATATTTGTCGGATCTACTACCACGGACATGAGTTTCATTCAAAGTTTAGAAACACTACGGGTATCGTGGCATTAGAACGTACAAATGTAAACAACTAAATAATCAAAGCTAGTAAAACTAACAATATAGAAGAGCAAAACCACTGTGTATTATAAATGACAATACAATATTTTAACAAATATAACATTTTCACTCCGAGTTGGATTTTATTCACTAGCTAGTTATTAATTAAAAAGAGTTTATTGTTCAGGCCATTAAACACATTCCTGCCACTTTTAACAATTATTTAACCATACAAAGACCCTAACAAGTATAATGCCTTGTGTGCTAAGCTAAATCAATGTAATGTCGAACATGTTTTGTAGTATTTTGAATATTTTCTATCACATTTGTCTCCTACCTGTCAGCGATGCATAACTAGTGGGGTCAAGACCCTGCAATCAATTATAATTAAACTTAACACTCAAGCTTTTGCGGCCGGTGTCATAACTATAATCTAGTTCTTCCGGTTCACCGCGTCCAAACTTCGTAATTAGGTTGAATTTTGGTTTCGCTGTGAAGTACCATCTTCAGTCACTGATTGGCTGAAACTGAGCTACTTGCTGTCTGCTGTCCTATTGGTGGTAGGGCTACCAACCGTCTAATGTAGTAATGAAGTATTTCGGTCTCGCTGTGGAGTACCATCTTCAGTCACTGATTGGCTGAAACTGAGCTACTTGCTGTCTGCTGTCCTATTGGTGGTAGGGCTACCAACCGTCTAATGTAGTAATGAAGTATTTCGGTCTTTGTGGGTACCATCTTCAGTCACTGATTGGCTGAAACTGAGCTACTTGCTGTCTGCTGTCCTATTGGTGGTAGGGCTACCAACCGTCTAATGTAGTAATGAAGTATTTCGGTCTCGCTGTGGAGTACCATCTTCAGTTGATTGGCTGAAACTGAGCTACCTTGTCTTCTGTCCTATTGGTGGTAGGGCTACCAACCGTCTAATGTAGTAATGAAGTATTTCGGTCTCGCTGTGGAGTACCATCTTCAGTCACTGATTGGCTGAAACTGAGCTACTTGCTGTCTGCTGTCTATTGGTGGTAGGGCTACCAACCGTCTAATGTAGTAATGAAGTATTTCAGTCTCGCTGTGAGTACCATCTTCAGTCACTGATTGGCTGAAACTGAGCTACTTGCTGTCTTCTGTCCTATTGGTGGTAGGGCTACCAACCGTCTAATGTAATAATGAAGTATTTCGTCTCGCTGTGGAGTACCATCTTCAGTCACTGATTGGCTGAAACTGAGCTACTTGCTGTCTTCTGTCCTATTGGTGGTAGGGCTACCAACCGTCTAATGTAGTAATGAAGTATTTCGGTCTCGCTGTGGAGTACCATCTTCAGTCGCTGATAGTGTTTCAGCCAATCAGCGACTGAGATGGTCTAACAACGTCAGGCTCTTCAACTGAGTTTGGAGATCGGTATGAACCGGAAGGCTAGATTATAAATTAGAATTAAACTAAAAGAAAATTTTATTGAACCTTATAAATTTGAAAATTGTTAAATGTTTTATAGGTGAAAAGGTCAGGCTCGATGCTAGGGCCAGACATGCTGCAGAAGACAGAGTCCCTGGACGCCAATGAGCAAGAGTGTTGTGACGGACCCCTCCTGACCAGCAAGACACCACCGGACATCTGCCCTGTGCCTCCAGAGGAGAGCTTCCAACCCATCCCTACCACCGTGCCCATCACTCTCATGCACAAGCGTCCTCTACCCGTGCAGGCTCAGAACATCACCTTCCAGTTCCCCACAGACACCTTCCCTAGGTATTCATACAACTTACCACATTTCGTAGGTGTTTCAAAGTAAACCTTTTTAATCAATAAATAAGTGTACGCGTGTTTATTGCTCTGAACATTAAACATGTTGTATGAGCAATTTAAAAGATAAAAGATAACTGATGTCATTTATATTTTTATATACGGCAAAACTCTATTGGCCACACTGCGAATGTCATGCAATATCTGCAACTCAAATTATAAGGCTAGTAACTTTTACTGCCACTCCGACGCCAAAGGTGGAGCAACAACAATTTTCTCAAAATTCTTTTCACTGTACCCCATTAATATTGCAAATAAATTAGTGGTTTTCAATATTAAGGTAAAAGAAAAAAGAATTTGTGTGAATACTAAATAACACTTGCTTTTATTAGCGACTATCAACAAACTCACTTATGTTTTATAAAGACTTGTTTACAACATATGAAAGTAAAAATCACACTGCCATTATAATCAAACAAACTCAAATCAAGTATTTTCAGAACAATACTATAACACTTTCCCTTTTGTTTAATTATGCCAAGTCTTCACAACAGTCTATGTCATGCCCATCTTCTGTGAAAGAGCT
>CM032062.1:30484699-30503888 GCA_018831715.1 Matsumurasca onukii | reverse complement strand
TTTTCCACTTCAAAATGGTTTTGAAATCAGGAAATAATTATTCATTTAGTGTATTTATATTTTGTGTAAAACAGGAGTTTATTTGTACATTACTTATAATGACTGATCCTTATGTATATACTAATTTAGGATTAATTTTAAATGTGGCCCATGTTATAAACCAAGATGTTGTTGCTGCAAAATCATTCAAAACTCCAATACTTACAAATAATGTGACAGGCACAGAGTATAAAATCATGGAAATAACATAAACTGTGATTGAAAAAATGTAATATACCAGCTAAGGTCCAAATGTGTCAAACAGACTACCTGGGAAAGAAACCTACGCCACTGAGACTTCAACTATGCAATATATGTATTTAAGCCATCTTTAAAATCTGTTCAACTAAACCCCCAGTGGCACCGTTGGACCAACAACTACATAAAAAAGTAGTTTGTAGTCCCTATAAAAGGTCTTTAAGAATTAGTGCATTTAAATTGTGCTGTTGTTCAAAATTATTAACTTACATCTTACATATCCTGGCGCTTTGCGTAGGACCCACTCTTGAGTTTGCAGCCTGTCAATGAAGTTCTTGAAGAAAGGTTAAGGTTATATGCGCCCGTATACCGCTTACCGGAGATATATAGGTTACCCATTTCCGATGGACGACTACCCGACGACACTAATAATGTAATGGAAAATTGCTGCTGGGAACCATACCCTCGATAGCAAACCAAGAAATTACTTCACAGACCAGCTTTGATTAGCATTACATATAATTAAACACACACATGATAATAACATTAAAGACGGCCGTTCACAATAGTTATCGTTGAATGCATAATCAAACCTGATGAGGAAATACCGATTCTACTAATATTACGCAATCATTAATTATGTATTAAATTGAAATGAAAAGGTTAAATAATACCTGCATAAATAGGTGAGTGCCTGCCATAATTAAAGAATCTAGGACTGGGGCTTAAGGCCCTCAATTTAAATTTAGCAACACATACCTGGTTGCAACTTACCGGAGACGGAGAAAAGACAAGACGCTTGGGTTTTGGATGAAGATGACGGAAACCGGTCTTCTCCCAGACGCTTGGCCCCGCCCTTCTGCTTCAGAACGTTCCATGTGCCTCTGGTTTTGGGTTATTGGGTAGCCAGCTGCTTATCTACAGTAGTTGTACTATAGTGCCGATCGGCACAAGCAGGTAAAAGGTTGGTTTAGGTCAGGAAGGCCATATAAAAGATAAATTTATGAGATACAATTTTAAGTCTAATTTAAAACATTGTATTGTTAGTTACTTTTAATTGTGCTGGTAACAGGTGGTAATATTTTTGACCCATGTACTCGGGCTTCTTTTCGAAGAGTCTTAAATTGTGCTGTTGTGAAGAATTATTACCCTGATTTCTGGTGTTACCCATGGTGGTGTCTTCTGATGAGGTCTTGTGTTTTGACAAACATGATTGTCTCAAATACATATAGTGAGAGGCACCGTCATGATATTGAAAGCCCTGAACAGCTGGCGTGCAAAGAGACCCGCGGGTGAATCCCGGCTATGCACCTGATTGCTCGCTTTTGAATTATGAAAATTGTGTTAAAGGTTGCGTTTTAGACAGAGGCACCCCAAGTACTATTGAATATCTTATGTGGGATTCTATTAGACTAAAGTATATTAATTTAGAGATCAACGTTACCCAGGTGGCCGACTCCTCTCAACACATACAAACCCCGCATGTCTTAGTTGTTAGGCTGTCGATATGGTCATACACTTCAAATGAGGGTCAACTGTTACGCCTAGAATTTGCATGGTTAGATTCAGAGATTTGGGACTCACCTAAAACAACATCAACAGTGTTATTATTAGAATTTTTTTTATTTATTTTGCATAGTCTGAAAATGGACATAATTAGTTTTATTATTATTGATTGCTAATTTATTTTCAAAAAGTATTGTGACAGTTCATTTTAACCCTGTAAAAGTATCAATTTCAAGTTGTTCGATGGATTTGTTCTGGTGAAAAGTAGTGTCTCGGCGAACATTATGATGTTATCTTCTTCTAGTGATTGAGAGATGTCGTTGATATATAACAGAAGAAAATGGGGCCCAAAATT
This sequence comes from Matsumurasca onukii, assembly GCA_018831715.1. Lineage (NCBI taxonomy): Eukaryota > Metazoa > Arthropoda > Insecta > Hemiptera > Cicadellidae > Matsumurasca > Matsumurasca onukii. The sequence continues at coordinate 30,501,790 of CM032062.1, read as the reverse complement.
GAGCCTTATTGGGACACCGCTTATCATGACTTGTTGCTTGGATAGAACATTTATGCATTTATCTTGGTGTTTATGTGTTATAGATGTAATTTGTCTTCGGTTGTTTAAATTGTAAAGGATTATCCACTTTAAGGCCATTCCTGGATACCAATCGCTGCTATTTTCTCAATTAGGATATTATTATTAGACACAGTCGAAAGCTTTGATAGGTCAGCAGAAACACCCGATGACCGTTCACCTTTTCTAAGCGCATCAATACTCTTTTGGATAAGAATTTATCAAGGCAAGCTTTGTAGACTTATCCTTTCTGAAATATATTGATTTTTTAAAGAAGAGTTAGTTGTGTTAGAGAAAATGTATAATATATTCACATGCAATTTTTCCATTATTTTTGATACCGCTGGAAGTAGAGATATGGGTCTATAATTTTCCATTATTAAACCATCTACAAACTTAATTAACATCCTGCATATCACAAAGGTACAATTTGGTGTGTTTATCCTCGCGCCCGTTCACAAGTTATTAAACCGTCTTCAGGCTAAATTGACACCCTGACAATTAACTACAGTAAGCTCATAACAATAACAAGTGTACACTTACGACATCCCAGAGATGACAACATATTTCTTGGGATTTCAATGCATATCCGTGACTCATGCGTTATGTGAGTGAAATGTCATCCCATACAATTGCCAAGTCTTCTGGGAGCTGTCAAGCAACAACCACACACTTATTCCACACTTTCGTTAGCTATGTTTACAATCAGATACATTTTGTGTTAGTCCGTATTATTTAGTTTGGTTAAATAACAAACTTCTTTTTACACTTAAGAAAAGTTCAAGTCTTGCCTTTCCCTTACCAAGAGGAACTAGCATGGCTTTCTAATGGTAAACTACGGTGTAAAAGTACCTGTAAGCACAAGTAACCCTACCTATCAATTGGTTGGCCAACCAAACCTATCATGAGATAGGCATGAAAATAATAGTGTTAATACTATAGTTCAATATAAAATGTCAACTTACCTGATATTTAAGTCATATAAAATAGTATATCCATATGAACAGCATTTAAAACCTATTTTCTATCACGGCACCTCATAGAAGCTCTCGATCATCACATTCATCTTGGTGCATGTAGACAACGGAAAAAACCTCAATAATCTATTGTTACCGTTTTGTATATATCAAGCTTGTACTTCAGAGCACATTAATGAGGAATAACTAAAATCCCTTAGGTACATACAAAATTTAAAATTAAATGCCTGTCAAAAATATACAGAAAAAGCATTAATTTGCAAAATTTGAGAACTGTCTAACTGCACTAAAAAACACCTTAGTTTATAACTATTTTCTAGGCTTCGGTACCATACGACATCTTAAAACTAACTATAACATCGTCAGACGTTTAGCGCATTCTGATGTGGCATCCTCAGGGACATAGCTGAGACTGAAGAGGAATAAGCAGCTGTCAGGCGCCTGTCTTAAACTCTTGTGATCGGGCGCTACCGTGTGTACTGACAGGGCCTGTGACAAAGCAATTGGCGAAATACAAGCTTTTATAGACTGGTTCTGTTAATATATTGCTAAAAGAATTTTGAATAACATCAACAGCAACAGATTGGCTTTTGTTAGTGTTTACAACTGTTATTACTTATTTTTTACTAGTAAGAGTAGCAGTACTATGACTCTATGAGTTAGCCAACTTGAAACTATCAAATTAAATAAAGCGATAAAAAGTAATACATATGAAACTAAGAACAGCCTGCCACAGAATAAATATTAATAAACTACTCTTCCCACTTTGACTGACATTAGTTTTTCTTAACTGAAAAAGTTTTTAAACAAATCGTTAAGCAATGTTGAGCTCTTTTTAAGTTCTATTTAATATTTTAATTTGAATCAAGCAATCAAAAATATGTGTTGCTTTTAAAGCGGTAAAAAAAAACCGATTTTGATTGACTTTTTTATTTATCTCATGAAACTCTTAATATCTGAAAACAATACTTCGTCCCATTAAAAGAAATACTGAAAGCAAATGTATTAAAATGATCAGGCGGAAAACCAAAATTAGGTGTAAACATTAAACAGTTATTTAATATCTTTAAAACATCTACATTTTATTTAATATTTCTTCAAAGACTTTCTAAAGTATAAAATATGAATTGACAATTGAGTAATAATTTTCAAGGTACAAAAATAGTTAAATACTTACTTTAATTCTAACAAATGAAATAAGAACAAAAGATACTGCCATTCATTTAACAAACAATTGTATAATTATACAAAATATTTAATAAAACAATACAAATATGTAATTTGTATATATACATATATAATGAGATATTATTTTATGATAGTATGAAATATTACAGCATAATAAAACAGCTTATACTTATCAAGATAGTTTGAAATATGGCTTAATAGCTTCATTATTCATAACTGCTAAGAATATTTAGTTTAACAGTTTTAAGATGATTAAACAAACAATGCTTGATAATGTAATGAAAATATAGTTTGAATCAGCAGCTAACAAACCTTCAAATATGCAGCAGCAGCTTCAAACAAGTTATACAGGTGATTTATACTCACACCATTAAACCACTTATTATGTTATACTCACTAAAAGACAAAAAGTTCCTATAAACATGGTCCTAAAACTCTTAGGTACAGGTAGCCATGCATTTTGTATTTTTTTACTTAAAAATTAATATCTCAGAACAGCTTTGACCGATTGCATTCAAACTTGGAAGGGTGTTTATGTGTCATAAAGGTGAATTTAAGAAAAAAAGATTATTTCATAAAATCCACAGAAACAAAATAAATGACTATTTAAATTTTTCAAATTGAGTACCATGAAAATGGTAGCATGATACAAAAATTTTACTGAGTAAAAAAAGTTGTATTTTATAATTTTACATAAAGATACAGCTCATTTTTTTTAATTTTAAATAACATTTTAATTTTTTTACAACTGGTAAATGTACAAAATTTTTCAAGTTGAAATACCATAGAAAATGGCATAATAAAAATTTTACAAGAGAAAAAGTTGTATTTATAATTTTGAGTTACAAACTCATTTTAAATTTTTACAATCAAATTTCATTTTTTACAAACTGATAATGAACCAGTTGTAAAAGGACGTACAAAATGAAATATTAATGTAAAATTTGGAAAAGCTATTAATTACACACTCTGTAAAAATTTTGTATTATGCGCCATTCATGTTCACTTATTTGAAAATTTAAATAACGCCATTTTGTTTCTGTGGGTTTTATGAAATAATATTTTTTCTTGAGTTTAGTTATGACACATAAACACCTATGGTTTCTATGCAATATTCAAAGGCCTTAAGATATTAATTTAAGTAAAAATACAAATAGTGTCTGGAGTTCCGAAGTACAGGACAATGTTTATAGGAACTTTTAATTCCTTTATGGTATAATAACTTTTTGAGTTAACAGTATTGATCACCCTATATGGTAGCACTAAAACTATATTGTACAGTCTTTGGCTAATATAACTTTGCTCATCCGTGTATATATATTCCCGAAGCGGGTCTACATGAAATTGTTGTCTTTACAATAATTATTACTGTAATGCCTAATCCCCATAATAAGTTCTACAGAGGAAACCAGAAGGAAAACTGAAATTACAGAGATAAAAAGTAATACATATGAAACTAAGAACAGCCATGGAATAAATATTTTTTAATCTTCTCTACTCAGTTTGACTGATATTAATTTTGGTTTCTTAACTGAAAAAGTCCAACTAGATTTGTTTGAGAACCGTGAAAATGTGTATTTTGTTCAATTGAACCCTGCTAATCTGAACACATTTGGATCTGACATAGAGTTGAAATACCCTAGTTAATTTACAGGAGAGAACATAGTTAAATGCTACTTTGCAAAGTTATAGTCACTCCTACTAGTATACCTTTCTAAGTACAATTCTCAACAAAGAAGATTAGGAGTGTGCGATTAGTGATTTTCAGTTTTACTAGAGCTCAATAAAGTTTTAAAGAAATCTTGCATGTTTAAAAGTTTTCAAGTTGAGTTTACAGGTTATAATTAACAGTTAAATTAACTTTTAGGAAACAATTTTGTAGAGCTCACTGATTTCAGTTATTATTAACGTCAACGGCTACCGATTGGCTTTTGTTAGTGTTCATAACTGTTATTTTTACTAATTAAGAGTAGCAGAACTCTGACTCCCTGGGATAGCCAACTTGAAACTATTAAATTTTTTACTTGAAGTTTAGTTCAATTGGGTACTGTGATATTCAATATGAACTCTATCCAAATATTCACACAGGCCTTAAGAAAATCAACTTTCCAAAGAAACCACAGTGTTAAATAGTGTCTCGAAATTCTTCTCGATTTACTGGATCTTTTGATTAGCAGTACTCTATTGTTGAAATTCCTTTAGGAAAATATTTTACAAGCTGATTGAAGCTTGACTGATCGGAGCAGAGAGCACATGTATGGTTCACCGGGGTTAATTGTTGTTGAGCAGGTAGCGCCGGGCAAGAGCAGGATGGGAGCTCCAGTGGCGGGTGTGGGAGATGACCCGAGGGCGGCAATGTCGATGTGGGAATACTTAATTGGCTGAGGTGAGTCAAACCATGCGCTGTAAACAGTAGATTTGTCGTATAAAAACTTGAACTGCTTTGTCATTGTAATTTAAGTCTAGTTTCCAAATTATGAACCTTGAGTTAAAGTATCTCTGACCATAGAGCACTATTTTTAGATATCTCTGAAAATATACCAAAATATATAAACATGGGAGCCAAAAAGTAAAAGGAATATTTTCAAAAAATAACACTCGTTCATTTTTAAATAAAATAGAAAACACAATTTGGTCTTGTGTCCTATTACAATTCTTTCAGGACAACTGCTCTAACTTTTTCTATGTTCCAAACCATTTTAGAAGAGTCATTTCCTTTAAAATTTTACAGTAGTAAGCTTGTAAGTAAAAAAAAAGAAAACCTGGATCACCGAGGGTATGAAAGTGTCAAGTAAGAGGAAAAGGGAACTGAGTAGACAAGTTAAGAGTTCAAAATGATATGCATTTTATAAATTATGTAAAAGAGTATAAAGAGTGTTTAGATCTGTATGTATCAAAGCTAAGCAAATAAGTAATTATAATTGTATAAATGAATCTGAGAATAAAAAGTAAGGCTGCTTGGTCCATTGTTAAGTCTAAGTTAGGAAGTGTAAAAATCTAACTATAGTTTTCCTGACATTGGGACAGATGGTAAATTTCTTGTTAAAATCCTTGGATATAGCAGAGTTCTTCAATCAAAATTTAATAAGATGTCTGAAGAAATGGGAGTTGTGCCTTGTAAAAAGATGCAATTAAAATTTTGCTTCAAAGGTCCATAAGATGGTTTTAAGTTTAACTTTAAAATGTTACAAGTAATGATGTTATTAGAAGTGATAAGGTTATTTAAAATAAGAAAGTGCAGGTGGGATCAAATTCCTTTAGATTTAATTAAAAGCATCTATGTATGTGGCAAAACCTTTGGCATTATTAGTAAGCCAATCGTTTCAAGTAGCTGTTTCCCTAATAACTTAAAGTATGCAAGAGTTAAAACCATTATTCAAAGAAACGGTATGATCAAATAATTATCGACCAGTGTCTTTACTCCGGCATGCAGATATTTGAAAAATTAGCATTTGATCAGTTGTTAAAATTTGTAGAATCAAATAATATGTTTACCAACGAACAATATGGATTCAGAAAGAAGCAGTACAATTGCTGCTATTTGCGATTTATGGACAAAGTGTGGGGGCACTGGGCCGAGTCACAGAGCACAATAGGTGTGTTCTGTGACTTGTCAAACTTTGTTAATTAATCACAATATACTTCTAAGTAAAATGGAATTGTTCAATCTTTCAAATAAATCCATAAATGGATGACTTCATATTTTTGGAAATGCGCTTTCAAAGGACAGTGATAAGTAAAAAATATGGTAAGGTAAGTCACAATGGGAGAAAATAAAACCAGAGGGTGTTCCTCAAGGCTCTATCCGCAGCCTCTTTATTTTTGTTTTATGTAAATGACTTGCCCAAAAATGTTAATTCTGAACTAATTTTATTTGCTGGCTGATACAACTGCATTATTAGAGCTAATTCTTTAGAAGAACTAGAGTATAAGGTTAACCAAGCCTTTTGTGAATTATCTAATAGGTTTAAATCAAATGGCCTTAAGCTAAATCAAGAAAAACCCAATTTATGCATTTTCAAACATGTCAGTCTAAGAAATCATTTGATAAAGTTATAACTGTTCAGGTCAATCAATTTCATTGTTGCAGCCAGTGCTAAATTCATAAAATTCAATTAGACTTAAATTTTTCATGGAATAAGTGTATAGAATCCACTTCCTTAAGGTTAAAGAATTCATCACACCTATCAAATGTTAATAATTTTAAGGAATGTAATTGATATGAAGACTAGATTTCCAAAACTATAAATAAATAGCATTACAAGTAAAATCCTAGATATATATGTGCGTTTTTGATCTGTTTTTGTAGTTTTAAGTCAAACTAATTTTTAAAGTGTTCTAATTGCCTTTTTAAAGAGTGTTTTTACCTATTTGACATATACAATTTTAATCTTAATACGTTGTATCCAAGCAGTCTACTTAAGACATGTTCCTAACCTGCATAACCTCACTTCTATGAACTTGCCTCAACTATTTTTGTAATATATAGGCTATGAAAGCTAAACTGTGAACTTTTAAATCTCCAAACCATGCTTTCAATATAGCAAACTGGCTAGTGTTTATAATGTACATGTAAATTATTGTTGGGAGACATTATGAATAGCCCTAGGCCTAGTCTTGAGACAAGTGGCATCCAAGGACACCAAGAAGATGAAATATTTGAATGTGATGGTAAAATAGACTACTTATACTCTCTTAATGAAGAAATCAAGCAACTATCACATGAAAAGAACCAGCTTAATAAAACAATCGAGACCTTGGAAACCGAATCAAATGAGACCGAGCTTAATTTGCTTACTCAAATTGAGCGTCTGAAAAAAGAAAACATAAGGCTACTGGATTGTGAATCTGAGCTACTGCTACTTAAGGAAGATGCAGCAACTCTGAAGACTAAGTACCTAGCTAAAATTGAGGGGTATGAGTCGCTCTTACTGCAGAACCAACAACTCGGCGATAGAATCACGGTACTAGAAGAAGTTCTTAAGTCTAAAGAAATGGAATCTTCAAAAATTTGAATTCAAGATTCAACTATCCCTTTAAAAAACAAACCGAATCAAATCCTAAATTAAAAGTTCTCACTTCCACCTAAACACATCAAGGAGAAAGCATAACTTCTTTAGTCACTTACGCATATACCAAATCTCAGAATCTCAAATTGCAAGACTTTATTTACCATATTTTGGCTCTAAAATTAGATGCATCTTATATGATGCGCCTTAGGACTCGCACAATAGGATGAAAATATTGGATTCATTTGAAGAGTTACAAAACACGCTCAAAACATGGACAAAAACATTCAGATAGGCCATGAGAAAGGTAGGAAACACAGGAACCAATGGAGTTGCTTATTGCTGCCTGTTTTGAAGAGTGGAATGGAGGAATAGTGAAAAACAGAAAAAGTGACTAGGGGACTCAGACAGTTTATTTGCTCAGTCTTTTTCACCACCCCCTTGCCTGTAGGTTGGGTGGGTGGAACTAAGGAAAGGGATGCAGTAGCATATAAGAAGCGGAGATGCACATCTATTGCAAATCAAACACTAAGCTTGGAAATATGGGTAAATCACCAGTGGCAAACATGAACTAACTGACTACTAAAAATAGTCCGCCAGACCCCAGCTCAGGTGGTCCTTTATCTTACCTGCCTTCCAATTACTTCCAGGAGCTGACCCTGTTTACAACATTTTTTGTGCTGTGGGAGGGTGTGGTGGACCTAGCAGGGCGGAGTTTACGGGGCAGGTAGAGAGCAATCATGATGCATTCTTGCTTTACCTCTTGACAGCTGCAGTTTAACACGAGCCACCATTACTAAGGAGGGGTCAGGGGCCTGACAAATCATAACCCCCAGTTGACATTATAAAAACAGTGTGTCTTATATGAGGTTGTTTACCCATATTCAGGGGAAATTTATGGTGCGACTTAGACCTATATATTAGGGTGCTCATGGAATTTTTCTTGACAAATTTTATTGAGTTTAAGTTAATTAAATAAGTAAACATATATATATTGGAAGTAACATTAAACCACACAAACAAAATTAAAGAAAGCACTCTTCAACGCTTAAAACAAACAGTACAATAAAATCTAAACAAAACCAAAATAAAACATTAAATAAATTAAATCCGACAAAAATTGGACGTGAATCCTTTATAACTTTCTGCACTTTTATCGCTAGAGCAGAAATTTTTCCAAGTAAACCTTTTTAGAGATACCGCTTATGGGCATTACTGACCCCCGTAACGCCCGCTGTAAACAATAACTTCGGGTACTGTTCGCCGCATTTCTTGACTCGGTAACGCTTCGTAAAATCACAACTTGGGTAAATCGTTAGCTGCTTATTTTGACTCCCCGCTAATTCATCGCGCTGGAAATCGCCTTCACCTGATACCGCTTCATCGGCGCATTTCGATTCTCTCGGTACCTACGTGAAATCACAACTGCACGTTAAGGGCGATTATCTCCACGCTAACGCCAACCAAAATCACTTCCCTTGATAATTTACAGTTCGCTACGCATTTCTTGACTTCTCGGTAACGCCGCGTAAAATACAACTTGGGTACCGTTAGTGCTTTGACTCCGCTGGTCAGCGTAAAATCACAGCCCTTCGATACCGCTATGCTAAATTGACTCTTGGTACCGGGAAATCACAACTGCACCGTTAGCAAGCATTTCTTGACTCTCCTACGCTAACGAGATTACGTTGAACACGACTTCGACAATCGCATCTCGCGACTGACCGGTAAGCCGCTGGAAATAACTTCGGGTACCGTTAGTGGCGATTTATTGATTCCCCTAACTGCTGAAATCACCACTTCGATAATCGCTCGCAAATATCGACCAAATTTCTCGAAGCCACGATCATCAAACCGAAGTTCGAGTATCGAAAGTATTAACTCCCATCGGGGTGTCAAGTACCGCACACTATGTAGGAACTTACCCCGATCCTGACATGCCGACCTAATTCACGAAGTTACCCGATCGATAGGTCAACAGAATTCGTTTGAATTTCCATTTAAATAGAACCGGTATTTTCCGACTTGGATCCATGATCGGTCCGATCGACCTCGCGAGATTATGACTATTCTAATTCAACTATTCGACACAGGCCGCTGTAAATAATTAATACACAATTATAAAAGGTTTTATTACATTGCTAAAACAATACTTGGCAATATTTGATTAAAACAATTTTTCCAAGTGCTTGTCAAGTCCTAGTCGCAAATATTTAAACTTTTATTTTCGTAGAAGTTTTTCGCAATGTCATATTTTTTCGATAGCCTGCTCCAAAATTTCTCCTAAACTCAAGCAGGAAAACCAGGGGCTTTGAGGAGAGCTGAGTTCTTGTCAATTATCCCACCCCTACTCTTAATGAAATAGAAGATTAATTTTGTAGGGCTAAAATGGAATCACAACCAACAACTACACAAAATTTAATTGACAAACGCTCTTTAAGTTATTCTTTTAGTAATCGTAAATTAAAAAACTTGGTTAAATAGCAATATAGAGGTTACTCCGCGAGGTAAAAAAAAATAAATCCATATTTACTCAAAACCAAAGTAAAGTTATTACCATCATTACGCTTTTTATTGAGTAACCTAGCCTGGGGTATCTTTGTACCGCAGATGGTTAGAGGATTTCAAATCACCAATAAAATCTTAGATCTTACACTTCCTCCAACATTAAGATTGCTGGTGGGGACCTTTTTCACCTTAGACATAAAATGATCGTAAGTCCTACTCATGGCACAGCACATCGCTATGATCATCCTGCTCCTTTAGCGCCAGTTGTCACATCATTAATGGGCGCCAGCGCTTTGAACACCTCGCTCGCCACGAAATAGTTCTCACCACACTGTTATGTAACCATTGACAACGCAACCTACCACCTTAACGTTCCTGGCTTTAGCTCGCCACCACTCTTTGATAGAACACGAGAGGTTAATCTCGCCTCTGGCTCCAATCCAGTCCTTCACAAATTTCAATTAGCTTTAGCTTATTGTTTGTAGCTGTCATACCAGGCTAATTTGGACATTTCGGAAAAGCATAAATATATAATAGCTTTTGATTAATAGAAATTATTTTTAACAATAGTACTAATACCATTTAAGGTAGAGCTAAAGGGAGAAAAATTTCTGGTCTTATCTTACCTTCACCAGTGAACTTCACACTCACTCTACAAATACCACCAGGAGCTATATTTCCGCCCCAAAATTTCTACAGCATCAAGAAATGATCTCAATTCCTCCAGTACCAAGATTCTGGTGGACCTTCTCTACTTAAGGCAAAACAAATGACATGTTTAATTACATGCAGCAATAATTGATAAAGGTAATGGATCAATTTGCCGAGCGGGCCATCCAGAAAGTGAATATCACTAAAGATTTCAACCCACGCTTTATTTACATAAATGCATACCACCTTCCTCTACTTTTCTATTCATGCCAGGGTCACATGGATTTCAAGACACTGGTTTTAACTAGACCAGTTTTTCCATACCTATGTTTACCATTTACTCAAAACATTACTGGGTAGCTTCTTTGAGTTCCCACGTTATAAAAATTTTTGACCCAAGAAATTTAACTATGGTAATAATGAGTACCTGCATTAAGTCAGAGCTATAGTCCTTTTCTTATCTTTTACTTTACCAGAACTAATTGTCGACATTATTAATCACCAGACAGTATGAATCTCCAGTACCTAAACTCAAACTGGAGAGGAAGAAATTATCTAGCAGCTGCACGCCGTCATTGTGAGTACTGATTTTAAGGCGCAAACAACATGGATGCTAATTATGCTTTAATAATTAATGAGGTGATTAAAATGTTACATGAGGACTATAAATTAAGCATACATTTAAACTTAAGGATGTTAATGCTTAGCATTAAGAAAGTAGTTGAATTATGCTTTATTTAGGAACAATAAGTAACTACAAGTTGGATATGAACATTTAGCTTCAAAACTTTCACCAAAGCCAAGTTTGACTTTGAAACTTGGAACATAGCTCAAACTCAACTTCAGAGCACAAACAAGCTCGAGCTCAACTTCAAAACTCAAACTAAGCTCAAGCTTAATTTCGGAACTTGGATGTAGCTCAAACGCAACTTCATAGCACAAACTGAACACAAGCTTAACATCAAAGCTCTAATTGAGCTTAAGTTTGAATTCAGAACTTGAGTTTAGCTCAAACTCAACTTCTAAACTTGAACCGAACTCAAGCTCAACTTCAAAACTTCAAGCTTAACTTAAGAACTCAAACCAAGTTCAAACTCAACTTTAGAAGTCAAACCGAGCTCAAGCTCCACTTAAGAGCTAGAACTAAGTACCTGCTGAACATCCGAACTGAAACCAAGCTCAAGTTGAACTTAAAACTCGTAATGTACCTTCATGAAGCCAGCTACAGCTGCAGCTCCACACTTGTCTCTGGACATGCCTGCCATGACTCCTCCAGCCTTGATGTCTGCTCCACCAGTGTCATATGTCACTCCCTTGCCTACCAGCAGTAGAGTATCCTTCACCGGCTGGCGGCTCGTACGTCAGATAGATGATTCGACCTTGGTGTCTCTCAATCACTGAAACCACAAGCAATAGGATAGGTTTTCTGTTTAGTTAATTTGAAATACACGAACATATTTGGTCGTAAATCGCTTGTAATGCTTTAGTGTATTTTGAAAATTTGATGGTGTATTTTCTTTAATAGTCTAAAAAATAGCCATTTTGCAGGAAGGAAATAAAATTTCTTGGGACCTACATGGTTTAATGAAGTTATCCCACATATGTTTATTGGCTGTAGCTGCTGATGAGGCGCTGGAGACATGGGATCTAATTCTAGTGGACTCTTACTATTTATTATCAGATATACTGATCTAAGACGACTTTATTTACCATATTTTAGGCTCTAAAATAAGGGGCTGCCTTATATAGGTGTGTCTTAGACTGCATAATATATTGTTGAAGTTACAAAAACACTGAAAACATGACAAAAACATTCAGATAGGCCATGAGTTGCATTCCTGTTTTGAAGAGTGAATGAAAGAATTTTTTGTGACTAGAGGGGACTCAGAATTGCTTCTTATTGCACGTCAGAGCCCATCCTTCTTCCCTCCTCCTTGTCTGTAGGTTGGTGGGGGAAAGAAGGAAGAGAAAGGAAGCAGTAGCATGCTGAGATACAGCTTTGGAAATAGACATCACCAGTGGCAAATATGAACTAACTGGTTACAAAAATAGTCCCTCGCAAGACCCCCAGGTGGTCCTTTATCTCTAAACCTGCCTTTCTTATCTGCTAGCTGCTGACCCTTGTTTACAACATTTTTGTGCTGTGGGGTCTTATATGAGGGTGTAGAGTTGTATATTTAGAGAAATTTATGGGTGCGCTCTTAGATTCTGCTACGGTGGCTTAGGACTGAAAGTATATACGGTATATCACAAAATTGAAATGAAAGGCAATTTGACTAGGCAAACCTGGCTTCCACATTTGTAAGCTTAAGCCACAATCTCTTCTAATTCCTAAAGCCCGTTCCAATCAGACATCAGCTAGCAGCTCGGCCTTACGCTGCATAAGAGAGGGTGGTACTTCTTGCTGATGATGTCCCGATCCTGACAACAGTGATGTTGATGCCACTCTCTCAGGGGAATGCTTGAAACATCATTCTTCCATCGCCAGGTGGCTTCATCCGCCTTGGGTCACTGCATCTCCTATGTCAATGCCACCACAATCCTGAACCAACATGTCTCATCTGCTACACATTTAACTTTTGTCAGTCATAGTCTACTTAATAAAATTGTTGCACAGGTTTTGAGTAAATATTTCTCACAGAGCTTAACCCTTCAAGGATTTAGGGTAACCATCACACAGTGAAATACTATGTACCCAAATTTTAAGTCCAGGCCCAATATCATTCAGAATCTTAAATAGTTGAAAATATGATTTGATTATACCATTTGGAGCACGCTTTTAATTATGTTCAAAAAATCAATTCTTTCATCAGGAAAATATGTAAATAGTAGTGAGCTTTATTCCTTGACACATTATTACAAACGCCAAACGAGTCTTTTCAAAACAATTATGATTTTGTTTTGAGTTTGTTATTATGGTGAGGGGGTTTGGGACAAATCTAGAAAGTAGAAATGTTAGATTACTTTATTTGTGTGTGTTTCTACTTAGTTTTGTGTGTTTTTATTTACTGCCCTCTTTCCTAGCCGCTTTATTTGATTTACACTTGTGAAAATCGATCAGAATATAAAATAACTAGTTACCCTCTGCACGCCGCTGCGACCCTCGCCTGAGGGCCTCGGTGCTCGGGCTTATTTAATTTGTTAAATAGTCGGCCATTTTACCCCCACTTTTAACCCCCTTCCTCCCCCAAACAATTTGGTAGACAAATATATTTTTGAAATCAGCATAATATTCCCTTTTTGATACCACACATCGATGGCGATTTTTTATTTCTTGCCCTCCTTTTTAACCCCCTCCCAACCATATATTGTGCCTCGAACCCCAAAAAATCAGTAGAAGTCTTTTGGGTTAGTGATATACAACTATGTGTCGAAGCTAAACAAACTGCTGATAATAAATATTTACTAAAAAATGAAATATAACATAGGAATTGGAGACCAAAAACCCCATAAAAAATAAAAAAATCTATATAATTTTATTCGTTTCCCCACCCTCCACACACTTAAGGACCATTTATATCGCAAAAAATCTGAATTATTATTATATCATTATATTCTATTCTAATTACCCCAGCCAGATTCGAGATCTCAACACCGACAACCCTAACCAAAATACTAATAGTATAGATAGATGTTAAGTTTAGTAATTATTGATAGCCAGAAATCAAAGGGAAAAATTAAAACACATTTCTTTTTATGTCCTTTGTGAGTTATGATTTTTGATACAGTACTTTGTAGATTAGTTTAATAAACATAACAAAAGTTCATACATTTAAACAATTATTTCTTGATTTCAATAGTCATTGCAAATTAGGTCAACAAATTATGTAATAAACTAAGAAGTCCAAAACATGATTGTTGTTGGTACAAATTACAAAATAATGACCATAAAACCCATTTATGGATGTTCACTACAAAATTATTCGACAAAAACTTAGTTTTAGTTAATATTTTTGTTACCAATTACTTGCTTCAGAAATATATCGTCCTCTCGCCCCAAGCCCGGCATCTAAAACCCTGGCCCCACATCAATTCTACTAGTAATCCTTCTTGCATTCAATTTTTTAAAACAATATTTCTGACTTTCCAGGTTAAAAGACACCCTGGAAAACAATATTTAACACTTCTTTGTTAGCGCATTTAAAGTTGTTTAAAACTGGCCAATTTTCAGTCTTTTTGTTTACTTTACTATGCTGTGACTTAATGAAATGCTGTTACTTGCAAACTCTTAATGGAAGTGTAATAGACCCAGCACGGTTCATCTTCCTCAATGCAAAGCAAAACCGCGCGAACAACCATATTAAACTAACTCCCTTACGCTGACAACTTCCACTTAGTCGGTCACTGTTATTTAAGGTGGGTCCTCCCATCACTTAGCCACATAAAAGTAAGCATAGTATGGATTGCCCACTGCAGGATTAGGAACCACCGAAACCGCTGACCTAAGTTGCCAGCTTGTCATCTAACACTTAGATCACATGCCATTCTCACACCTAGTAGAAGCTGTTGTTGCAGTAACTGCAGTAAACTGTTCAAGGAACACTACCGCCTAGTAGCAATCATGGTAACTACTTCAACCAGGGTTCCGAAGGCAAAGAAAATCAAAATTCCCGTGATTTTCATAAAGAGTAAATTTCACCGATTTCAGTTTAGCTATTTCTAAACAGAGTCATAGTTACACCTCGCCCTCATTTTTTGAAACCACAATTTTTCTAGCGGTCGCGACGAATCACAGTTAGGTCGTCAAGGTGATCTCCTGATCTCCCCGCTTAGCTCGCTACAAAATCAATGCCTTTCGCTACCGTCACAATTCCTTGACTCTGCTAGCACCCACGACGAAATCACAACTAAGTATCGTTTGATCGCTACTGGCGGTGAAATATTCACCTTCCTATCGTCCCCGAATGACAAAATCTTGACTCTCATTAGTCATGCGGTGAAATAACAACTTCGATACCGCTGACGCAATCTCCTGACTTCTGCTAGCACCCTCAAAGAATCAACAATACTTATTTTCGCTACCATTCAAACGATTCTTGACTCTCGGACAAAATCAATACTTTTGATACCATACTGTAGCAATAACCAGTGGTTGTGACATAATCTCCACTACGATCCTTTTGCAGGGCTTTCGGTTCGAAACAGCTTATAATTCTTCGAATTTTGTATGCCGGACACCCTCCCAATAGATGGCTCTGTTAAGAACTCAGGCTTGGGCTTCAAAGTGTTAAGTTTTACTGCTACAAGAAAGTTGAGCTTGTAAGTCAAGTCTATCAAGCTTAATGAAGATCATAATTCTTTTTCCGCTTGCTTAGCAAATGTCAATTATTTCAAGACATCTTATTTGCATTTTACAACTGTCTAACCTGACTTTAGGGTGCTTAATTAGTACTTTTCTTCAGTTAAAAAACTTTGTATTGCCTTTGAGCTTGAGTGAAAAACTAATTTGTTTCCAGAATTTCATCTAAATACTTAAGGGGGTTTCCTCTCGCTAGGTGGTGGTGGTTCTGTTAACTTCATAGGCTTGGCCTGCGGAGTTTTTTCACAACTAGAGTTTTGTGTCTCACCTGCCCTGCTCCAAGACCTAGCTGTGTTCACAGCTTCCTTCAGTTGGTAATCTTGGCTCCATACTCCCACCTCACAGCTTGGGACACACTGCTGGTCCTCCCTGTAATTCTGGATGTTCTCCTAAGTACAAAACAGTTTATCACTATATCACTATTTCAGATGCCCACCACTCAGAGGGTAATGCAAATATGTGGTGAAGAGAACGATGAGTGGTAGTAATGAGGTGTGTCTTGGAAACCAAGGCAAGACCTCCTTCCTTAGAATGGGTCATTAATTAATAGCCCAATGACCAATGGAAATATTAAGCGACCAATGGCTTAACGATTTCACGAACCACGTAGGTGATGGTGCTGATATGTCTAAACGATGGTGGAGTTGATGCGGGTATCACTTGGGAGATGATCACTGAGACTATCTGGAGCCGCTTTTAGACCTATATCATCCTCAAAACCTGACCTCCATGAAGTTGGATTAAGGGTCCACACAAGTCCTAGTCATAAGTTATTTTCATAATACCTGTTATAAGTTCTAAAGTGAAAATATAAATTATTTTAATTATTAAAAGATGTTAACATTTTAGTTATGCTGTAATTGTCTTATATACACAAACATCAACAAACAATAATAATCAAACTCTAAATAGTATTTTTTCATAAACATATGATTGTCTATGAAAAGTAACAAGAACAAAACATATTCCAACATCTTCCTTTCTTTAAGATAGCTCTCCTTGAGTTATGTTCGTATGAACCTTCGGTTTCTGGTGTACTGCCTGCCATCTACTTCCACAGTGTATTTTCGGAAACCATCGTAGCTCATCAATTTTCCTTCGACCCAAATGTCAGTTCTGTCTTGAGGATGCTTCTTGATCCATACTTTCTGGTTTACGTTCAACTGAGGGAGCTCTTTTGCGTTTCTGTCAAAATAAGACTTGTAACCATCTTTTCTCCTCTCCCAGTTCTTTCACTTCAGATGGCAATTTGGGTTGGAGTTGCTGAGGATTTGTTGGTAGCAATGTCTTCGTACGTCTTGACATAAGGAGCTGAGCCGGACTGTACCCAATATCTTTCAATGGAATGTTCCGCCAGTTGAGAAGAGCACTTTGAAAATCTATTCCATCATTTCGAGACTTC
>CM032062.1:30457585-30484599 GCA_018831715.1 Matsumurasca onukii | reverse complement strand
CAAGTTCTGAAACTCGCCAGATTTCGACAATGGGCGACAGCATCTACCGCCATAGAATCAATTCACTGCAGAAACCCTGCAAACACCAAGAGAACATTACTTCCAAGGAGTTAAAATATTTTGTTGAAGATGAAGAGTGTTATAAAGTAGACCTGTACAAACACTATTCAAAAGAAAGATAAAAGGTCTAATGTATGTTTGGTGTGAGCTGAAGCAAACCAGGAGTTCCAGCCTATTAGGTAAAAAAATTTTGCATTCATTTACCGTATATACTGAAGTCTAAGCCGCACGTGAATCTAAGACCCCATAATTTTCCCCTGAATATCGGGAAAACTCTACACCCTCATATAGGATGCACCCCGTTTTTATAATGTCAACAGCTAGAGGGCTATGATTTGTCAGGCTGACCCCTCCTTAGCAACTAGTGACGTATTGCCAGCTGCAGCTGTCAAGAGTAAAAGCAGAACAAAGAATGCATCACGATTGCCTCCCCTTTCCCATCCCAAACCCCACCCTGCTCAACCACTACGCCTCTCCCACAGCACAAAAATGTTGTAAACAAGGGTCAGAGCACATAAGAAAGGCAGGTAGAGATAAAGACCACCTGGGGTCTGGCGAGGACTCATTTTTGTAGTCAGTTAGTTCATGTTTTGCCACTGGTGGTTGCCCCATATTTCCAAGCTAGTGTTTGCTTTGAATAGATGCATATCTCTTTCTTGTATGCTACTGTCCCTCCTTGTCCTTCTTTTCCCCACCAACCAACAGACAAGGAGGGGTGGAAGGATGGAGAACATGCAATAAGAAGCAATTCTGAGTCCCCTCTAATCACAAAAAATTCTTTCATTCCACTCTTCAAAACAGGCAATGCAATATGCAATCCTGTTGTGTTTCTACCTCTTGTGGCCTATCTGAATGTTTTTGTTGATGTTTTGAGGGTTTTGAAACTCTTCAAATTAACTCAATATTTGTGTCATGTGAGGAGTCTAAGACGCACCAGCATATAAACGCACCCTTATTTTAGAGCCTAAAATATGGTAAATAAAGTGCGTCTTAGATTCGTACATAGGTATATCAAAATTCCATCCAAACATTCAGTATTTGCATTACTACCACAGCATCGTCTGCTGAAAATACTTGTTAACCTGCACTTTGCTTTAGCCATTTGCAGCAAAGAATCTGATCGCTTTGTGACAAACTTCTTTTGAGTACTTCTTGTTAAAATTGGCTATTCAAAAATACACACATAGCAAAGTTTGGGGAGTAAGGATAAAGAAAATACACATGTTTATTTTATTACACTTTTCTTGACCTGACCCAAATTGACCCGTGATCACTTCTGGCTGTCATCTATTTAGGCTTTCCCTTTGATTTGACCAAAATCTGAGGCCCCAAGACTAGTTTGAGTTCAACTTAAGAACTTCAAAATGTACTAGTAACAATAGGGATAAGTTGCAATGGCTCTTAGCTATAGACAAATCAAAGAATATACAGCTTACTTAAACAAGAAGTGCTGAACATTTTTAATTAAACATAGATAAACCATTTTTGCTCTAACAGCTCCTATCTATACTACAACTTTCATTTGATTGATTGCAAGAGAGAAAGCTGTTTTTTTGTGTTCTAGAACAAAATGCAGGACATTTTTGCAGATAATCTCACGTGGGGGCTAGTACTCACAGTGGGGGTGGGATGGGTCACAAGTGGGACTCTGGCAGAACTGGGGCGTCCTCAGGCAAGTTGTGATGGGAGGTGGTAAGTAGCAGCGGTAGGACAGGGTGGCAAGTTATGTGGATTCACTCTGAATCTGTGACCTGGCAGCTGCGATGCATGACCTATACTCAGCACCTAAACAGAATGTTATTGGAGTTATAGAGGCTAAAAAATACATTAAAGATGTCTAAGGATTATGTAGAAACGAATAAGCAAAATAGCGGGTAATCATAAGAAACTCAAGAATGTGTACAATGAGGTATATAAAGATGTAAGTAATAAAAGTGGGAATAACAGATTCTAGTAAGCAGTGCATAATGGAATCTAGTCATTAGTTCTCATGTATTATTTTTTTAGCACCCAGCAGCGGCTCCCGGTATGGCGATGTTCTGGTAGCAACGGTTCCCACGGTTTTAGTTAGCTACTGAGCAAACAGCAGTGCTACCATCAAACTCTTGACAGGTCACTGCGACTTGATTACCTCAGCAACCAGAAAATGGTGACAAGATGGTGACGAATATTGTTATTATTTATGCTGTTATTGTTATCTTACTTTAGGTATATCACCGTGATACATTGTACCGCCAATGCTCAATGTTATACTGGTTGCACATTTGTTTACTGTTTTTGAACCCGCGATCAATGTTTTGCAACATGTCGAGTTTTGCTGTATTGTCAATACAGCCCCATTTAGCGTTTAGTAAACATTGTTCTGCAATCCCCAATAACCACTCTTATAGTCAATAGTCAAAGCTATAGCTATAGCTATTTGCTATAGCATATAACAAAACAACTCCTGCAACCGCACTTCAGAAAATTACATGCCCTCTTATACCACTGTCAAAATCTTCAATAGGCCTAGATTTATCAGTGAGGCGGAAGGGTAATTCCGGTATATGGGGAGAATTTCTATTTTTGGACTAATATTGTCAGGGGAGTCAGAAAAACGAGTCAAGGTCACGCGGGACACTATTATTGTCTGTTTTGTGAGGGATGACGGCATTGTATTTTTTCTCCATTTGGTGTCGAGGTTAATCCACACTCGGTTAATCCTATTACGGTTAATCAGGAGTTGACTGTACGAAGATATGTTGTTTTGAATATTATTTGAAAGATCTTTACAGAAATGAACAAATACCTCCTCAAACCGTGTTTCATCAATGTAAGTTTTTCAAGTTGTCAATGATAATCTACTTGTATTCAGTTTTGTTAAACAAGCAAAAAAATGCATTACTGAGACTTGTCTTCTTTACTGTATCTGATATATACACTTATACAGCATGCTTTTCTTTGTGGCTCTCTCTCTTACATTTCTTTAAACATATGTTCGTACCAGAAATGTTTCAAATACACACAATTCCAGTACCTGAGTAAATTTAGTTTTATCAGCGAAAGTGAGTTGCCAGAGATTTAGAGTGCCATTGCTGTGCTTGGTGACCATGCTGAGTGTGGGTGAGGGCGGGGCTGTGAGCAAGTCATGCAGTGTCGGCGTGTCCCCTGGTGGAACTCGGAGCCCCGCATGGTCACCACACCCTGCCCCGCTCTGACTATTGGCTCCATCTGTCGGTTTCTGCCTCCCTCCTCTTCCTGAACACTGGCCAGAGGCACAGTCTGCCGCCCTCTGTGTTGGCAGAAGAGAAAACGAAAGTGATATGATACAATATTTATTGGTTGAGGTAAAGGAAAAAGTACGAGGTATTGATTGTTACTATTAGGGATGGTATGGTTCTGATTCTCTGTTTTGTAAGTTCTTGCCAGAACTGATAAATGATAAACAACATGGCAAATGATGAAAACCACAACAAACATCGGTTCCATGGAATCAATGATTGTAGGTGCAGCTTTCAAATACATACATGATTTGTGCATTCTAGTTGAATAGATAAGTGCTGGATAAGTTGGTGTTAAATATCATCACATTGGATACAGTTTTGCTTAGAATTTTTTATTAGTTAATAGTTTTGAACATTTTGTGTCACTGTCCACCAAGTAGATTTTTAATTTCTAATCAAAGAATAATAATACCTCACAAGTTTTACAATTTTTTATAATATGTCAGTAGCCCTTATGAAATTCCACTCAAGATTTCTCAACCATCAACTGAAACATCATGTACACGCTAAAGTAAATACATCCATATTATATCTTTACACTATTAGTTTCAACAAAAGATGACATACCAACTTAAGCTCACACATAGATTGTTTTACTCAATCTGGCCTTAAACTAAGGAAAGGTAATTGTTACTAACAATATATCCTCTATTACATAGCTTACTCACCAAATTCTTGTAATTTCTCAGTTGCAGATTTGAAAAACAAATCAATGTCTGTTTATTCGACAGATAGAAAAACAAACCACCTGACCATTGAGGAGACTTACGGCAGCAGCTGTTTTGACAACATCTCAAAACACAAGTTGCAAGTGACATGTTGACGTATGCAAGCAGACATTGTTAGACATGGTCATGGTGCCTCCTAGGGGAAATGCAGAGGGATTGGGTAGAGAAGGAGACCTGGGCCTGACGAACGATCCAGGATGATACTCATCCAGCCACTCAACCACCCTGTCAAAAGCATTTTATTATGGTATTTATTTAAAATTATTTGTTGCTTACATTTTGGCTTAAAATTCCAAACTACTTATTTTAGTCCAAAGATAGAAAGAAACATATTTCTGAAAAGAACCTCACCATGAAAACGTTTATTAAATTATTTTTCTTACAAATTTTTTTCATATTTATTGTAATTTTGGCTTTGAGGTCTAAATGTGCCTAGTTTGATACAGTAAAGTAAATTTTAAATGTCTAGCTATTGTACAAACCTAGTCAGGAACTGGCCACTGAAAATCCATCAAACTCTGAAGAATATTTCTACCAACTGTAAATGTGGATATAACTAACCAGATAAGAAAGCTTCGTCGGGGAATAGCAAACAGCAAGTCAGGGTTGTGGTGCCACTCAAGCAGCAAAGCCTCTATCTTAGCACGAAAGTGAGTCTGACACATGGCCTCCCTGTTGGTGTGGACCGCTGTGTCTGCTGCCAGTGAGTTTATTGAAGTGGCATTGCTGCAAAAAAACATTTCAAACAGAAAATATAGCTCCACCTACATTGTGAAATCTTTAAATTAAATCTGGGTCCTCAACTGATAATTGTGGAACTGCCCTTTCCTAATGAAAACTACCCAGTTCGAGACTGTAAAGAAATCTAATGCAATATCCTCAAACAATTTAATGTTGTAATACTTACTTTACTTGACGTAAGGATTTTACAAATAATTAACAATTGTCAATACAACTAGTGTCAACTATTTGTATGCATTAAATTGCATAGACAAATAAACAATACAAGTCAACCCTGTTTATCCGGCTAATTAAGGGGAGGAGAAAACGGATAACCAAAAAAAAATAATGGATAACAAAATTGAGAGGATAAAATTCCTCATTGAAGTTAACCCCTTTAAATATTCATGCTAATATCGCAAACCGCCTGCTCTCCCACCCGCCGCCTGCTCTTCCTCCTTCTCAATTATTTCAACTTTTGTGAACCATAAAACAGAGTTTTCTCTTCTTATCCATCACTAGGTCACGCTTAGCATAAATTATAATCTCAACTGCACCACTTTCACTTTGACATCACTGTCAGTGACCTTGGCTGAGAGACGAGCGAATATACGCTGCATGGTCGATCCTGACTCAATCTCTATTTGTTCTACAGCTATAGTGCCTGGGGCGAGGGATACAACGCGCTGTCTAAAGGCCAGCTATCAGTCCTACAAGTCCTTGAAGTAGCTTCAGTTTTGAGCCACAGTCTGATTACACATAGCAACAATCACAGAGCTGCAATTAGTGAGACCAGAATGTGATCCCTTTACTGTGATGGCAACTTTTTTCTTTCATGACATCCGCTCGCTCATTACTTCAATTTTTTTTTCTAGGCTAACCCGCCGTCTCAACCTGGATCGTAACCCAGATAATAAGCACCGTTATCGAGAGTTGACTGTATTACTTAATGTAATAATTTTTTGAGCCAGAGCTAAAATAATGTAACATAGCAAATACAGTTTAAATACCCCTCATATGATTTTAATCTAAGTTGACTTTACTAATGTTGAAAAAATTCTTCAATTTCATAAAAAATGGATCTTTAGAAGCCATGAGTAAAATTTATTTCCAAATTGTTTAGCTGAGTACCTATTAATAGTTGTGGCATTCTAGTAAAATTCAGCATTTTAAACCATGAATTTCACTGAAAATTTAATAAAACTAGCTTAATTATTTGGAAAAATGAATACCTAAGTGTATGATGCATGCTACTGGGGAAGCTACTTTGTCCATGCTGATGTTCTTCACTGCTTTCTTTCTTGAGAGACAGACTTGGAAACTCTTCCTGGGACAGATTTCTTATCTAAACATAAAAATCGTCCATTCAGTCCAGGATCTGTAGTCCAGGAAATAGGTCCAGGACCGATCACAAGTCAAGATTGATATTTATGCACCAATCGACTTGGACCCACTAAATCAATGAAAATATACAATAAATCTTTAATCGCTCAGTGTGCGCCCCGACGTTGTGTCTTGTATGGCTGCATAGAGCTATCACTTGTACATTACCTGCAACCAAGCATGAAGGGATAAACCTACTGTCAAGATGGGTTTGATCAACTGACCCATGAGACCAAACTCCAGTTTCACTCTAAATTTATTTAATGAATAAAATCACTAGCTCAAAGAAAACATTGAAACTCAATTCTTAAGTCAATTCTTGTTGTCCTGTTCCAATGTTTATAGGCTAGTCAAATTAGATAAAAAAAAGGCAGTTAGAGAAAGTTTAGGCACAAAGTCCTAATTTTGATCTTCATGTTTCTCGAGGTCGCTGAACAATTTGAGGTTTGCTGACAGATATTTTGGCCGAACATTGTTTTTTGGCAAAAATAAAGTGAAAATTTTAAATTTGTTTTAGTTCGCCTAAATTCAAATATACATTTTAGTGAAAATGTCCTATATTAAATTAAAGGTAAGAAGATTTACCCAAGTTTTATATTTGACACTTTTTTCTCCGCAAATATTTACTAGAGAGTACATGGAAAAAAACCATGTAAATATTTCATTGAAAATACGCCATATACTTTGCGCTTTTTTTTACCGCTTTCATGGAAAACAAGTCACAAGTGATAATTTTGACTATTTATAAGCAATTTTTCCGTTGGACATGAAACTTTTATTTTATACTATAATATTATATTAGGGTCATAATTTCATGCTGACCGATTACGATTCAATGAAATGCATGACTGTTAACTGACTTATGGGCTGCACCCAGTAAGTTATATATCGTATGGATCAAATCGAGAACAAAACGACGTAGTAGTATAAAACAATGTCAGATTAGTTTTGTCTACTCAATACAATTTTATTTGGAAAACATTGAACTCAATAAAATACACTTAAAACTACTCTGTCAGCACAAGCTTTACCTATATTTGACTTTAATGGTATAGAGAATAATTAGAACAAAATAGAGCCTTTCTTTGAAGGTGGACCAGAGATGGAAAATACTTATGAAAAGAATAAATATTATGGAAATAGTTGCATACCGCTAAGAAATTCTAACATATTGGGAATGTGGTGGTTTTAAGGTAAGAGAAAATGTAAAAGCAATTGTTGAATATTCAGGTAATTGAGTATTTAAGTATTTTCACATAGCCTTTGGCAGGGTGTTAACCAAAGGAATCTGTGGGAAACCGGGAATTATACCCAACATTTTCACTATACCGTTAAACGAGAAAAAATTAGCTTTTTTTCCTGACATCAGAGTACTTTGAGCTAACCCTTATGCCAAGACTCACTTCTAAGTTCTCACCGATGAAGAGGTCTTAGCAGCATAGGAAATAGCATCCAGGAACACCAGGGCGTAAAAAAACAGGGTGTCCAGCTGCTCAGGAAAAACAACGCTCCCTGTGTATGACAATGACAAAATTCTGCATCAAGTAGATTATTTCTAAGACATATTTACTATTTTAATATACTGCTTATGTATGTATGAAATAACTGATTCATGTATATAAAGCAATTTAATAATATACTAATAATTGCAAATTCAATTAATTTGTTCTAATTTCTACCAATTAAGTCAAATATAGGTAAACTAAGAAGGTCTGGAGTATTTTTTAAGGTGTATTTAATTGAGTTCAAGGTTTTCCAAATAAAATTGTATTGAGAGACAAACTAATCTGACATTGTTTTATACTCAATACCGCTTTGTTCTCGATTTGATCCATACGAGATGATAAGTTCATACGCCAGTTAACAGTCATGCATTTCATTGAATGCATGTCGGTCAACTGACTTATACACCCTGTATTATTATAGTATTATAGTATAGAATAAAAGTTTCATGTCCAACCTGGAAAATTGTTTATAAATAGTCAAAATTATTGTAACACGGCTTGTTTCCATGAGTCGGATAAAAAGCAAAGTATATTATTTTCAATAATTGAAATATTTTGCATGGTTTTCCATGTGCTCTATGAAGGCGAAATTGGCCGGAGAAAAAGTGTCAAATATAAAACTGTGGTAAATCTTCTTACCTTTAATTTAGTAATTGGGCACATTTTCGCTAAATGCATATTTACTGAGATTTAGGCCAAAGACTAAAAAACAAAACTTTCACTGTTTTTGCCAAAACAATGTTCGCCAAAATATCTGTCAGCAAACTCAAATTGTTCAGCGACCTCAAAACATAAAGATCAAAAAGAATTAGGACTGTGCCTAAACTTTCTCTAACTTTATAATTTGACTAGCCTATTATGATTAGAAAATAATGAACAATTGGACTACCTCTGAGGCAATACATACAACAGCTGTTACACTTGGTGTGCTATCCCTCCTTCAGTCTCATGGTTGTCTGAGGATTCTTGGTGGCTGGAGCTCAGTGCAGTCCTTCCTCTTTTTCTACTACTTTATGAGTCAGTTCTTGAAGCCATAGTTTTAAAAAATCAGTCTAGTTATTGAAATATAAAAAGAACAGAAGCAATATGTAGATGGAATTCTCACAAAGACTATTATTGATTTGTTTAAAGTTCCTTTTAATACTTTTAAGTCTATTGGCCATAATACCTTTGGAACTCAAATACATAACTATAACTTCATAAAGCAATCATATAGACTCAATGAAAGCCAAACATTCGTCGTGAAGACGACATCTCCTTCAAAATGATTAAACATTGCAAACACGAAATTACCTCTGTTCTCAAATCGCTAATCAATAAATCGCCCATGAAGGCGCGTCTTCCTGAAACTTGAAACAGCAAAAGTATACCCCAAATTTAAGTGTGGTCAAAAACCGGCAGCAAACTATCGCCCCAATTTATTTAAACTTTTCAAAATTCTTGAACGAAGTCGCCTTGAGAACTTCTAGACCATCTACAACAACACAGCCTTCTCACAACCAAACAACATGGCTTCATTAAGAATAACAAGTCAACAGGAACAGCAGTGATTCAACTGGTCGAAAGCATTATAGACAAACTGGAAAACGGTTGATAGCTTAATAGCCATCCTCGACTTTAGTAAAAGCTTTTGACTGTCTAGACCACAAACTAATGCAAGAAGCTCCAAACCCTTGGGATCAACAACGAACAGAGGCACAGTGGTTTAACAGCTACCTCAGCAACACAGAAACAACTGGTAGAAATCACATGCCAAGACAAAAACTCAACAACCAAAGTAAAATCAAACACTCTACTCAATCAGTAGAGGGTGCCCCAGGGCTCCGGCCCTAGGACCCATCCCCACATACTGTTAACAAATGACTTTCCTAAATACCTAGAGGAATTCTTGCAATAAACAGTAATGTTTGCAGACGATACAGACCACTGTTGCAAAACAAAGACAGAGAACAGCTGGAAGTAGACACCTTCATAGCTTTTAACATGGCCAAACAGTACTGCAAACGAAAATGACTTAGTCCTCAATGAAAGTAAAAGCTACCAACTTATTTTACTGCAAATCAAAACCAACACCAAGGGCTGGCAGAACTCATCATAGATCTAATCTACTGGGAATAATGCTAGACAACACCACCTGGGAAACCACACTTGACCCAACTACGCAAGAAACAAATCAGCATCTATGTTATCAGTAGAATTAAACAAATAAGTGACAGTAAAACATCTAAAATAGCCTATTTCTCCCTTTTTGAATCACATCTGAGATATGGACTGGTAGTTTGGGGAGGAACAAGCCACACAACTTCAAAAAATCCTTATTGTTCAAGGGCTGTAAGGACACTGATGGGCCTGAACACTCTTGACACCTGCAGAGATGCCTTCAAAGAACTTAAAATCATGACGGTGGTTTCACTTTACATTCTTGAAACAATCCTTTACACCGTGAAGTCAGGCCAACCTAGACTAGGAGGCCAGCATCACTACAATACAAGACACGGCCACCACTTCATGCTCGACGTACACCACCTTAGTCTCTGAAAAAAGCCTTCCTATAGAGGTGCCATTTTCTACAACTGCCTGCCTGAGTATTTGAAGATGCTACCAGAAAAATCCTTGAAGACATCCCTGACAAATTGGCTCCTGGAAAGATCCATCTACACCCTGCAAAATTCTGAATTGGAGAAACCAAACTTGAAGAAACTAAAACTTACTGTAACTGATTTATTTTGACCTTAACTGTACTCTATGTATATGTTAATAAAGATGATTTGATTTGATTTGATTTGATTTGACTTTTATATTGTTCACCTTCAAAATCACTACACCTGCCAGAACAAATTGAAATGTCATCTTTGTTTAGTTTAGTCATCTGAGAGGTAGATCTGCCTCTCTCTTGTCATGCAGTCTAGTCTCTTGACCTTTTATAAGTGCAAACAACTTGCATTATAACTCTACTATTGTTAGAATGTAACAATATTCAGTTACTGTTTTCATTTACTGTTGCTGTAGCCTGGCTTAAAGCCTGGGCCTAACTTACTGCACCTTAATAATTGGCTTACACACGGATACCTATGGGCTAAAGCTGTGACAAGAATATTGTTCCTCATAGTTGCACAAGTGACTTTGGCGATCATCTGGTTTTATTTAACAAAGAACCGATGGAACCGGTAGAACCGATAACCAAAAAAGCTGAAGGAATTTTGGAACCGACCCATCCCTAAAATTAATATTTTAAGTGTTTATTGTTGTATAAAATGTATGTACAATATTGTCATAGAATTCTTTTAGTTCAACTATCAAGGTAATACAGGGTGTTTTTTTTTTTTTTAAGCAACCCATCTTCAAAATTTTGTAGTAATCCCTTCTTTACGGCTATGGGTCATTAAATTATCGTGGTTTTGTTCACTTCCAATATCTATCAGATGTTATGTGTATATATAAAATCTTTATTAAAATAAAATTATCCGCCCCTTTTTGGGGTTGTTAATACACGGAACAAATATAAACAAACTAGTATGTAGTACAATTTTGACACAGAAAATTTTGTTAGTTCTTATATAAATGGTTTCTAATTATTCCAGTAGAACCTTTTAAAGTCTCACGAAATAATAATTTTTAAAATATGTTTGTCCAAATTAAATTTTTTCCCAAAATCCACAAAAAATTTTGTCAACGTTCCTCTTGAACCAATAAACAAACCAATAACTTCTAATTTTGTAATTTTGAAATGTTCTTTGAAATAGTCCGATGTGGGTTCATAAATTTTTTGTTTCTCATTTACTGTCATGGCTTGGTTCTTGTCCACTTCAAACCTGATTGTAGGATCAAGCACTATGCCACATTTTTTGATCTGTCAATTAGCAGAATGTCGACCCTTCTTGTGCTTCCAACACTGGACAGGCAGTGAACCTCTTCGTGTACTTCCCAGGCTGAGTACCGCTGTCTGAAGGAGTTTGCTATTATACTTCTTATTGTGTGGTGCCTCGTGTTGCAGAAGTTCTCCAAACGGACAGAAGCCAAGGACATGAGCAAGGGTTTCAATCTCGCCACAGGCGCGCCTGCAGCGGTTGTTGCCCTGACTTCTGCCGTGGAGAACTGCATACAGGCACCATTCGCTATCATTTTAATGCAGTCTCTCCATTCAGATTCAGACAAGCCTTCTTTATTTATAACACTTTTGTTCCCTGGGGTATATTCAGTGAAAAGTTCGACTCCTTTGCCTTTTTGTTTCAATCTTTTCCAGGTATCAAATTCTTTTCTCTGAGATGGTTTCTAACTTTTTTGCACTCAATTCACCCATGATCTCTTCTCTAATTTTTTAAACAGACAGTCACTATTCTCTTAAATTTATCTTGATCTGTAAGGTATTCATTTTTAACTCTTTTAAGTATTTGAATAGAATTCAATTGTTGTATGTACGCTTCCCATTGAGCCTTAACTAAACCAAGTCCCTTGTACTTTTTGGGCTATATAGCATCAATCTGGTATCTGTAGGCAAACTTAATATTTCTTTGACACTACTCTTAACCAATTTATCTAGGTCCGTCAAGAATAACATTGGTAGTTTATGGAGTGGAGCGTTTTGAAATGGGTAGATTAAGGTTGGCCATAAACATTGGTTGATTATGTTGAATTTCTGGCTTGACAAAAGTAATGTTGTTGATGTTAATTTTTCTAGTTCTGTTTTAAACTTTTTTATTATATTCTCATGATTAAAAACTATTCCTTGGGAAAAATTAACACCGAGATATTTTATAGTTTCTTCTTCATTTATACTTGCAATATTCGTATTTTCATCTATCACCACATTTCCTTTAACCAATTGACCTTTTTCAACAATGATGCATTGGCATTTCTTAGGGTTTATATTTAATCCAATCATATTAAGTAAATTAATGGTCATTGTTGTAAGAGTAGAAGCACTGATCTTATTTTTTCCAATAATTACTAAGTCATCAGCGAATCCCATTACTGTTAGTTTATCTAAGTCATCTGAGAGCGCATAACCATATGATGATTGAACTTCTCTTTCACTTAGTTCATTTAGAATGAAATCAGTAGATAAATTGTATAAGGTAGGAGACAATGGTGCACCTTGAAGTAAACCTCTTTTAAAAGGAATTGGTTTAGTTTAGCACCTCCTGCTTCAATGGTAGTTTTATTGTCAGTCTGGAGATTTGAAATCAATGTTTTGAGCTTTCTTGGAATATTGTAAGAGTCCAACGTCCTAATTAAATGGTCATGCCCAACACAATCATACGCTTTATTTATATCCAGGAAAACTAATGTGACGTCATCATGTTTAGTCTTAGCTTTTGTCAAGATGGAGTTGACTATTTCCACATTTACTTTAGTTCCTGGAGTTTTGGTAAAACCCCTCTGATTTTTATTGAAATGTACCAAATTTCTTAATTTCTTATCTAAAACTCTTTCAATGCTTCTGCGTAATACCGAGCATATAGATATTGGTCTCCAGTTCTTTGCGTCCTTAACATCACCTCCTTTGTAAATCAAAACTGTTCTTGCAAGTTTAAAACACTCAGGAACCCATCCTTTTAACAGCATGATTGTACATATCTTTGACAATATCATGGACATTTTCTTACACTTTATGACTCTCATAATTACTTTATCTACACCAGGAGAAGTATCTATAGCTATAGATTTCATAGCAGTCATAACTTCTTCAGCAGTAATATTTATTTCTTCAATGTCTTCTTCGTCGCGTACAGCTGATCCAGTACTTTCATAGTGATCTCTAACTGATGTATTTTGCTTAGCAAAACGGTCATAAAATTCTTTGTATATATCATTTGATGAGATTTTACAAGATACATCTCCTGATCCCATAACCATCCTGCATGCTTTTCGCCTTTGATTGTAATACAGATATTGTACTTTTTCATACAAATATTTTTCTTGTCTCTTAGTTTTCTCTCTTTTGAGGCTTGCATTGGATTGCTTGAGCTTGTATACGTTTTTATTATTCACACTTAACTTTGATTTCCTCAAATTATAATATTTCATTGCTGGATGTTTTGGTCCTGGAAGATAATTTACAGCAGAAGCTAAAAAGACTGTAAACTCATTCATTTGTCGGTTTAACTCTTCAATATCATCTATCTGTTATTTTATTGAACTTATCTTCCCAATCACTTAAAGTCTTTTGGAAGTTGATAGATTTTGTTTTA
Source organism: Matsumurasca onukii (assembly GCA_018831715.1). NCBI lineage: Eukaryota > Metazoa > Arthropoda > Insecta > Hemiptera > Cicadellidae > Matsumurasca > Matsumurasca onukii. The sequence continues at coordinate 30,470,749 of CM032062.1, read as the reverse complement.
TCTTTAAGGTTGTGGGTACTTTCTTGTTCAAGTAAGTCATCAGAGCTTTTTAACTATTTATCTATGGATTGTTGCGTGAGCTCGACTAATGTGAATATTTAGGCTTTTTACTAACTTTCCACAATAAGGGCACGTTTCTTCATTTCTACGAGGGGAGTTTTCGATGTTCTTAATACCAACTAGAGAATGTGCATTTTTCTCACCTCATTCGGATTGATTTCATCTTTAGAGATAATCTTCTCATCAACTTGGTTGTTTTGTATAACATAACTTCCTTCACTATCTGATAGTCTTAACTCAATTGTGTCTTTGATATGATGGGATTTAGAAACATGTATTCTCAATCCCCTGGTGTTGTTAAAAGATTTACCACAATGTGTACATTTTGAAGCATTTTCTTCATAATCGTATTTTGGTAAACTTTTAAACTTTTGCATGAGTGATGTCAGACGCGCACATTTTGTTTGGATATTATTGGTATTTCTTTGCTAGCAATCATTAAATCAATAGGTTTTATTGTGCTGATGTTCTCTAAACAGTGCTTGTTATGAACTAAAATTGCTCTTTTCGTAAACCGCTTTCCACATTTGAAGCAAAATGAGTATTTAGAATCAAATGACTGAGAATCACACGTCAAACCATGGAAGGACCTGTCCTTTTCATACTCATTTACATTTAAAGATGTAACATGTAAAGAGGTACTATTAGCATTTTGCGTTTCATCAATAAAACTATCCTCACCTTGCCATTCAAACACAGGCCTGAAATATTTCTCATCTCTGTTGGCAGGTCTCACATTGAATGTCAAACCACTGGATGTACCTGGCATAGCTATATCATGGTTATTTAAAGGGGTTTCTTCATTACGTCCTGTAGGTCCTGGGTTAAGTTCCACGTCACCACATAAAATTAAAATCCACAATAGCATAAAAGATGAATGTTTCAGTTTAGCCTACTATTTTCCTCTTACCAAAGGTTAAATTAAGAAAGTGTCTTGAGGTAAAATTCAGAGGAATTGTTCTCAAAGACTTTGACAAGAGGACGAAACAGTGAATTCTCATTGAGGCAGATGTCTTAGGTAACATCTTGACAGGACAAACAATAAGAAAACTTGACTGTGGCTTAGTAGCAACAGAAAAATACTAGGATGGACTGTTATGGGGACGAGCCGAGAAACTAGCACAGGTAATCTCATGGAACATTAATATGGAGTCTCTTTGTACAAACAGACAACCTACCAGATCTATGGGAGTTAGATGTCTTGAGGATCTCGACCATTATCAGAAACAGTCAAAGGAGGATATGGACCAGGTTGTAATGAAACATTTTAGAGACACGGTAACCATAAACAACGAAGGTAGATAAAGATGATGTTCCAAACAAATCTAAAATTTACAGGTTTGTTAAAAAATAAAAAATTTAACACAAATAGGTTCTGTAGGGAGCGAAAACATAACAGAAGGCGGGACTGTACTGAATGAAGACTAGATGGACAATGTTAGGTTGGACTATGAAAATTCTCCCAAAATCTTTCCAGATATTTTGAAACAACAAAAAGCAGATAGCCTACTTGCAGCTGGATACTTGCTCTTAAGCGCATTTTGACAAAAAAAATAACATCTTGCTCTTAAGTGTTCTTCAAGAATAAGCACTCTTTTATCTTTGCTAAAAAGCCATGATTAGTTTATTTTACAATAACATCAAATTAGCAAATCAAAACCACTACATTACTGTAACAACATATACTGTACCATCTGATAGGTATTGAAATGAACAAACCAATGATACAATTCTACGACCTCATAGCGTCAGTAAGAATGACTTAGTAAAGTTTCAAAGTTGGGATCGTTTATAAAAACACCCTATATTTGTACATATTTTTATGTATCCATGCAAAATGGTTAAACTGTATGTATAACTGAACTAATATTATTATAGATTTTCCGCGTTTATTAGCCAAGTGACTTTTCCATACATCAAAATAGACTTTTTAGATAAAACTGTTATATTTTGTAATAATAAAATTGAAGAAACATTTTATAAGTATGTTTACAATAGTACTTTTAACTATTATGAACTACGGTAATATTAACTCATGTGTACCTACCTGTAATAAAGTTTCAGCATGTAGAGAAAAGCAGTCTCTTTGTTGTTTAACCAATGCAGGACAAAGTTAGGCTCTCTTTCTGGATCACCGGTCACTAAACTTGGAACTAGCGGTATATCTACAAAGTAAAAAGGAAGATCGATCAGAAGTGACTAATTATCGCCCAATATCTTGAATACCAGTGTTTGGTAAAATGTTGGAGAAAATATATTTCAATAAACTAAGTTTATTCTTTGAAAAAATAAAATTTAGAATAAAACTCAATATGGTTTTAAAAAAACTGCCAACATTGGATGCAATAAAGCAGTTAATTGAATCTGTATTTACCTTAGGTGGTCAATTAAAAACACAAGGTTTCTTCTTGGATCTAACTAAAACGTTTGACTGTGTAAATCACAAAGTTCTCTTACAAAAGATAAATCTATGTGGGATCCGTGGTGTTGCTCATGATAGGATGAAATCATATTTGACAAAATATGATATACTTTGAAGTGTGAGCTAAAGACATTTTGTCAAATTCATTTTATACCATGGGAAAATCTATGGAAATTGGTGTTTAAATTTAAATACTTATATTTTTATTACATAGTTGAATTATTTTAGCTGTTCTTTCTTACCAGTGGTGGACTTTGTGTGTTTTTTTGTTATTGTTGATTGAAGACAGTTTGTTTTCACCAAAATGATACAATGTGGTGTTCCCAAGGTTCAATACTAGGTCCCATTCTAGGCGTTTATCTCATCAGCAAAATCAAATTAGCGTAGTTCAATATTTTAAAACGTAAGGTCTTCAAAACCAATTACAAAAGTCTGACAATGTTAAAAGAAACTAATTTGAAAACAATAACCAATATTTATAAATTTTATTATTAAAAAATAAACTAATAAAATTTATAAATATTGGTTATTATTCAAATGCTTCTTCTTAATAATCAATATTTGAGCTCACTTTTCAAGATCTAACAATGTTAATTTCCATTTACCTGATAAGTGATGCGCTGATAATTATCAATCAGCAGTGGTTATCAATAGAGAGTTACCACAGAAAACCTCATCCATAAAACTTTTAGGTGTACACATTGATGAAAATTTGAAGTGGATTACTCAATGTCTGCCACAAAAATATCTTCAAGCATTTTTCTGTAGCGATCTTTGTCCTGGCATTGCAAGCCTAAAGTTCTGAACACGGCTTATTATGGATTTATACGAGGCGTGTTTTAAGAAATAAGGCTACCGTTTTTTGGAAATGCGCCCGGCTACGGTCGGCGTTCACATGTTCGTTGTGTACCTGCATCTCTAGGTCGCATGGAACACCAGTACGGTCGTTTTAGCTGATGCGCACGCTTGCCTGTGACCGTTTAAATGTCTCCTCAATCAAAGTCCATACGACTGCAAAGTTGATTTGTGATTAATTTCTCAGTGCCAAGGCCTGAAAGCAGTCCGTGTGTATCGTGAGATCAGGGCAGTGTCGGAAAACATTATTAGAAGAATAGTAAGAACATGGGTTGAAAGCGTTAAGATGGCAGCTCAATGTTCATGACAGAAGAGAAAGCCCGAAATGAGAGCAAGTTCAAATAACGATGTCTGCCCAAAATCATGTGCACAGTGTTTTGGGACAGGAAGGGTCTGGTTGGTGGAGTTTTTACTCTGTGGGGACACAACTAACACTCGAAGCGGAGTTCATCGTGCTATCCAGAACAAAGGCCCGAAGCATGCTGAATAAGGTGTCATTTTGCTTCACGACAATGTGTGATTGCCAATTACTCCTGCTAACGAGATGTGTACATGAGGGTAATGGTATCCCAAAGAAAAGAAACGTTCTTTGCCGCCCAGGGAGTAAACCCAGTAACGAAGGTGGGTATTTCCCAGGGTAACGGGAGATCGTACGAGTTAACTGTCTTTGGTTAGGATGGGGAATGACTCAGGCTTTTCACTCTGAGAATCTGAAGATGCGGTGAGTACTTCACTGGTCAATCTTGAAAGACTCATCATTGTCCGGGACAAGGGAAGGAAGGGAATAGGTGAGGACGGGGAAGATCGAATTCGGGGGGGGGGGATTTAAAATATCCCCAAGCAGTTTCCTTTCGCCCGATGTGTTCCTCTTAAGAGGCGAACCCCTATTGTGCGGTCGGGGAACGTCCCTCCAGATCGAGACGGATTTATCCATGAGCGGTGGCGAGAGGCTTCACTACTGGTACTCCACCTAAGTTTCACACTACAGGCGGCAGTACAGAGTTCTTTTGGGTGAGAAATATTTAATCTTTTCGGCACTATTTCTAGGTAGGCGACAGTTCGACACTGGTGCTCTCTGCGATTCAAAGATTAAATATTCTCCACTCTGGCGTCCTGCGCCAAGGTTGCTCTATCGCGACAAAGACCCGGCGGGGATTCGTCGAGGATCCTCGCGACAGTCTAGGTATAAGTTTGCACTTGTACAGGCGTGCGGTTGCAATCTTGAGAATTGGATTCGGCTTACAAATCGCTAGAGCAAAGTTTACACTTAGGCTCTGCGATGCAATTTGTAAGAAGAGCGAATATCCTCACTACCATTTTACTTACTGGAGTTTGCACAACGAGTACGGTGTATGGAGTTCGGTGGGTCGAGGGAAATGCGTGCTAGTGAAACTAACAAAAAAAGTAATTAAGTAAATGCAAAAAAATTTAAACCGACGTGAAGTATTTAATGTCGAAAATGAATTTATCTGATCTATAATACAAAAAGTATAATTTGGTTAAAGCGCTAATTAAACGGATCGAAAATTAAGTAATCTATGTTATTAAGGTGAAAGTTCACAAATAGTGAGCGAAATAAGCTATCTAAAAGTCGCGAGGAAGTACCCACGGTATCGTTAATAGCAATTGGCGGCGTGATTGACAGAGAGGAGCAGCGCAGGTTATCGTCGTCTTGACCCCTCGGCTGGCTTAATGGAAAGAGACTGGGCGCCTGGTCACTGCAACGACGGTGCCTTTGCACTCCTCCAGTCCTGTGACCTCCCACTACTGCCGCCCATTGGCGACACCGTCAGCAGCAACAGAGGCAATTTTGCACACTACCGCCTGAAATTCAATTTAGATTTATTCTTGCTTTAAAGGTGATTCGTCACACCAGCTTCGAGACGATGTCGGGCAAAAAGAAAACGGAAAAAAAAGAAAAGCTCTGTGCTTCCAACGAAAAAAAACTGTTCATCCTCCGATGAAGAAAATAATTCCACTTCTTCCAGCATTGCTGCTCTTCTCTGAGAGTCTCAGCTTTTAGAATTCATGTCTTGCGGGTTAGAAGGTACCGTCCTCGGTACACCTTCCACTGATTCTTGGACTTCGTTCCAGCCAATGAATGGCCTCTTTCTTGTATGTCGCGGAGGATATATTCGGGATGACACTCGAATGCTTGATTTGCCGGTTCTTTCAAGTGACCGGTGACTTTCATTGATTCTGGGAGGTTGACTGAACATCCGTGTTTGTGGTTTCTAGAACATCGAAAGATGAGACCTCCGGAAGCGGTCTGATCTTGAAGTTCCTACTGAGTGAAGTCGATTGTTGAACAGCGGAGATTCACCTCTGCCCGCCATACAAGATCCTGGAGTGGTGCCGGTATCTTGGGCTCGGTCCAACTTGATGCTGGCGCCGCCGGGGCCAACTTGACCATTGACAAACTTGTTTCTGGTTCAGAACAAACGGATCAAATTTAGATGCATTGATTGAATTCAGCCGAGATGCATTGACAGGCCAGGGAGATGAACGGCTTTCCGCGACTTAAGCTCACGGCAATCACTCCAGAGAATACTCAGATAGGCAGCAGAATTGCCGTCCTGCCATTCTAAGCTTCAGTTCTATAGGCTCAGGTTTTACCGTGGCGGAGTGAGGCTACTTTGTCTCCGACAAGGTTTAACACTGCACCGATGTCGAGCAGGGCTAGGGAAGTCTCGTTTTTCCACGGTTACCTCGACTGTGAGGGGCCAGTCGGCAGTCATCGGACCGCATTTGACACCATACGATAAGCGGTACCTTGTCCAGCCATTGAGACCATAGGTTGAGGTCGTGCGACACTTTGTTTTACCGAACTTCGGGCGACCCGGAACGAGTCGGTTTGTCGCTTCCGCTTGATCTCGACATTTGCATGCCGGGTCGAAATATTCACCGGTTTTACAGTAGTGGCACGAACCTTCGGTTGGTTTTGGCAGTCCGCGAACATATGTCCGTTTTGTGCAATTCCAACATATCGGGGGCTGCATGAATAACTGTCTCGTGGCGTGTTTGCGATTCATTTGTTGGTTTCTCATGGCTTCGATCTGTTTTGTCAGGATTTGGTGGTCCTGTGGGCACAAGCTTCGGTTCGGGATAGCTGTACAAACCTCCTTCACCCCTCTCCTTTTGGTGATGCGGGTTTCCTGTACCAGAGCTAGTGCGGAGCCGTGGGAGGACGGAAGGATAATTTGCATCGGCGTAAGCCTTGTACTCTTCTGCCTTGACAATGAGTTCGGGCCGTAAGAAGTCGGACGTCTTGCCATGATTTTATAATCAGGTTTCATATTTTGATAGATCAATTCAGCTTTCTTTGCTCAGAATATGACCCAGCTAGTTCAATTAGCGTCGTAATGGCTATCTAATCTCCCGGAATGACTCGCGATAAGCCTTGGAGTGCCTTCATTAATTCCTCTTGAGGACTTTTGGTGGTAGTCAGTTGGGAAAAATTGCAACTCAAAGTCCGCCGAAGTCTTAAGTAAAACGACCAAAACCCCCTACAGTTACGAAACCATAGCAATGCGGGTCCGTCAGTAATTCTGGAAGAGCTTTCGATGCGCTACCACCATCCACCGATGCGCCTCCATCAATTCCTCGAGAAGTTCCAAAGCGATCTGGATCTACTACGTCCAACTGTGTTCCATTCGTCGCAGTTACAAATCTGGCCTACATCATTTCAGCGGCCGTGTCTGTGTTATCGTCGTACTACGTTCGCAAGCGGCTTGGAAACATACCGGGCAGCTAAGCGAGCGATTGGCGGTCGGCGAGGGATACTGCCACTGAAAGTCACCTGGGGTATTCGCGGCAGCGTATTGAGGTAGCCAGTGGGGGCCGGTCGACTCGAACCATGTTACTTCGGCGTTGAGGTTTGCACCATCGAGACAGTAACGGCTTTACGATGGGCGATGTCTGCAGCGGGGACAGGCCCAATATTTCATAATGCTAATCAGCTCCTGCGAAGAATCTGATCTACATTCCGCGTTAGGTCAGTCACCTACTACGTCGATATTAAAGTCACCGGTGATAGCGTTCCATCAGTTTGCACTGAAGGGGCCTACTGGCTTGGGTAAATCAAATGGCGTGGTTTCTCCCAGAACTCCACGAATCGATTGCCTGAGCACTGACATCTGGCCCGAAGTTCGAAGCCGTGCCATCTCCCTCTAAGTCCGGCTTGTGTAAGTCGTATATCCAACTTAAGCGTCGTCGCTTAGCGGTGATTTACCGCGCCTGAGGGAATGTAACGGGCGATTAATTGCACCCGCTTGCGAAGTCGTAAAAGTGGTGGTGGTTTATTACGGTAGTTGTAGTCTGGGTGTCGACAGCACTAACGCAACCGTCATATGTATGGGAAGAAGGCAACGTTCTCTTGACCATCTCGAGACGAATAAATTAAAACTTCGTATTTAATTATTCCGATTTTCTCGTCACCTAGAACGGTACTTGTGATGACCCTTTTCTCTCGATCCTGTGTTGGAGCCACTTGTGATGACCAATTACTCGGGGAGATGTTGACTGTGATTAATGGTATCCAAAGAAAGAGCGTTCGCGTCATGGGGTCATGTCTGAGGTGGGTATTTCCAGGTCGAGGAGATCGTGCAGCGTTACTATCTTTGGGTTAGGATAAGAATGACTCAGGCTTTCCTCTGAGAATCTGAAGTCACGGTGGTACTTCCCTTTCGATCATCTGAAAGACTCATCATTGTCGGGCGAGGAAGGAAAAGGGAATAGGTGAGACGGGGAAGAGCGAGAATTGGCCTTGAGGGATTCAAATATCCCCAAACGAAGTTCCCTTTAGCCGATGTTCCTCTTAAGAACCTTCGCGACGAGAAGCGTCGGTGCGTCTCTCAATCGAGGCGGTATCCCTTGAGGGCGATGGCGAAGGGGCTTCACTACTGGTACTCCACCTAAGTTTCACACTACAGGCGGACTGTACAGGTTCTTTGGGTGAGAATATTTAATCTTTATTTTATTTCTCGACAGGCGACAGTTCGACACTGGTGCTCTGCGATTCAAAGTTCTAGGAAAGATTAAATATTCTCCATCCCTCTGGCGGTCCTTGCGCAAGGTTGCTCTATCGACAAAGACCGAGTTCGTCAGTCACTACTGACAGTCTAGGTATAAGTTTGCACTTGTACCAGGCGTGCGAGGATTTTATCTTGGTCAGTTCAGCTTACAAATCTCGCTAGAGCAAAAGTTTTTACTTAGGCTCTGCGATGAGATTTGAAGAGGCGAATATCCCACCTCACTACCGTACACTTACTCGAGTTTGCTGCTTGAGTGCGGTGTATGGAGTTATTTATTGAGGGAAATCACATTAACTAGTGAAACTAACAAAAATAATTAAGTAAATAAAAATTTAAACCGGACATGAAGTATTTAAATATCGAAAATGAATTTATCTGATCTATGTACGAAAAAGTATAATTTGGTTAAAAGCATGAATTAAGCGGATCGAAAATACGTAATCTATGTTATTAAGGTGAAAAGTTAACAAATAGAGCGAAATAAGCTATCTAAAGTGCGGAGTACCTACGGTATCGTGTAACAGTTGGCGGCGTGATTCGACAGAGAGGAGCGCGGGTTATCGTCGTCGCGACCCTCGGCTGGCGAATGAAGACTGGGCCAGCCTGGTCACTGCCGCGACCAGTTGCTTGCACTCCTCCAGTCCGCGTGACCTCCCACTACTGCCGCCCGTGGCGACACCGTCAAGCGTGTGTGGCACAGAGCCGGAGATTTTGCACTACCGCCGGAAATTCAATTTAGATTTATTCTGCCCCCTAAAAGTGACTCGTCACAAATGCCCGCCCATATGTCACAAAAGGGCAATATTGTTTGCGAAAATTTGGTTGGGATCAATTTGAACACCCTCCCTACTGTCCAGATCTTGGCGATGCGACTTCCACATGTTCCTTCACTTGAGTACCTGGAAGTCATTCGCCAATGACGAGCCGAAGTCAAAACGGCTTGCTGAATTTTTGTCAATTCAGGCTGACAAATTCTATGACTCGAATTCAAAAAAAAGCTAGCTGGACCGATATGATAAGTGCCCCAATATTAATGTAAGCATTATGTGGAAAAATAGTTTAAAGTACAGGCTTTCATGTAAAATAAAATTATTATGAAATCTCTGCTTTCGTTATTGTTTTATTTAAAAGCGTAGGCTGTGTTTGTGCCTATTGGTGCTGCAGGTTCTGGGCGCTAAGAGGATGGAACTTGATGCATGTTTACAAGTCCGATAGATCTGGCAACCTGGGTCTCCATACACTTTCGACATATGTTGTCCTTGCGTCACCAGCATGTTGCTCACTGTGAGCCCCTGGATCAGGACAACATTCATCAGAACAATCGGCTCAACTGCTTAGGTTATCAGTTCATCCACACCTCTTCTTTTTGCTGATTCCACTCTTTGATAATTATTTGATATTTTCCCTAGATTTCAAGTTTTTAATTACTTGGCTGATATATCACTAAATCACTACTTGAGATGCGACCACACTCATGAAAGGTATTTTAAAATATGTGAGTAACGATGAGTGTGATGAGTGGTAGTATCGAGTTATCTTGATTAATAGTAACTGATCTTGATGTGACGGTATAGCATCGCATATAGTATCAAAGATCGGGCATTTAAGCTGCCTCCCTGGCGATGAGAGTCAATCAGACAGAAGCCCAAAAAGAAACAAAGAAAACGGTCTGTGTACGGTGATTTTTGGTGAGTGAAGAAGTGAGATTCCGTCTACTGTGAGTACAAATCTTTTATCATGGAATAAAGTTACTTTTTGTGGGATCTTACCCCAGTCCCTAAATTGAACAAATGTAGGTTCCATGTAGAGCTGTCTTAAGAACAAGAATTTTGGGTAAATATGACCGGGGACGGGAGGGATTTTTGCAAATCAAGGGATTGACGGGGAAAGAAAAGTTGGCAAAAGACATATTAAAAATATTAAAATAAAATTGAGTTTTTCAATCAAATTATTTTGTTTATGATACATGGCTTCAACAACATGCAGTTTTAATAAAAATCCAAAAGTACATCATGTAACTATACACAGAACTCATCTCACCATTTACAATGAATAACATGACTCACAGCAGGCATTGCAAAACAGTTGCAAGGTTCAGGGTGAACAAAGGAAGCAGATGTGAAGCTACCATTGCACAGATATGAGTAGTGAGGCAAAGAAGAGATGATATGGGTGAAAGGACAAGGGAAGGAAGATCTCAGAGAGGGAATACAGCTGCAGTGTGTGTAGCAGGTGGGAGGCAGTACCGTTTTTTGTGCCAGACAGCTGTGACTGTTGTGCCTTATCGGTGTCACTTGTCTACTATGTCATTAGCTGTTGCTAGGCAACCACATAGGAAGGCGAGGGTTACATAGCCAATCAGAGCATTTTCTCTGTATGCTTGTGATATAGTGAGAACGACCTGTGAGGAGAGGGTGGTGTGTGTTTGTTATTTCCTTTTCTCATCTCCATTTACTCCAATGATTAATTTCATTTCCCCAAATAATGTTTTATACTAGGTTTGAATTACAGTCAAATGCAAGGTTTAATGCAAATAAAAATAGATATTGCAAGCTAGGTGGATCTAGTACAAAGTACAAAATGGATGTTTGGTTCTGTCTGAGATGGTTATCAACCATCTGACAATGGCTGCGGCCTCCATGAAAATGCACTGTACGGAAGTAGGGGAGGTTGTTTACAAGTTGTTTACCAGAACTGCTTTCGTTCTAGTCTTATCTTATCTTCACCAGAAGTACACACAACAAAAACACCAGTAGTTTTACTAGATGTCGTTCCAAAATTTTACGGTTCGGTTAACCTGCTTCTGAAAAATGGGTTCGGTTCGGTTCCGTAATCGATCTCTTGACTCCCTACGCCGGGGCTCCGCGATGCATGTTCCATTGGCCGTCTCTGACTCGCTGCGCCAGCGGTAAATGCGACATACGTTGGCTTAGTTCGACTCGCCAGCCAGCGGTGAATTCCCCGACTTCGATATGGATTTTCCGGCGATCTCTTGACTCCCGCTTCGCCCAGCTGGAGTAATCCACCTCGATTTCAAGGTAAAATGGATAATTGTCTAAAGCAGCGTTTGGTCACTAAAATGGAAAAAGTTATTTGAAGGCATCTACACACACATGCCTAGACAGCTTGGAAGTGAAAATTTGGTGAGCGTTCATAGAAAAATGATGCAAAATCAGCGTTTGCATTGTTTTATTAATCAATTTACTGTTTAATACATTGTATTGGATTTCTCAACTTGTGAATTTATTTACCATGTCTTCTTTATTACTATAAACTAAATAATGACTTTTTAATTATTGTTGATTTAGCAGTTCAACTAAATTTGTTTTTATTTCAAAGGGTCTATGGTTTAACAAAACTAATTGATATGGCTTAAAATATTGTTAAACATAATTTGAAACTCAAAATGATTTACAGTAAAGTACATAAAATAGCAGATTGTAAAAACATTTTTAGCAATGCGACCCCATTAAACTGTACTCCATCTACTTGGTTAACTCCACAATTTGTTTTCTGTCCACCAATAATTAGTAAATGTCGGTTATTTCAGTGACTTTAAGCTTTTATGTTCTTGTAAATATGTTCTTTTTTTAATGTTATACATCTATGTCAACAAAAAAATATTTGAATATAAAATAAATTGTTAAAGAAAATATATTTTAAAATGAGATGTTTTTTGTGGAGGAAGTATTTGATTATTATTTAATTAACCAGTTTGTATTCAAAAGTTAAAATAGACATACCTGTCTCAGCATGATGGCAGCCAGGTGGAAGTGGAGGCCTGGGTAACTCCTGTGCCATGGAAGCATTAACTGTGAAAATCGTGCACACTGTGCGTTGGCGGGCGTCGGTATCGTCTGACTGTACACTCCATTCAGTCCTTGCTGGTGCTTGGCGTGTCGTCTGATGTGAAAACACGTCCTTTAAGAAAATTTGTTTAAGTGTTGTTAGGAATAGAAATCAAAATTCTGTAAAACATAAATTTACTTTCAACGGAAGAGTATAACTTACAGTCTGAAACTTGCTCACAATTAAATCAATCTCTTAAAATAATTAACTTTAACAATTTGTTTTACTTTTAGAAAACTACAATAGTGACTCTTGTGCTTTGAATCACTGAGAAGATTCATGATATCATGTATAACTGGTTGTGATAGTGTTTATAATAAAAACTACTATGTACTATGTTAAGTTCAAGTGTCAGGCCTCTTGCCAGAACATTCTCAAGCGCCAGGATTGCAAAACTGTAATCTCTAGCTAGAGTTTGCTGGCCGCCTGGAACAAATAGCATTTGAACTACAGTAATCTCATATTCAACCATTTTGACGAGGCGCGGTTAAAATGCCGATTCTTGATTCACTAAAGGGACTCAATTTGCAGAATAATCTTTTCTATGTTGAAAATATTCACTACAATTTAAAGTTATTATATTTCACTTTTTCTTCCTTGTGTTTATGAGTCTGCAGTGTTGAACTCCTTGAGCAGAGTAGCTAAGATCCCCATTTAATCATTTTTCACTTTTATTATTGTCAAGTAACATGTTCACAATTTTGCCGACATTAAAGCACAGATTAGCATAAACAGCATAAACTTATTACTGTCTGCGGTAAATAAGTAATTGATACAGACGGCGTCTTGCATTTACAAGATTAAGTAAGACTTGAAACTGGTACTAGTTCAGCGGTCTGGCATTACTGTGCGTGTGGTGTGAAACACGGATTATAGAACTGTATGTATAATTTTAATAAATTGTGACTGAATCAGTAAACATTGTCTTCATTATTACGGTTATCA
>CM032062.1:30434707-30448164 GCA_018831715.1 Matsumurasca onukii | reverse complement strand
TAGTGCAATTTATGAGGCAGAAATATTATTACAAACGTTTTCCATCTTTTGAGAACAAAAAGCGACGTTTCAGGATCTAAATCTGATCCTGTCTTCAAGTGATAATAAATGTAAAATATAAACACAAAAATTAGAAATTGCCTAGCCTAAAGTCAGCTGCTTGGTAATTCAAAGCCAAAATAAAATGAAAATAAATCAGGGATTAACAAAATAACATTTGAATGATGTAATTATACACATATTCAATTGTTGTAAACTATCATCGTAAAAATATTAAAGTACAATTGTGAAAATTTAGAAAAATTCCTTGTAATATTTATTTATGCATAAAAATAAAGAATAATCAGTTTACGTGAAATTTCTTCTTTCCTCGGATGTATTTAATTAATAGACAATGTAGTCTAACATTATTTAACCAATTACTATGCAGTCCATTCCTATTTTGTGTCTATATTTTATGTTTGTACGCATAACTTTTAACACGGCTACCGTTTTAAACGCGGTTTGTTTTGTTTTGTAGAGTTTACCGCCCCGGTGGTCCCATATACAAATATTTTAAATCAAACTTAAACTTCTATATAAAAAAAGCAAAAAACTCCAAAAAAATCTAAAAAATCCCTGTATTTGCAGCATATCTTGAGCTGTAAAAGCACTATTTTGAAGTACATAAGGGCTTAAAATACACTATTTCGATGTAAAATTAAATTTCCAACAACTTGGTATCCTTAAATCTATGGAATCTTTGGTATCTGCTGAGATAAAACATATTTTATTAACAAATTACATGAAAATTTTTCTTTGTTTGACTTTATACGTTTATAGAAGCCGAGCTGTACTAGTTATCAAGGTTTTGAAGACACCAAGTGAGGTCAAATTTAATTGTCTTTCAAAAATATGGTTTGTGAATATGGTATTCCTTATATTTGGAATACAGGCTTCCTTCTCGCTAAAAACACAAAATTTTAAGCATTTTATTAAGTTTCAAAGCCATAACAGCTGTTATTAGTTGAATATGTTATAAAATAAGACAGCTGTTTACTTACTGTATCCTTGGAAACCTAGGCTAGTAAAAATAAGCTCAAAATTGACAGCTTACATTAATTTCTGCCCAGTGCTCTGAATGTCAAAGTGAAGAAATTCCGACAAAATAATTAAATTGAAATTTTAAAGCTACAACTGTATGGGTGAAAATATGACACAAGATGACTACTATTTTTAACCGACTTTCTACACCAAAGGAAGAGAGGCTACAATTCGACGTGAGACTTTTCTTATATGTTTGTACACATAACTTTTGAACGGTTTGATTTGTTTTGTAGAGGGTACCTCCACAGTGATTCCATATGAAAATCTTTTGAATCAATTGTAAGCTTCTATATAAAAAGTAAAAACCTTATATTCTGTATGTTTTGCGCCGTGAAAGGGACTATTTTTAAGCAAATAAAACTTAAATATACTATTTTGACGTAAAATTAAATTGCCAATAACACGGTATCCTTAAATTCATGGGACCTTTGATTTCGGCACAGATAAAACATAATTTGTTCTAAAATACATGAAAATCTTTCTTTTTGTCTTTACAGAGTTATAAAGCTATACATTGATCGAAGTTTTGAGATACCTAGTGAGGAGTAAAATTTAATTGTCTTTCAGAAAATATGGTTGGTTAATATGATATTCTTTATATTTACGGAGCTTTGGCCTCCTTCTTGTTAAAAAACAAATATTTTAAACATTTCTATTAAGTTTGAAAGCCATAGGAACTATTTTTGTCTATATATATTAAACATGGTAACAATATCGTTCTGTGTATACATTTCCTAAAAAGTATAATGTTTAAAATTTTGTATAAACCCTTGAACACCCTAATAAAACGTCCGAAATGTCATGCAGGTCGTATACTGAGCTAAAGTTGGCGGTTTATAAGCGCATAAAAAATAAGGATACCAAACTAATCAAAATAAAACGTATGTAATATAATGCCTACGAGTAGATAAAAATAAAGCTATTAGGAAGCGCTACAAAACAGCGGAGACAGATCTGGGCATCAAAATTGGAACAAAACTAAATGTTTTGGCCTTTAATTATGATGTACACAATATTCTGAAGAAAGACTGGAGGATGTAGTTACACTAACAAAATATTTATAAAACAAACCGCGCAGTTGGGACTAGATATAAACGAGACGAAAACTAAATATATGCACTTTGCAAGACATCAAATCAAAATTTAGACCCTTTACACATGGATAATCATACATTTGAACAAGTAAATAGTTTAAGTACCTAGAAGTAATTATACCAAATGAGAACACAGAAGAACCGGAAATCAAAATAGATTAAACCTAGCCAATAGATGCTTGTATTCCTGCAACAAAGTAATGACTTCAAAATTACTATCCCACAAACTAAAATTAGGCTTTACAAGACCATAATTTGCCCAGTTCTTTCATATGGGTCAGAAACATGGAAACTAGAAACAAGAAGAGAACTTGTTGTTTTGAAAATAAAGTACTTAGAAAAAATATATGGACCTACATACGAGCTAGGTGGTGGAGAAGGAAGCAACAGAGTTAAGAGACCTGTATAAAGCACCGGACATAATCAGCGAAATACGATGCAGACGACTGAAGTGGAGCTGGACATAAGAAGGGAATACTGGCTGCAAGAAATTATGAAAGGGCCTGAAGGTGAGAAGGAGGGTGGAGATAGGAAGTTTTTAAAGAGACATGAGGAGGCTTGGAAGACTACAGGGAAGACATGAGAGACCGATCAGGTGGAGGGATACGTTGGTTGACTAAATACCAACTCGGATATAAATGGCTGGGAGTAAAAGTAGGTAGAGTAGAGAAAGGCACGAAATAATATTTGTTATACAGATATTTATATTGAATATTGTTTTAATATACTCATAAGATGAGCTATTTTATTAAAACCAGTTACCAAATATACATCTTTGAAACTGGGTAACACTATATTTATTTTGAACCTCATATAATAATAACATCTAAAAATAAGCAGTTAGCCCTGTAAATAGCCTAGAATTTAAATGTTCTAAAGTTTACGCAAAATGACGTATTAATACACAAAGGTACCAAATAATAACGTAATTTTTGCGTTAAAACTTGTAACGGAAATGATAACTAACCGGTCTGTACAAGATAAAATGTCTAAAATGATACTGATGGTTTGATACTATGTATAAAGATTTTAATTTATCAGTTTGTGCCCAAAGGTCAATTGCTCGTTGACTTTTGGCAGCGAATGTTAATTCTAACGTTATTGAACCGTTAACGAATTACACTGGAAAACAATAGACTTTTCAGAAAAAGGCTAACATGGTTCCTTTATCTTTAAATTGAAGGAAAACTAAAATTAAGAACCACTAATGGCTATGAAAATAAATAGCACTACTAATTTGCGATACTATTGGCCAAACAAAGCATGATCATGAGCAAGAAGAAAATGGTCATTAGTATTTTACAAAAGAAGAGCGAAGTACCCTAAGTCGAACAGATTAAAGGCCAAAACGTCACTGTAAACGATGGTACCGTAAAAATCTTGTAACCTGGCAATAAGAAAAAAAAATAACCTTCAACCAGCAAAAAGCGCAACTGCGAGTGAAGCTAACTAATCTAACCATTAGGAGCTTGACCAGGCACAATACTACATTAATAGAGAGGAACGCCTAATCCTGCTAGTTTTACCGCACCGTGATTTAAGCTAATTCGTTTTAGCTAATTTTAGTGATTTGTTTGAGCTAGTCATGAACAAATCCAACAGCCTATGTTCTGCGAGCTTGGCCTTAGTAAACTATTGTGACAAAGGACTTACCGCCACCCTGATCCGGCGATTGTTCCCAAACCATGATAGAACCACTACTTTTTGAGAGAAGCCGTCGAAATTTTGACATATACGCTTACCAAGATCTCAGACAATTAAGCTAAACCAGCAATAACGATCAAGATGAAGGCTTGGAGCCCAAAGGCTGATGAGGACCACCTCAAACTGGCTGAAATCTACGTTTGTTCAAAATCATTTCATGTAATTATTAAGTTAAAGGTTTTATGATTAAGTTGCTAAATTCAAAATATCTAATTAGGTTCAATTCGAAGAAATATTAGCTCTTTGACCTTATTTCTTTTAAATTAACTAGCATACTCGTATCATAACATTCGTCTAAATAAAACTAAAATTGTAAAATAAAAGTTTTTTAATAAAAAATTGAACCGACTTCAAAAATGTGTTTAATGAAAAGCTCTAAAAGGGAAAAATAACTTTAAATGCATAATATCACGTGTCTCAGTCTACTATAAAATGTATTTAGTCACTGCTACCAAACTTCAATAAATTACAAAATGGAACTTCAATTTCTTGTTTTACACAATGCATTTGAAATTCCCCAACCATATTTAGTCTTAAAAGCAGCTTACTATGACTTGAATGTTTCATTTCGATGAGTGAAATATTGGACTGGCTAAAGGCTTTAAACCCAGTTACCACTAGTTTAGGCAACGTTGATCAGCACAGTTTGGAGAAAATGTCATGTCAATTTGAAGTCGGCGCTGCAATTTGTCCAAGAAGAACAATTTGGAATAAGCGCCGACTTCAAGCTTTCAACTAAAATTTTTTCAAGTCGGTTCGCTTTTTGTCTATTTATATAGTAAATCAATATTTTGTTTTGGTTTTGAAATATATTAACAATTTCTGGTCTAACGCATAGTGTATTTGGTTTCGCACTAATTTATTTCTGTGTGTTCCAAAATTTGCCTTTAGTTTTACAGATTGCCTGAAGATAAAATCAAAGTTGGAATATGTTACTGATTTGTTTCAAAATTGTAAGGTGCATGGATCACAATAAAAGTTTAAATTATTTTAGCGTTTGCATTTATAGTTTTAAACTAGTGAATTTCCTTTGAAGTAAAGCTGTTCGCATATCGCTAGATAGGAGTAACGTTGAATAAAACTGTTTGCTTAGTTCAGTCAATACCCTTGAGCCGAATGGCAAAACTACAATATAAGTTTAATAACTCTAAATATTACATTTTGTAAGATTTTTTATAAAATTAGGGAACAAATGTTTCTTTTACCAAATTTTATAGTAAAGTTTTAACCAGCGAATAGTTGTAATGGGAAGGTATGGCTTTTTTGGGGGCGCTTCACCAAAATAAGGGGTTATGCACCTACAAAACTGTATTAAGAAATAGCAAAATGTAGCAGCACCCTACTACTGACATGTTACACCAAATTGTTTGAAGCCGCCATCTTGGTCTACGCACGGAGTTGTTGATTTTTAGTACATGTTGAGTAGGATATCATACGTTGCACACTAAGTCTAAATGAAGTCTGTTCATTACAGTTTTATTCTTAACCTGTTATGAATAATTCGCAGATTCATGTTAGCGCTTTTGGTCGAGTTATGTTTATGGCTAAAACTTTTCACGTTATTGACAAAGATATGCGCCAGTTCTAGAAAAGCTTTTGTTTTGACTTATTGAAACCGCCATTTTTTTGTGAAGTCTACATAAAATTATTACAGTGTCTCATTTTTAACCGACTTTTTTTTTTCTTGTATGTTTGTACACGCATAACTTTTTAACGCGGCTACCGTTTTAAACGCGGTTTGTTTTGTTTTGTAGAAGTTACCGCCCCGGTGGTCCCATATAAAAATATTTTGAATCAACCTTAAACTTCTATATAAAAAAAGTAAAAAACTCCAAAAATATCCAAAAAATCCCTGTATTTGCGGCATATCTTGAGCTGTAAAAGCACTATTTTGAAGTACATAAGGGCTTAAAATACACTATTTCGATGTAAAATTAAATTTCCAACAACTTGGTATCCTTAAATCTCAATCTTTGGTATCTGCTGAGATATATTTTACAACAATGAAATTTTTCTTTGTTTGACTTTATACGTTTATAGAAGCCGAGCTGTACTAGTTATCAAAGTTTGAGACACCAAGTGAGGGTAAAATTTAATTGTCTTTCAGAAAATATGGTTTGTGAATGTGGTATTCCTTATATTTACGGAGATACGGCTTCCTTCTCGCTAAAAACACAAAATTTTAAGCATTTTATTAAGTTTCAAAGCCATAACAGCTGTTATGGTTGAATATGTTATAAAATAAGACAGCTGTTTACTTACTGTATCCTTGGAAACCTAGGCTAGTAAAAGAATAAGCTCAAAATTGACAGCTTACATTAATTTCTGCCCAGTGCTCTGAATGTCAAAGTGAAGAAATTCCGACAAAATAATTAAATTGAAATTATTACTTAAAACGGTCGGTTGCAGAGGAACAAGAGATGTTTTGATGTTTTAAAGGTGATATTCTATTATATAGACTTGTACATTAATTTATGGTAAAGCTACAACTTATGGGTAAAACATGACTTTGAATGACTACTATTTTAACCGACTTTCTACGCAAGGAGGAGGCTACAATTCGACGTGAGACTTTTTTTCTTATATGTTTGTACACGCATAACTTTTGAACGCGGTTTAATTTGTTTTATAGAGGGTACCTCCACAGTGATTCCATATGAAAATCTTTTGAATCAATTGTAAGCTTCTATATAAAAAAAATAAAATATATATTCTGTATGTTTTGCGCCGTAAAAAGGACTATTTTTAAGCAAATAAAACTTAAATGACAATATTTTGACGTAAAATTAAATTGCCAATAACACGGTTTCCTTAAATTCATGGGACCTTTGATTTCGGCCTAGATAAAACATAATTTGTTCTAAAAATACATGAAAATCTTTCTTTTTTTGTCTTTACAGAGTTATAGAGCTATACATTGATCGAAGTTTTGAAGATACCTAGTGAGAGTAAAGTTTAACTGTCTTTTAGAAAATATGGTTGGTTAATATGATATTCTTTATATTTACGGAGCTTTGGCCTCCTTCTTGTTAAAAAACGCAATATTTTAAACATTTCTATTAAGTTTGAAAGCCATAGGAACTATTTTTGTCTATATATATATATTAAACATGGTAACAATATCGTTCTGTGTATACCTACATTTCCTAAAAAAGTATAATGTTTAAAATTTTGTATAACCCTTGAACACCCTAATAAAACGTCCGAAATGTCATGCGGAGTCGTATACTGAGCTAGTTGGCGGTTATAAAATATTAAAAATAAGGATACCAAACTAATCAAAATAAAACGTATGTAATATAATGGCTATAGAAACAAAATAATATTTGTTATACAGTATTTATATTGAATATTGTTTTATTATACTCGCCAAGATGATGGCTTTATTAAACCATTCGCAATCTTTAAACCCACAATAACTCAAGCAACCATTCTACCACATCTTTGAATTTTACTTGATGTAACGGAAATGATAACTAACCGGTCTGTACAAAATGAAATTGTTCCAAAATGATACCCTTGATAGTTTTGATATACTATGTATGAAGATTTTAATTTATCAGAAGTTTGTGCCCAAAAGGTCGAATTGTTCGTTGACCTTTGCTTGAAGCGAATGTTAATTCTAACGTTATTGAACCGTTAACGAATTACACTGGAAAACAATAGACTTTTCAAAAAAGGCCCCAACTTGGTTCCTTTAATCTTTAAGTTGAAGGAAAACTAAAATTAAGAACCACTAATGGCTATGAAAAAATAAATAGCACCACTAATTTGCGATACTATTGGCCAAAGCATGATCATGAGCAAAGAAAATGGTCCTTAGTATTACAATTTTACAAAAAGAAGATCGAAGTACCCTAAGTCGAACAGATTAAGGCCAAAACGTCACTGTAAACGAAGATACCGTAAAAATCTTGTAACCTGGCAATAAGAAAACAAAAAACCTTCAACCAGCAAAAAAGCGCAAATGCGAGTGAAGCTAACAGTGATTGAGTTAAGCATTCAAAATATCTCATTAGGTTCAACCCGAAGAAATATTAGCTCTTGACCTTATTTCTTTAAATTAACCAGCATTCTCGTATCATAACATTCGTCTAAATAAAACTAAAATTGTATCGTACTTTATTGTGTAGTGAATTGATCAAAATTTAGCAAAAGTTTGAAAGGGAGGGCCGGTATCGCAGACATCACGTAAAGCGAACACACCTACCAAACTGGTTAGTTGAGGGTCATGTTTACACGTATTGAAATTAATTAACCATATTTAGTCTAAAATCGCTTATTATGACTTGACAACATTGATGAGTGTGGGTTGATCAGAAGTTATAAAGCAGTTTTAAACCCAGTTATTATTGTTTGGCAACGTTGATCCATTATTTTGGAGAATGTCATAACACCTGGTCGGCGCCGCAATTTGTCCAAGAACAATTTCTAAATAGCGCCGACTTCAAATTGACATGACATTTTCTCCAAAAATGTATGGATCAACGTTGCCTAAACTAGTGGTAACTGGTTTAAAGCCTTTATAGCCAGTCCAATATTTCACTCATCGAAATGAAACATTCAAGTCATAGTAAGCTGCTTTTAAGACTAAATATGGTTGGTGGAATTTCAATGCATTGTGTAAACAAGAAATTCGAAGTTCCATTTTGTAATTTATTGAAGTTTGGTAGCAGTGACTAAATACATTTATAGTAGACTAAGACACGTGATATTATGCATTTAAAGTTATTTTTCCCTTTTAGAGCTTTCTTATTAAACAAATTTTGAAGTCGGTTCACTTTTTTATTAAAAATTTTTATTACCGTTTTTCATCAAACAAAATTTGGAATTAATTTAGTCTAGAAAATCTTAATACTTCCAAATTATTTAAGTAACGACTATACTGGCTGTCCTGGAACTCTCTGAACAGTTCATATAAAATTGTTCTTAGGTTGATAAACAAATTTCACAGTTAACATGTGGTCCAAAGTATTTCTTCGATAGCCGCCATTTTTAAGTGTTTTTAACTAAATAATAAATATCTCAAAAATAATTCAACTGACTCCGTTGAAATTTTGTATAATTGTTACTCTAACCAAACTCTAAAATAAAAAATACACCTTAAGATATAGCCTAAATTATTTAGTTAAAAACACAAAATGACGGTTAGTGGATATACGGGCTTTGACCCAATGTTATAATGTAAAAATTTGTTTGTTCTCAACCTAAGGAACAATTTTATAAGAATTGTTTCAGAGAGTTCCGACACCCTGTATATGTATACCAATGCTAATTATAACATTTGAAAGATATTGAAACCACTCATTGAAGCATTGTAAACTGTCTTTTAATTCAATTAAATGAAAAACTTTCAAATAAAACAATTATGGGAAAGCTATAGTTTTAATTTTAGTGAGCTCAGAGGAACAAGGACATGAACGGTTAAGCAAAGCAAAGATTAGGAATTAAAATAATATGAAGAATTAAGTCGTAGCTTGGCTCATAATTCTTGCAGTGTTCGGGAAGAAGGATTTTATGAGATACCGAGAATTATGACGTTATTTCCTTTTACAACTGCTGACTTTTCCTCTTTTACCTTGATCGTGGATTGTAGCGTTGAAAGTTGTCATACTCTTGTAGGGGTTGCCGTTTGATTTTATTTACTAATTAGACTAAATAATAATCTTTCAACCTTAAAATACACTCTTCTACTGTAGAATGTCTACCAGGTTCATCTTTGTAACATCGTAAAAATCACCGTTTATTTGTCGGGAAGAAAGTACATTCATCATACATAGTACATAATAACATAGACATCGCTAATCTTAACTTAAATAATATACTATAAAACAGCAAAATATTACACAAGCATTTATCTTACTGCAACTAATAATTAAAGTATTAATACCTACAAAATATACAGGATACATTAACATTCGTACAATATAGCATAACAAGATTCAAATGTATAATTAAAAATTTATCTTAGGCTATAAAACCATGTTTAATTAGGAATGTTTTTACCTCATATTTAAATACTTCTAAATGTTAAGGTGGCAAATTAGTTGGCAAGTTTATTAAACATATTTATGGCAGTGCACTTAAAGCTCTCGTGATCTTTGTATAATTGTAATGAGATTTGTTTATTGGCCACGTGTGGTGTTATATTTTGAATATCAGAGTTTAAATCCGCAGAGTATTTATGTTATGTTTAATGAAAAGTGTAAACACTGATCAATGTAAATATAGAGGCGGGCCGGATAGAGACCGGCGGCAATTATCGAGGGTAGGAATTTAACATGGAAGGATTTGCAAACGATGTTTTGGTACCAAAATAGAAAAAAGTGTTCCAATAGAAGCGTAGAGCCGTTAATGCTGAAGCATATAAAGCAAAACGTAAATCTCCTGCTAAAACAAAACTGTATTACGATTATCCGAGATCTATGTGTTTATGGGAAAATCAAGTTTTAATACACGTAATTAATAATATATTAATCGGCGAAACTTTGCAAGGATATGTATAGCTTACAGATAACAATTGGCAAAGGTTTATATTCACAACTGTACAAGTAAAACAAGTTTTATGATACAATATTTAGGTAAATTTGAGAATTCCTTCACAAAAACAACTTACGTATATCTCTTTGTAGAAAAGCCGCTTAGATTCCAGGTAATTTCATTGGTTAAGCTTGTATATCAATGTGAAACATGCAGAATCCAAAACTAAAATACTAATGTAGAAACCTTGTACAACAATTTTTATAAAAATAGCCGCCAATTTGTTGTTGATTCCTCATTCGTGCACTGTTAACTCTCATAATAATATTAAAATATACAGGGTGTCCGTAACTCTCTGTACAAAGTTATATAGCATTGTTCAGGTCAAGACAAACACATTTCACCATAGAACATGGTTCTGCGGTGTTAGTTTGCCGTCTGTCTGTCTGTATGTGTTTTTACAAATTATTAATAAGTCAAAAACCATTAATAGAATTTCACAAATTTTGGTCAAATGTTTATGGTAATAAGACCAATTGCACAAAAGTATTGTAATATTATAATATTTGTATTTAAACTTTAAATATCTTAAAACTAGTGGTTTTACAACAATTTTGCAGGAATACTTTCTTTAGTAAATTCTATTACAAATCTTATGACACAAAATTATTAAAATCGAATCATAAATAACTGAGTAGCTACAGATTTACTGTGACGAGACACTGGTCAAATATGGTCTTTCAATGACAACAATGGAAAAGTTTGTGTAATGTGATTGTCAGGCTTTATGTTTACTGCCGATCAGCTGTCTTGTAATAAGAACAGCTGATCAAGTCCTGTTGCCTAAATTAACTCCATTGTTGTCTGAAGGGGCCGATTTAGAACTTGTTCCTCATTCACACTACGAACCGATCTATCACGCCCAGTGTCACTAATGTTCACCTTAAAGGTATCCTGTCCTTCAATCTGTTGTGAACAGCAGTAAATGTCTGATGATTTTGATGGCTGTCTGGAAAGTGTGCCAGGTACACCTCGCCGCTCCTCTTGCACTGCCACGAGGATTCGATAACAATAGTGCATATACAGTACTCTCTTGTTGTGTATCTATTCATTTTCCACCAAGCAGCAGTATTTACTTTTAAAAAACTAAAAACGATGATAAGAAGAAATAACCAATACTAATTCACGCACGCTTCAGACAACAATGGTTAATTTAGGCAACAAGGACTTGATCAGCTGTTCTTATTACAAGACAGCTGATCGGCAGTAAACATAAAACCTGACAATCACATTACACAAACTTTTCCATTGTTGTCATTGAAAGACCCATATTTGAATAGTGTCTCGTTACAGTAAATCTGTAGCTACTCAGTTATTTATGATTCGATTTTAAATAATTTTGTGTCATAAGATTTGTAATAGAATTTACTAAAGAAAAGTATTCCTGCAAAATTGTTGTAAACCACTAGTTTTAAGATATTTAAAGTTTAATATTTTAAATGGCCATTTTAAAAATATTTATACAATACCTTTTGTGCAATTGGTCTTATTACCATAAACATTTTACCAAAATTTGGTGAAATTCTATTAATTGGTTTTTGACTTATTAATTAATTTGTAAAAACACATACAGACAGACAGACGGCAAACTAAGCATCGCAGACCCATGTTCCTATGGTGAAATGTGTTTGTCTGACCTAGGAACAATGCTATATAACTTGTACAGAGAGTTACGGGACACCCTGTATAAACATACACATTAGCCAACTATACAGGTGAGTTTCTATCATACCATTAACTTCGCCATTATGTTATAATTTACTAAAAAGGAACAAAAAGTCTTATAAACATGGGTCCAAAACTTCCTTCATTACCCAGGTAGCCGACATTTTGTATTTTTAATAAAAATTAATATCTCCAGAACGCTTGACCGATTGCATTCAAACTTGGTAAAGTATTTATGTGTCATAAGGTAGTTAAGAAAAAAATAAGTCATTTCATAAAACCCACAGAAACAAATGGTGGTTATTTAAATTTTTCAATTAGTCATTGATGATAAATGGCGATATTTCAAATATTTTTATTGAAGAGTAAAAAGCTGGCTTTATATTTTACATAAAGATTTGAATTATTTTCCAAATTTTACATTAATATTTTCATTTTAGGTCGTCCTTTTACAACTGGTTCATTTACCAGTTGTAAAAAATGAAAATTTCATTGTAAAATTTGGAAAGATGAGTTTGCATTCATGTAAAAATTATAAAATACAACTTTTTTACTATGTAAAATTCTTTTTATTATGCAAAATTTTCATGGTATTTCAATTTGAAAAATTTTTGGTACATTTACCAGTTGTAAAAGACGTAAAAATTAAAATGTTATTGTAAAATTAAAAAAATGGAGTTTGTATCTTTATGTAAAATTATAAAATACAATTTTAATACACGTAAAATTTTTGTATCATGCGCAATTTGCAAGGTATTTCAATTTGAAAAATTTAAATATTCGCCATTTGTTTCTGACAATTTTTAGAAACAATCTTTTTCTTAAATTCACCTTTATGACACATAAACACCTTCTTAGTTTGAATGCAATCGGTCAAAGGTTCTGGAGATATTAACATGCAAATAAAAAAATACAAAATGTAGAAACCTTGTTACAACATTTTTATAAACATAGTTTAAGGGTTTGTTGTTGATTCCTTATTCGTGCACTGTATAACATAATATATGAAGTTAATATATAATTATAAACATTACCATCTATATAGCTTCGTACATATTCATACTGTAAAACAACCCTAACTAAATAACTTATACACTTTGGGCTTCTAATGTTCTTGCTAACCGTGTTGCAACTAAGTGCAAACCTATAACCACATTGTATTGTGAGTTATATAACTGTACAATAACTCACAGTAGACAAAAAAGTATGCAGAAGAAAAGTACAAGTTCGGACTTTCTCAAAGTATACAAACGAGTTTAACTCCACCGTCTTTGTCTCATTTCCTCCAGAGTAAAGAAAGTTCTTTTCCTTTAAATTAAGACCAAAAGAAAAGTTTCGATTTATATTTACACGAAAAGTTTCGTCTCT
>CM032062.1:30418083-30434607 GCA_018831715.1 Matsumurasca onukii | reverse complement strand
TAAATATTAAAATACCAAAAGCAGTACGGTACAATGTGCCTATAGTACTGTCCGTTTTAACTGTTGTTATTACTTAAATTAAGTTTTAAATAAATATTACACTTTACAATTAAATATTACAATTGAATAAATAATAATCCGTTCCAGGACAAGTATTATCAAGTAAAGGCGACACGTGACAAGACCAAGATCGTGTTATGCTCAAACATATTCCCAAAATGACCGCTATAAAGTCTTCCCTCCTCAATATTTGACTCACGTTCCAGACTTTTCCTACACTCACTTTATGTACAGCTGAGTCCATTGATGCGCTGAAAATGTACTAGTCATTATTACAACAAGGAAACGAGCAAAGAAATTTATATTCAATTGCACTTAGCTTGTGGCAACAAAATAATGTTTGTCAGAATGTCATTGCAGCCATGAACGGTTTTCAACAAGTAAAACAGGAAATCGTTTTACTACTGATAACAAGTCTGCTATCAACAGTGGCGGCTTCAGGGGAGGGGCCATGGGGCCATGGCCCCCGAAACTCCTGCAAACTTTGATAAAAGACAAGGACTTAACATTTATGAACAATAAATTGGTGTAATTTACTTATCTTAATTCACAACAACAAACCACATCAATTGACGGTGCTCGCGCTAATGCTACCATCAATGGTGCCACCAATACCATAGAGATTAGAGTATGAGGCATCTGGCTACCTCTATGCTAATATTACTAGTCCCTGTGGTTTGGTTGGTTGGTGGGTGAAGTGGGGAAGACGAGCAGGAGCTAACATGAAAACAGCTTTGGCTGTCTGGCGTGAGTGGCGTCTGATACACAGTACACTGCCGCCTAATGTAAATTACTTCAACGTGAATCGTGCAATCTCAAATCTGCGCTATTATTTTTATTTTTTTTGGTGAATTGACTTGAAATAAAGACGAAGAGGTTAATCTCAGTTGAGATTTTCTCCCATACTCAGCCTAACACTGGGCTGTGGTTCTGCAGTCAAGCTAAGTTGAACCTGTGGCGAGCCAAAATGACAGCCTGCACTCTGCAGTGGCGCATTCAAGGGGGGCTTCTGGGCTGTAGCTCCTCCCCAAAAACACAACAAGTAAAATTTGTCTTACTATTTTCATGTAAAGTATTATTTTCAAACTAAAATATTACGCCGGGTTATGGGTATAGGCCTACTAGTTTAATTGCTTGATACAAACAATACTTAACATTATTTTGTTCTTACATATTAATCGATATAGTTTTTACTGAAGAGTCGAAATGGTTAATTTTTCCACTGGTAAGCTACAATGCCAGAGGTACGTTTAGACACTAGTGGCAGTCTTATGCCACTAAGCACGGAGGACTACACGTTTCGGTCATTTTATTCAATTGTTTACAGAATCTATAAAGAGTTTTAAAGCATGTAAAATATGTTTATTGTTGAAAACTTAGCTATGTACAGAATAATTACATCAATTACCCGGTTTATTGTGTTGAAAATAAAGTCTCTATGGCTTTCAAACTAACATGACATGTTAAAAATTACGTGCTTTTAGCGAGAAGGAGGCTGTAAAGGTATATAAATATAAATATTAAAAATATATATTGAAAATTAAATTTTACCCACTTTGGTTCATTTGAAACTTTGATCAAATGTTTAGTTAGGCGTCTATAACTCTTTAAATACAGTGCCCGCCAGAATAAACAGTACTGAAATTGAAACAGCTGTACCTTTCTTTTCAATCAGCTGTGACAGCTTTAAATTGTTGCAACGTCTTCGTGTCTATTTTGTCTTTCCCTTCTGAAGTTAGATTCGGCTGAAATGGTGTTGACAACTGCGGAAAACTTTTATTGTAGAACATTATTTCCACCAATACGGAATTTGGCGTGCAGGTGGGCCAAGTTGTTTTCACACTTTGGTTTCAAGCGAATTTTCATAAATATCCGCCGAGAAATGCTGTTATGATAAGTGTTACTCAAAAATGTCGAAGAACCGGTAGTGTTTTGGCTTAGCGGAAGGGCCGCTCTGACCGCCCTACTACTGTCTGCACAAATGATATCACGGAAGAATGCTACTTCAGGAAGAGGCATAATTGGGCCATACTTTGTTGTAGACAGTAATGGAAATCCTCTTACTGTGAATCAGGAAAGATATAGGACTATTACTACCTTAGAAGATTTTGTCGTGGCCGAAACCTGAATTAACGTTTACAATGGTTCCAGCAAGATGGCGTAACCAGCCATACTGTCATAAACAACATTGCTTTTTTTAAAGAAGCGTTTGGCAACCAACTCATCTTTCTTAACAACCTTTCCTTACCCAGCCCATCAAACATCACCTGATGCATACGTCTGGGGAATGTTAAAGGAGAGGATTTTTCGCGAGAATCCACCAACTACGATGGTCCAACTTAAAGAAAAAATACATCTCTATGTATGATGAACATGCCACAACCTTTCTTTACGGAAATGACCCAAAACCTTCAAAAACAATATGAATGTTGTCCAATAATGGACGGAGAACACATATTCTAAACCGAACCTAATGGATTTTGGTTCATTTTGTATGTTTATATATTAGTAACCTCATGCAAATAAAATCCAACACTTTCAGTACTGTTTATTTTGGCGGGTACTGTACAAACAAAGAAATTGTTTCGAGTATTCTTAGACGAAAATATCTTTTTATCTCGGCAACACCCAAATATTTAAAGGACGTAGGGCTACCATCATCAAATCAAAATAGTAGTATTGAAGTCCTTTTTTGGTTCAAAATAGTGCTTTTACAATGCAAATTACACAGCAAATACATGGCTTTTTGGGATTTTTACTTTACTTGTATAGAAATATTTATCCAATCAAGAAGATGGAACACTATGGAGTTAAGTTCTATCAATCAACTCAAACTTGGTGTAAAACAATGGCCATTCAAAAGTTATTGTGAACAGACATAACATAAAATCGCCATTTATACAGGTTTGTTTAAAGTTGAAATAATGTAATTATAAAAATTTTCACTTGAAAAATTTGAACTTTGTAAAAGTTGCCCTAATAATGTAATATATTTGACTCAGAACAACACATTTTAAGCCTGAAATTTTGTCCGGGGAGGGGCCCCGGACCCTCTGCTGGGGGTATCTATACCCCCAGGCCTCCCGGTGGCCCCTCCCAAGCATTGCTCTGGAGCCGCCACTGGCTGTAAACACGGTTTCAACCTAATTACCCATAAACTAAATATTTTCTGGTAACATGTAAAACAGCTTTGGTTGAGGTAAGATTTACAATCATATAAATCCTACATAAACCGTTGATAGCATATGGGGTAATTCTATCTATTGACAAATAAATTAGAAGTTAATATTACAATACCATTAAGCATTTTCAAACAGTTTAATCACTGTATTACGCAAACGCATCGTTAGGTTCAATGATGTGAAATTTAACTGTAAATGTACGGCAATACGATGGTCTTATAGTAGTGAAAGTGGTACCATTATACTTATGTATTTTTTTCTTGGCAGAAAAGGTTTATTGGATATATGAGCTGTCATGAAAAAAACCTTTGTACATTAAGTACATAAAATACATCAAATATATCTATTTTGTTTTTATTATTATTTTCTTTCATTACATACATTGATCCTTTTGGCAAACTGTTTAGCTATCGTGTCTAGGAGGTATGTTCCAACAAGGAGACAATAAGCTTTGTTGATAAAGAATCTCTACGACTATTCAATTATTCAGTTCTGGAAGTGATAATCTTCTTACTGAGGGGTTGGATCACGTGTTTGTGTCCAGACACAGTGTGGTTACAGTAATGTAATGTAACGCGCTCTTAGTTTGTTATGTATACAGAAGTAAACGTGTGATCATGAGATATAAATTCGTAAGATATAGTTTAGAACGTTCAAGTCTAGAAATAAATTGCGAATGCGTCTTTTAAAATTACAGACTCCTGGAAAACCAGTAAATACTACATAACTTTGATTAATTTGTTGTTGAAAACAATAAAACAAAGACAGTAGGTTTTATGGATCCATGTTTATTTTTAAGGCGTTAGAAACTGGTCTTTTATAAAAGATGAAAATTGCACGTTTTTCTTAAGGTCTCTGATCGTAATGATGGCTTAAAATTATCATTTTTTGAAATTGGTTTTGATTTTTTTGTACATGATTATAGTTTCAAGTGAGCTCACCCACATTTGACCTCTATTCTCAAGACTGGAACGTATACGTACCCAAACATCTTTGAACACTTTGAACCTGAAGTGTTCTGCTGCTTGTTGAAACGGTGAAATTTCTAACAAAATTCGTCACAGCGACTCTAAACTCTTCACAAGTTACCCAGCTCTTGCTTTGCTTACACACATTTCTCTAGTTAGTTCACAAGTGAGTTAGATTCTGAGAGGCGTGTGGTTGTGCAAGATCAATGTTCACTCCAAGTCTCGTCCGCCTCACAAGCTTCATCCTCCTCGTTTAGCCAGTCGCCTCCTTGATTGACAGTGTTGAGTCTCCTGGGAAAGGTCTGGAGAGTTTGTAAAACTTCACTTCAAAAGTGTATTGCGTTCTCCAGCAAATCAACATGTAAAGGACCAGACAGCGCATACATGATGTTCCGAGTCGTTGCTTACCGGGGGTATCAAGTTTACCTTAACTTACGTCATTGTTTGTTAGAATAGGGTGCAAAACATCACGTTTCGATATTATTGTCAATATTTATAGTGACTGCCAACTGCTC
This sequence comes from Matsumurasca onukii, assembly GCA_018831715.1. Classification (NCBI taxonomy): domain Eukaryota; kingdom Metazoa; phylum Arthropoda; class Insecta; order Hemiptera; family Cicadellidae; genus Matsumurasca; species Matsumurasca onukii. The sequence continues at coordinate 30,429,882 of CM032062.1, read as the reverse complement.
ACCATGTGTTCAATGAAATAACTAAAACCTAATCTCTGCCGGGTCCGTTACATTCAAATAGGAAATACATTACAACCACAAACTTCTGAATCAAGGCTTGTTTGATAATTATCAATCGCTATAACTGCATTTTTTGAACACAAATATTGAACAATTATAATGAATACAAGCAACGGAATTAAAAGAAGCTATGTGGAAAGGCAAGTTAAATCATGCATTTAACTAAAATATATCTGAAATAGTTTTCATTCCAGTTCTCCGGTTTGGTCAAAGATAATAAACTTGTAATTATTACTTGAGTGATAACTACTGAAATATCAATATATGAACTATAGAGTAATGCTGAGAGGATTAGAATCAGTCACGCACGGATTGCTGCAAGCTAATGACTGCTAATGACTGATGAGAGGCTTACAATAGATAATCCTAATATGTCATTGATTTATTGTAAATGGAAATATCAAGCGCACATCTATTTTTGCCCAACGGTAACCTTTTATAAATCTATTTGTATACAAATTCAACAAAACATATACTACACTTAAGCAACAACTAATCAAACGAGCAAATAGATCATTAAAATGGCGCTTCTGGATTAGCCAACTTACCAAACTTGTATATGAGCACCACTCATACTCAATCACGAACACTACTCGAACTAGAAGTTGCAATGAATTATATCAACTTAATTGTTCACACATCGGAATAATAATAAATAAAACAATCGTGTCCGATCTACAAACTATTTTCATTAAAGAATACAAAAATGTAGGGACACAGCACTATTGATTCTAGCAGTTTCCTATAACTGAGGGAAAACTACAAGGAAATTAATTGCCTTTAGGACTTTTGAAAACTCTTAAAATTTGATCTTTCCAATTTTCACAAATTTTGTTACAAATGTTTCTTTTGTAAATATTAGTTAACTAATTTCGTTAACTAGTGAGATCAGTACACCTGAAGTGCACTTTTGGGCGGGCGTTTCTCCATAAAATGGGTATTATGCTATAAAACGGTATTTGTGCTCAGATTTGAGTTAAACGTGATAAACATCTAGGCCTATATATTAAAAAGAATGTAGAAATCTAATGGCAGTCAATACAACCGTTATATCAGGCCGATTTCTTCATTTTTAAAATGAAAGGTATTTATGCATAGATTTATTATCAAACATCAAAAATCGCTTACCTGTTTTCTTAGCTTTGTCCTGTCATATCTCAGGTTCTAATTGAGATACATTATTCGTTTTGGTCTAATACACACAGTGAATCATGCTCTTTCATTAGAGATTTAGTTACATCTAAGAGGAGCTATGCATGGACAAACGACTTTTGGCACTGTTAAGAATTTAAATTTGCTTGAGATAAAACATATGGGCAAAGTATTAAAATGCCCAGCTGTTGTAAATGTAAACATCAACAAATAATAACAAGAACAGTGTATAAGTTTCAACTCTCAAAATACCTAACTGAAAAAGTACAGTCATTAGCAAGTGAATACCTCTAGCGGCTCAACGAGCGATCCGATGTTGAATTTGAGATGAAATTGTTGGTGTGGAATGGAATTTTATACACCTCTCGTCCAGTAAATTAATTTTAACACAACGCACCTCGCGCCTAACTGTGTAAATCTAAAGTTAGATTCAAACGAACAGTCACTACCTACTGACCGTACGTTTGTTACATGTGTTTTTATACTTACCAGGGCACAAGTATATCAGACGCAATCAAAATAATTTACACCCAGAGTATCGATTGAAAGCTGCGGGAATTCTTTTTGGCCCCTATGAACTAATTAAGGCGAAGGCGTCCCTGCCTCCTGGCTAATGTAAATTATTCATAATTTCAATTAAATTTACATCTATACAAAATACAACACAGTAAAAACCAGTTTAAATAGAAAACTTATAATGCAACATACATAACATAAACTGAGTCATAATTTAAATTTAAATTTACGTCTAAATAAAAATACACCCAAATCAAATAAATCCCAATAATTGAAACGTTTTATAGTATATAAACTATTACATAATACAAAATTTAAAGTATGTGTTCATTATTTAAATTAAATGCCCTCTTAAATAAAATACCTCATAATATATGAGAACCAGTTCAAATTGAAATACATTATTAATTTTACAAGCCAACTATTTGCACGAGATGATATGTCAGCTGTTATCTGTGGTTTAGGTTTGTTTATCCGTGAAACAGCTGACTGCGCCTCAACATTGCCTACATCAAGTCCTCACATAAAGTTATTGATCGAGTTCTCCTTGGTTTGTGTGTAATAATGATCTGGAGTGACATAGGTAGTAGAAGATGTTGTGTCTGTGAGGTTAACAGTGATAATGTTGTGTAATATAAGTGCTGAATAGAGGTTTCAAGACTAGCCCTAACGGATTTCTATATACAGGTAAATAAACTTAATATTACAACTGACGTGATATAAGATGATGTATTTTAATTTCAGAAAAATAACTCTCGGAAATTCGTAATAATCTATAAAACCTTAATTGTTCATAAAGAGCCAAGCGCTCTACAATACAAACCACCACGTGAAGAGGAGTTGCATTTAGATTGCAGATTATCAGTAATTATGTCCCAGTAACTAATATTGCAGATGTTGAGTGTCGGCTCCACAATTGTGTTGAGAGGGGTTTAATGAAAACCTCTTGTTTGGCCTTTCAGTTCGACAGCTTTAATGGCCAGTTGCTGTGTTATGAGCTCCATAACAGGAAATTGACCGTAAAACTAGAGTTTTCTGAGATTTAAATCTTTCCCTCATGTGTAAACTGTTTTACATGTTTACATTTTGACACTGAAAATGTATTAACACAGTACATATCAACTTACAGAAGAAGGTTGGGGTTTAAAGCTGCTGCTGAACTACGTGAAATCAAACGTTGTTAAAAGATTATAATGTAAGCAGTACTCGTTCATCAAAACATCAAGTATTTCGTTTAATTTTGTTGAAACAGACCAAATGTATTTTTCCTGAATTCAGGTTTGTGACATGTTTTAGTATACAGGGTGAGTCTCTACTGAGTGCATTAATTTTAACAGTGGATTCTACTCGTTAAAATGGACCAAAAATACCTATATCCCTATACCTAACTTCAACCGTTTAGCTGTAATGGCGTATTTTGTGAATTTTTTGAACTACTCGACTTTCTACTGTAAATGTGACAGTAAAGCCCACAGTAATGTGTTAATCATAATAATGATAATACCATCTGAAAGAACGTTAAATTTCCTATAAAATAAATACTTTATCAAAAACATAACGTCTTTTTTACCTCATGTAAAATGGCTTTAACGTTAAAAAATGTGTTTACATATTTGTTTCTTCAATTTTCAAGGCTTGATTAAATTAGTTATACTTTTTGTATTGTCATGTCCAATTACACCAAAAACTGCCTTATTTCTTCATCTTTAAAATGGTATAAGAATATGTAGGGGTCATTAGGGGAAGAAATCGAATAATTCGTAAAAATGTTACCAAAGTACAGATTTTTTAAAATTAGTTAAAACATCAAACTAATAACTGAGCATGTAATATGTCTTTACCAGCTGAATCTGTTGACTACATCAGCTGATTGGAATTTAAAACGATATAATCAGCTGACTTCAACTTGTTGTATTGCACAAACCCCCACAACAAGAGACTCCCCATAAGAGTTCTGCCGCTTGATCCAGCAGTTCGATCGTCGCGATTCTTCAATACCATTCAATGATGAATCCACTTTAGTCGTGATGGCGTTTTTAATATACATAACGAAAAGAACAATCGTTTGGCATCCATGGTCCCCTGACTACATTCCTTGACACTATGTTTGTGGTGGGGGGGAATCTTAAACACCAGGTTTATCGCAGACATTAACAGTTTCTGAACTACAACATGGTGAACTATTACTTGAAAGCAACTGCAAGAGCATTCAGAAAGGACTTCAGACGTGTCACAGGGCAGATGGTGGACATTTTAAACATAGTTTAAAGTGATGTATCAGGTTGATAGCCATAAAATATTATTTTCGTGTGATATGTAGACGAAATATGTCAAACATTTTGTTTATTTTCCTAGTGTTTACTGCTGTAATAAAACAAGTGATTAAGCAAAACCTTAATTTTCCCTATAAATGCGTTCTCTGAGTGTTTGTATTAACCAAATGTTGCTAAATTTAATACAAAAAATCAACCGATCATAGTTTGTGTTCCAATTTGTATCAAATCAGCTAATTCAGTCACTAGTTGTATCTGGTAAAGAAATATTACTTATTCATTAGTTAGTTTGGCGTTATCTAGACGTTATCCACCGCTTTTCAGTGAACAAAAAAAACCCAAAGTTTCGGGATTTGAAATCGTTTCCCACCTTCAGGTGAAAATTAACCTTAAACATAACCAACAACATTAAAAATGAGAGTCTAAAAGTAATCAGCGCGGAATCAGTCAACTACACCAAATTATGTTAATTCTTTCCCCAAACTTATTCGATTGTCAACTAGCCTAGACAACTATGTATAACGATGGAAAACGTCAAATAACCTAATATCAACCCGTTATACTTCAACCTCAGAAATTAAACCATCGTCATCAACAGGCTTCAAACAAAGAATAAGTTTAATGTGCTGTACTAATATGTTTTGATTCTGTACCTTAAAATGCTTATGACTTTTTTTTTTTCGAGGTAATTGGTCCTGTAAGCCTGTTTCCAATGAGTCCAATCCATACATTTATTTTGTCCTTGTTTGATTAGAACATTAATGTACCAGGTGAAGGTTCTCTGCATCATAGCAGAAGAAATCGCGACGATCATACTGGGATCAAGCGCAGAACTTATGGGGAGTCTCTTGTTATGGGGTTGTATGGTGCAGTTCAACAATACAAGTTGAAGTCAGCTGATTATATCGTTTTAAATTCCAATCAGCTGATGTAGTCAACAGATTCAGCTGGTAAAGACATATTACATGCTCAGTTATTAGTTTGATGTTTTTACCTAATTTTTTTAAAATCTGTACTTTGGCAACATTTGAATTATTCGATTTCTTCCCCTAATGACCCCTACATATTCTTATACCATTTTAAAGATGAAGAAATAAGGCAGTTTTTGGTGTAATTGGACATGACAATACAAAAAGTATAACTAATTTAATCAAGCCTTGAAAATTGAAGAAACAAATTTGTAAACACATTTTTAACGTTAAAACCATTTTACATGAGGATAAAAGACGTTATGTTTTTGATAAAGTATTTATTTTATAGGAAATTTAACGTTCTTTCAGATGGTATTATCATTATTATGATTATAACTGTGGGCTTTACTGTCACATTTACAGAGAGAAAGTCAGTAGTTCAATTCACAAAATACGCCATTACAGCTAAAAGTTGAAGTTAGGTATAGGGATATAGGTATTTATTTGGTCCATTTTAACGAGTAGAATCCACTGTTAAAATTAATGCACTCAGTAGAGACTCACCCTGTATACGAGTATAATAGCTTGAAGTTTCTATCGATATCGCCAAAGTTTTTTAGTGTTGAAGGATTTGTTGTGAATGTTAACATGGAACACGTGTTGTTGTTTTTCATGGAAGGACGTGACAAAGAGATTTGAAACATTCATTTTACAATTCACCACATAAACTCAACTTGGCGGTATTTCAATACCTCACTTTTCAGATACTGTTTTTCAGTCCCTTACTCTTTGGTAATACTGACCCTGTGCTGAAAAGATCGTTTTCAGATACCAAAGCAGAATAATAGTTGGCCCTAATGTAGGTTCTTTAATCATTAATAGCGTGGCCTGGTGCACTATATGATTTACTTCATTTGCCTCATTTAATTGTACACTTTGTTCCAGTATTGTGGATTATGGCTAAACAATGGTGGGTTGTATAGTTGTTTAGCCTCGATTATGATTTAGAAACGTAGGCTATCTTTTGTTTTCAAGTGGTTTAAATGTATAAAACGAGTATATTACATGAGCTGTTAGGGCATTTTACATTTAACATCTGGCACTTTTAAGTATCAAATGGCAATACACTGTTTGACTTTGATTTTGACTTAAAATATTGCTCAACCCACAGTATTTTCACAGACAATGATCCCTAAAGGTATTCATGAGTACTTGATAACAAATTTATAGCCGTTTAAGTTATATTATCCAGTAATGTTTTATCTCTGAGAGGTTGTTCGAAGGGGCTTGTCAGGAGTTTTATAAAATATTGAAAAATTTAAGTATATATATTAATACGGTACAATCAAAGTGCATTTACGTAAGTTAGAATTTGCTGATATGGAGACAGCTATCTAAGACCGCCTATTTTGCCAGGCTTTGTCGCACACCCTCAGTCTATTTCAGACTTTTTAATTGCTAGTCTCGTAAAATCACCCAGACAGTTTTCAAAAGTTTTAACGTGTTTTAATTAGGCTACTTGTATTGTTAAGCGGTGGAAAAGTCAGCAGAGAGAATTGCTGAGAGCAATCAATCCAGCTCGTTCTCCAATTTGTTGTAGAGAGGCGAGATGATTGACACGAGTTGTTATTGTTTTCAACAATCATTACACGACTCGCTGTCTTTCTTACTAATTCGAGCAACATCTGATGGGTCCACGAAGAAGCTAAACTAATTAAAATCATAGGGTAAGCCTTTTAATGAAAAGTAACTCGCACTTAAATTAGGGTTAACGAATATAATCGTAGGATTTATCGCAAAGTATTAGGTTAAGTTAAACTTTCTTCTTTTGGAATTTAATTTAAACTGTGATATTGAATAGCTTGTTTTATAACTTCATGTATATTCTCCTGAAGCGTAGTTTGTGCGACATTGCAATATATTCAGTGGAAACGGAAGGGTTCTTGTATCAAACGACATTAGTGGCTCGCAATATTAAAGGGCCTCCAGCTGTGTACCATTGACCAAACATTATGTGACTTTATATTGAGTAAAAGAGTACACAGTCTACTCTAACTCAACATCATACCAATGAAACGGTTTTGTCACAGTTGTAGTTTTTTGTTAGCTTGTAATTTAATATTAAACGAGGTTTTCCAATGCCAATAAGTTAACATACATTAATAACATAGGTTTGGCACAAAATGCGAAATTGAGTAAAAATCAATTTTCAGACTGAAGCCATATATCAAAGCTGTATATACATATATTTATCTTCTAAACGGAGATTTTACAACCGTGTGAATTTCTTCATAAATAAATAGTTAAAGAAACAAATACATAGTTTATTGCGGAAACATATTAACATGCTATGCAATCATTCTTTTAGTCTAAAATCGTCCACGTATTCTGCCATCAAAGTCTCATTCAAAACATACATTTTTGTTAATTCACTCTCTCCCATTCATTCGAATTATTCCACTCTAGCCTATTGTTTTCTAGCCCTGGGTGATTTCTGTGGTTCTCCCAGCTATGTGCCGTGAACTCGACTATACTGTTAAATGCTTTTTGTGATGAATTTGTTTTAGACGAGCTTTGAAAGCCTTTAAGCATTTGATTGATTTGTAACAAGGTTGACCAATTTTAACTCCTGCCTGAGAAGGCAAACGTTCATGAACTATTGTTCTGTGACTCCCAGTTCGGTGGTTCTCCCTGAATCTTGTTTCGTAAGAGTGAATGTCACTTCCTCTACGTGGTCACGATTGATTTGAACGAAGACAAGTTTGAAGAATGTAAAAGTCAACAATTTCAAATTTTGAAAAGCTAGCCTGCACTCTCTCTTTTTGAAGTTTTCTATTGTCCTAACGGCTTTTTTTGAAGAATGAAAGCTCTGGAAAATTGCGTTTTTGTACAACCACCCCACAACTCAAGTCCGTAAGACAGGTGTGGGTGATTATCTGTATAATACGCCGTCATCAGTACCTGAATTGGGCAGTACTCCCCATCATACTATTTAGATCAGTTTTGTTCCTTAAGGCATAGAAAATAAAGGCAGTAACCTGCGTAAGAGAACGCAATACCATCAAGCTAGTGTCAAGAGCCACTCAAATTACCAAATGTTTTCCATCAGCAGATGTTATTAGTTATTTTCAAGTACGACTAAAACTTATGCTACAGTATTGTTAATATTACATTTATTTTACGGAATATAGAATATACCACGAGGACTATACCATAGAATAAAGGTTTGTTTGTAAAGAGTTTACGGTTATTTAAATCACGTCTCTGAGTGTGACAAAGTTCGGAGATGGTAAACTCTTGCCATGCCCGGCATGTCGAGGTCACAAAGGTTTCTCCATCTTCTTCTGTCTGCGGTGGGGGTTGTGCCTGCCGTATGTTAGCCCTCTCTCTGCAGACCTTCTTCTATCTCTTCGTCCCTTCCTATTCGGTCTCCCTCTTCTTCTCTTTCCTTCAACTTTGGTTTCATTACAGTCTAGGCAGTCTTGAAACGGGCATTCTTTTAAGTGTCCAAACCACCTAAGTTGTTGCTCTTGGACTATTTTGGCTACAGGCTTTACATTTAAGTGCTTCTTATTCTTATGTTCCTTCTCTATCTCTTCTTGTTTTATTTTCAAGTGTATGCCAAAATCTCATTTCCATAGATTGGACTTTACTTTGTTTCTTGCGTTTTAAGCGTCCATGCGTGGTAAGAGTAGGAACAAAAGGTCGATTTGTAGACGGCCAATTTGGTATTTTTTGACTTCTTTTTGTTTAGGAAAGTTTGCCTAATACTACCCCACGCTTTTCACTCTTTCATTAATTTCCTCGTCTATTCTTCCATTGTGCCAACAATGAACCTAGGTATTTAAAACTCTCTACTAGCTGTAGAACTCTGTTATCACAGCTAATAATGTGCCTGTTGTCTCCTCTGCCTATAATCATGGTCTCAGTTTTATCCACATTTATCTTCATTCCTTTCTTTTCAGCTCTTCTTCCCATGTTTTCATGTTATGCTGTAGGGTTCTTTCGTTTTGATGCTATTAACGCTATATCGTCGGCAAATGCCAAATCCTGAATTTTTACTGACCTCAGCATATAATTTCCCACAGTTGTACTCTCTTTTTTCTTTGGTGTACTATCTTCATAATGCTGTCTAAAAATACCAATAACAGTGGGCTCAAGTTTGTCTCCTTGCCTCACGCCTTGGTTGGTAAAAAGTCTTGATGAACTGTTGGATGTCCTAACGTAGTTTCTACAGTTCCTATACAGGCTCATTATCGCATTTATTAGTTGCTGGTTTACATTATGATGTCTCAGTGTTTCCCATTTCCTTTCTTGGCACTTTATCAAAAGCTTGACTGAGGGTCTATGAACCCACTGGCGTTTCTTTATCTTTTCTAGCCACTTTTCACTCAACATTCTGGTTGAAAATTAAATCTTGGGTACTTCTGGATGGGCGGAACCCACTGTGCTTCATCCAGAATATCCTCAACCTCTACTATCAGCTTGGATTCTAAAATTCTTGAGTAAACCTTCCCGCAACTGACAGGAGTGAAATACCTCTATGGTTCTTGCACTCCCCATTATCCCCTTCTGTAAAATTGGGATAATAACTGCCACCTCCAGTCCTGCGGTGCACATTCTTCCTCCAAGACTCTTGTAAAATTCAGAAATACTCCTTCTGCTTTCCTGCCCATAAATTTTAGCATTTCTGGAGTAACTTTGTCATGTCCAGCTGCTTCCCGTTTTCAACATTTTGATTGCTCGAATCATCTCTTCTTTGGAAATTTCTTGTCTATCTTCAGCTGGCTGAACAGGTAGGTCATCCTGAGGCTGTTCTACATTTGGTTAGAGCTCTTCAAAATGCTCTTTCCACCTTTCTAAATTTTCTTTTTCATTCTTCCGTCTTTGTTTTTCACATGCTTTAGGGGCATGACTTTTCTTTCCTCAAACTTTTTAAAGTCTTGTAGAACAGTTTTGGTTTTCTTTGTAGTTTTTCTCCATTTTCAAGCCAAATTCTTCCTTTGGGCTTTTACCAATACTTTCACTTTATTCCTTTGTACTTTATATTCGTTTAAATCCCTGTCTGTTTCAGAATCAGGTATTTTTCCACTCTTTTCAACTTTACCTCTTCTTTTATTGCTTCATTCCACCAGCTTGTTCTTTTCTTATAACTACCACTTTTGACGTTCCACATGTTGTTTCAGCAGCCTCCACGTATCTTCTTAAAAGCATTCCACTTGTCATTCAACTCCAAATTCCGGATTTGTTCTTCTAAATTTGTTAAATGTTCCATATTCCATTTTGTGTTTCTGAAGTTCCTTAGCTTGTACGTTTATCTTTGAGCTACTTATCCTGCTTTGCTTAGGTTGATACGAGACCTGGATCTCTTTCTTCATCTTGACAAGATAGTGGTCGCTACCAATCTCAAACCCTCTGTGTACTCTACAGTCTAAGGTTGTTTTTAGAGTTTCTTTCTTCACTAAGAAATAGTCTATTATAGACTTCTCATTCCTTCAGGTTCTTCTCTTGTGTACATATGAATCTTTTTGTGAGGAAACATCGTATTAACTATTACTAAATTGTTTGCCACACACAAATCAATCAGTCTTTCCCCATTGTTGTTGACAACTTCTTCACCGTATCTTCCTATCACTCCTCCGCTCTCCTCTGGCCGATTTCCCACTCTCGCGTTGAAGTCTCCAAGTACAATTGGATCACCATCAAGGTCGTCCACTGTGTTTTGAAACTCTTCAGGCGTCCTTCTCTTCTTTTCTTGTGTCTTCATTTTGCGTAAACTACCAAAACATTTGTTAAATTGCCTTTACTAAATTCTAGTGTTACTGCAAGAATCGCTCAGAAATGAACTTCCAGCTTTGGATTTTATCTTCGTGTTTCTTGTGGATCATCAACGCCAACTCCTGCTTGGGCTCTGACTGCTACATCCACTCATGTATCAATATATGGTCCTTGACCAGTTTTCCCTCCGTTTTTCTTTTTCTTTGTTTCTGTTAGTGCCCAGATATCTAAATTAGCTCTTTCAAACTCCTCTACCAATTCATTTTCCTTGCCATTCAAAGATCTAATGTTCGCTTCTCGGCCTTTTGGCTAAGACAGAGAATTTAGATCAATAATGTTGGCTAAGATCAATAATGTTTTTGTTATTTTGTTTTATTGTCTGAACCTATTTGTAATGACTGACATTTAGTTGTAATGCTGCAATGTACGCTTTTACCCTTTGCCCTTTTGACGCTGAAAAATTTTATCTTATGAATGTTAGTTATGATTTTATATTGTTATTAAATTATGGCTCTGTGACCTCATATCTTCTGAAAAAAAAAAGCCAAGGCCAATATCTGAAGCGAAACTACGTGTCATAAACAGTTTCATAGTTGAAGTTAGTTTAATGAACATTTAAGCCGAACTGCCGGTAGTAAGTTTCAAAACGAACTTCAGTGGAAAACAGTGAGATTTCGGTCCATACATCCAATGATTACTAATCTACTCAATGTAGTAGATTAGTAATCATTGATACATTCCTACACAGGCTACTACCCCAAACCTCACATGCGGAAATAGCTTGAATAGAGTATATTAAAGTGCTGAGTCATGTATTTAGGCCTACTTAAACAAAGTGCAAACGTTAAAAAGGTAAAGTTTGTCTGGTTTAACGAGGCGAAGTTAGGATTACAAAGGCCTTTCTACTCCTCAACCTCGGCTTTTACCTAGCGTTACCGTACAGTCGAATTACTAATATAGCAGGTGACTGCGGAAATCGAACACACGCCAGCCGCAAACTTCGGTGTTGCACATGTTTCCAACCCGCCACGGGTCCGCTGTCTAAAATTTCGTGGTTCAGTTAAGTGTTAAGGTGTTCCTTAAATCCCCTATTTCTTTAACATTCGAAC
>CM032062.1:30382013-30417983 GCA_018831715.1 Matsumurasca onukii | reverse complement strand
ATAGACTCATTGTCCATGTCAAGTCTTAGAAACGGAAATCCCGGACCCTTTGTTTTACTTGTAAAGCTACTTCTCAAATAACAGCAAAGAAAAAAGCTTTGAACAGCTGTAACACCTATAAAACTAAAATTAACGTCGTTTTGTTTTCATTTGTTTAAACACAAATTATCGTTCTTCAACTGGATTAAACGACAAAACTCGTTTCACAATTTCTATAGACCAGCTAACTGTGTCAAATTTTATGCCAATCTTCCTTTTACAGCACTGATTGAGACTCTGTGGAAATAATAAAATTCAGTTACAAATCATAAACACGTATGTTTCGGCAGCAGAAGAAAGCTTTGTTGATCGAGTCAGCTGTCACGTGAGCGGATCAGCTGATGACAGATTAAGCCTATCCGTCATTCAAACTCTGACACACCAGGCTGCCAGGGGCTCTAACTGCTCTTTAGGAGCCTTGATCATAATTTTTCTGCAAGCAAATTGAACAAATATTTCCCATTTCCGTCCTTGATAACTTTATTACAAAGCTTGGATTTCAACTATGGGCATTAATTTTGTAAAATTTGGAAATTCCCCAAGTTCCAAGTTTGATTCAAATGTTTAGTTTGTGCAACAAAAATTAACTTTCTACCCTTATTTAAAAAATCCTCCCACTTTGAAAACTAAATTATTCAACAGGAATACAAAATTTCGGAACCGAAATATTTCAATCAAATTATAATAATGTTTGACGCGATGTGAACCGGATGAACTAGATTATAGTTGTGACACCGGACGCAAAAGTCTAAGAAGTAACCACAAGTATTAAAGCTAAAAAAACCCTAGGCAATCTTTTACTTTAAAACTACAGTGTGAAATTAGCGATACGTTTAAAACTCGTCAGAAGCTTTCAGGTGGATTAGCCGTAGCAAGAGCATGAGCATTACATATTCAACGCTTTTAGTGACATGCTTTTAGAACTAACTGCACACTGGCAAACAAACCACGCGTGAACTTGATCGACGTAATTATTATTTTAACTTTCGCAAGAATATCAAATTTTTTACCATTCTGCTATGAAAACAGCTTTAGACACATGTATTGACAGTGCTAAGTGTCACTTTTTAACCCAGGTAAATAAATTATTGTTTTGATGAAGTTTTTCTCTTTAGGGAGAAAAGGATCATTTTAATGATCTTTTTGTGGCATGGGCATCAGCTGGTTCAACAAGTTTTAAATTTTTCACTAATTTATAGTAAATCAGTATAATAGCTGTTTCTTTAAAACATTATAACTCAGACTGCTGAGTTTAAAACAGTGTTTAGTTGTTTAATTATTAAATAATAAATAAATAAAGTATAACATTCATTGATATTTATTTCTCATTATTATTTGCATCATCACAAAAGTATCGTTCATCACTCGGCCGAAAGTTACTTTTGACCCTCGGTCATTTAACGTGCTGAGTTATAGTTAACTTGGCCTCGTGTCAAAAATGTCACTTTAGGACCTAGTGATGGAATATACTATAATCCTTGAAAAGAATATATCATAAGATAACTTTTGTTATACTAAAAAAAAAACAAACGTTGTGACACACATTCAACGGCGTGCTATTTCAAGTTTTACTTTTGCACTTTAAAAAAACTTTCAACATTCAGTCCCAACCAAAACATAAACAATTACTCATAATAATTTGAAACACATGTTAATTTCAATAATAGCACATCCTCCTCCCTTACGGATGTTAACGAGGTATGAACGGAGTTAGATGTGCTCGGTTTCTTCGAAGCTGGGCGCCGCTCAAGTTTGACAAGGTAGGATCTCGGCTCTGGAAGCTTTGCCATTACTAGCCCCTTCTTCTTAACATCAGAGATCCACACTTGGTCTCCAGGAGCAAGTTCGAAAGTTCTTTGGAAGCACCATGTCGTTTGTCATATCGTTCCTTCATCATACTTCTATATTCCTTTCAGTGTCTTGAAGGGCTTCCTGATTCGGCAAGGTTGGCTTCAAGTTTTCCATTGCTATAGGAACTGTACTTCGCACCTTCCTACCCATCAATAATTCAGCGGGTGAATATCCATTTTCAAGTGGTGCAGATCTGTACGAAAGAAGCCCTTGGTCCATGTCTTCAATTTGATAAAATTCGCTTAGCTGTGTCTACCGCTGACTCTGCAAGTCCATTAGACTGTGGATACTTGGGGCTACTAGTCACGATCTCGAATCCCAAACTTTTGGCAAAGTTGTTCATTTCTTCGCTACAGAGTTGAGTCCCATTATCACATCGTAAACGGTGTGGCACCCCGAATCGAGAAAAGATTTTCTTTAATGAAGCTATAATCATCTTTGTTGTTATTGTTGTCAAAGGTCCAACTATTTCTAGGAAACGAGAGAAGTAGTCCTGGACAACTAGATAATTCTTTCTATTAAATGTCAATAAATCAGCTCAACTACTGACCAGGGTAATTTTGAGAAATCAGAAGGAAGTAGTGGAGAAGTAGGAGATCTTCTATTTTGGATACAAACAAAACAGTCTGTTACTTTACGCTTGATGTCACAGCTAATTCTAGGCCACCAAACAGTATCTTTGGCGATGTAAGGGTACTACGTTAAGGAAAAGCAATTAATATTAATTGTATAATGACTTTACTTTAAAACAACTTCAACATTCAGTCCCAACCAAAACATAAACAATAATTACTAATAAGTAAAATGAAAGAACGGACTTTTCCAGCCACTTCCGAGAAAACTACTCCTAACGTTTGGGTAGTTAAAAACTCCACCCGTCTTCAGAGGACTACACTAATCTAGGAACTACATTTAATTAATATCTTAACTTAAGAACTAACCTAGGACTATTCCAACCAATATTTGAAAATACCGCTACATCATAAAAATTGATGGCTTGTCAAAATTACAATTACAAATATGAACAAGTAAAAAGAGGACACGTTATAAGGATAAAACTACATGTTAGCCTTAACATACAATAAATAGCTGAAAAAACAAATAGCTGAAAACACAGAGATGTGGTAGGTAGTTATTAATTGAAAGGATCTCACCCAGACTCGGACCACGACCTCGCACTACGGGGGGCACGCACTAACTCCAAGGGAAGTGGCTGGAAAAGTCCGTTCTTTCATTTTACTTAATTGCTCTCCGCCACTATTATGAACTTTCAAAATACTCATAATAATTTGAAACACATGTTAATTTCAATAATAGCACAGTTAGTTTTATTTGTTGTTTATTCTTCCAACGGTTACACCATTTCTTCATTTCATTTTACAGATACAATAATACATGGTAACCATGCCAGTTTGCAGATAAGCAAAGGCTACAATTAAGAAACTTAAAACAAATTAATTTGAGATGTAAAAATAAAATAAATGCAAGAATTCAGAACCAAACACTAGGAAGCTACTTTTGCTAATCAACAGTATGTAACAGCAAAATAACTATGGAACATTAACAACAGACTAATAAAATAAGACGTAATGATAACAGAGATAAACAATAAAAGTTCAACTTTTATTCTTTGTGATAAAAGGTTAACAATCATTTAACAATCAATAACATTAAAATAAGTTGTTATAAATAACAATGAAGTAATAAGCAGCAACAGCAAAATATATAAGCAAGCAGTGTTAAATAATTAAGCTCATTTCAATTCCGTAAATAGCTGTATATTATCCTGGTATAATATTAATTCATAGAAAGGTGACACGATTTAAATCTCTTCGTGGAAATCATTACCTTTAAACAATTAGTATGAAAGGATCGACATGAATGTTAGAATCACTCAGAGTATTCTTTATGGGTCTATTACGAATGCACGATCTGATATGATAGTTATCTTGGATGATGTTATAAAGCCTGTTTATTATTCCCACCAGGTTCATCTCCAAGATTAAATCTACTGCATGCATACATAATTTAAGTGCTTTGCAATTAATTATTCAAGTGAACAGTTTGCTAACGGCTTGGCTTGCATGTTATGTTTATGCATAATACAACTAACAATTCTCGTTGTACGTAAACGTTTTGGTTGGAAATAACATATTCTGTCTATGTGTGTAAACTAATTAGATCCGTGTAAGCATCTAAATAAATTTAAAATGATTTAAACTCAACAATTTGTTAATTGTTTTCCCTTGTTCTTAATTCTAAATTGAATTTAAAAGACAATATTGAGAAGAGCGCAAAGAAACTAATAAGTTTTAATTTCATACTTTACTTTTTAAAGACTAGCTTTATTTACTTTTTATAATATGCTTCTATCAGCATACTATGGGGTTTCTTCCATACATACAATGGGTTGCCAATTAATTATAAGCTATGAAAGATAACAAGATAAGTGAGCCGATAAAATCTCATTATTATCTTAATGTTAATAATAAGATAATAACAAAAGCCAAATGAGTTTTCAAAACATGGTGATTAGAATAATTGTGTTTGGTGGAAAGGGTTCAGTCGTATAGGATGTTTCAGATAAAACAAAATATTGCTCATTTAAACGGTTGTATAATTATACTCGTACTGTAGTTTGTATCGTTTGTATTGAATACCGCCCAACTCAGGTACTGATGACGGCGTATTACGGAGTAATTTACCCACACTTATCCTACGGAGTGACTTTGTGGGAGGTTGCACAAAAACAAATTTGTCTAGGATTTTACTTCAAAAATCGAGCAGTCAGGATAATCGCCAAATTGCGAGGAAGAGAGTCGTGTAGAGAGGCATTCAAACTGTTGACTCTACCTGCTCTACATTTTGAGACGTGTCTCTTTTCAAATAAAAAATACCATAAGAGGTACAGACGTACACTCTTATGAAACTAGAGGCAGGGACAACTACCGAACTGGGAGACACAGAACGGTAGTTCATGAACGTTTGCCTTCCCAGGCAGGAGTTCATTTCGTCAACAGACTACCAAATTCGTTCAAACATGCCCCTGAGCCTAAGGCGTTCAAAGCTCGTCTTAAAACAATTCTTATTTCTCAAGCATTTTATGATACAGACGAGTTATGGCATTCGATTGGGAGACCGTATGATTAGCTAACTCATTAGCTAGAGTGGTTACATTCGAATGTATGGAGAGAGTGAGTGTAAAACCGTATGTTTGAATGGGATTTTGATGTAAGAATGAAAGAAAATTTTAGATACACGAAGATTGACGATTGCGATACATTTATTGTAAATGTCTGTAAGCAATAAAATATTTATTCATTCGTTTGTGAAGAAAACCGCCTCAGCTGGGCTGGTAAATTTGTTCCACATGAAGGCCATTCTAAAACTAATCCCATTCTAAAGTAATGAAAGTTGTCTCGATGTTTACAGTTGCACTCAGTGTATGTGTGTGGGTATGTAAAAGCATGAAGCAAACAGCGTGCATTATGTAGGTCAATTTAATTTACTTGAGAGCGTTAATAGCTCTAGCTACAACGAGGTTAGAATCATTTAGCTTATTTAATTACTTTGGTATGGTTTGAAGGACAGTTTTTTTAGCTAGAGGTACATATCCTGTATACAGGATGTCACAAAACTGTGTAGCACGCTATGCAGAACCGGATTCTACATACAAAAGTAAGTCTAGTAACTAACATGCTTAGTAACATTTTCCAAAAATATTTGTATTTAACTTATCAAATTTCAAAATGGCGGCCATTTAAAAATTTCAAAGTGAAATTCCAATTTGCTTCCATTTTACTTTGAAATTTGAATGGCCGCTATTTTGAAATTTTATAAGTTAGATAAAAGATATTATGGAAATTTTTTTGTAAAACCATAAAGGTTAATACCAAGTTTCACAAAAATATCTCAAAAGGGTTTTAAATTATTAATTAATTTCAAACATTTACAAAATGGTGGATTACGGCTAAAATAAGCCAAAATCAAAATATGTTACTCGACATTTTCGACTTACTTTGTATGAAGAATCTGGTTCTGCACAGCGCGCTACACATTTTTGTAACTTCCTGTATATATTAAAAATATTTAATGCAATAATTTAGGTTTTTATACAAACCGGTAACTAAGCACAGCAATGTCAGGCCTCCTGGGAATTGAACTTGGACAATATAGCCCTTTACCAATGTTTTCTGGCCCGATTAGTTAGTTTTTTGAAACCAGCCATGTAACACTCCTTTATAGATTTAACTACCCTTTACTTTCGCCAAGAAGAATACTTTTATTCATAAGAAGCCTGAACAGAAAGAAGTGAGAGATGAGAGCTGGATATAACGAGGGCGTTGCTTCCGCTTTAGTGAAGAAGAATGTTCAGATCAGGACAAATACGCTTCTTACTCTTTGTTTATCCTTAGCCTCTTGTGTTCCTGGCATTGTCTACTCACTCGTTACTTTACCATTCGTC
Source organism: Matsumurasca onukii (assembly GCA_018831715.1). Lineage (NCBI taxonomy): Eukaryota > Metazoa > Arthropoda > Insecta > Hemiptera > Cicadellidae > Matsumurasca > Matsumurasca onukii. Next base: position 30,411,628 of record CM032062.1, on the reverse strand, counting down.
CTACCTTTCAAATGCATCATTCATTTAAAAGAATCTAGAGCTTGGTGCTTAACTTTATACACCTTTCGTTGACTAAGGATACTCAATTTATTTCTTCCTTTTTATGAAAATTAATCTTTAAACCTTACCATAGTAAGTATCTCGGTATCGAGGGCTAGCTAAATTGACCAAAACGTCATCATTTTACTGTTAGATTGTGGTTTTGTTGGGATCAGTTTAAAATCCTCAAGATTGCAATGGTTATATGCAGATATATCACGTGGTTTGGCTTATGTCATCTGATGATACCAACACTTTGAAACCGATAATGGACTAGCTTTGTTTTGTTTTGACATTGTAACATAGCTCCATTTCGTTCAAAAGATAATAATAGCTTGCGATGTATAAAGTGTGTTTATTGTGTTGTCATGATGTTGATGCACATTCAAAGTATTTTCATTCGCTTACTTTGAAAAATAGTTCTACTTTCGTAAATATTGAAAAGCTTGCAGTAAACAGCTTGCCCAAAGTAGGACAATTAAGTTGAACGTAAGGAACATTTTCAATGCATAGAGTTCTCTTACTATAATAGCGCATGTAAAACAATGCAAGATGCTTGGTGTATTGTGCTTGGTTGCTTGTGCTGTCCTTGTTTGGTGGTGGTGGGGAGATGATTTTACACGGAGCGTCTATTGTAATTTGTACTTTTAGGGTTTCAGTAATCAACTCCTGCTAAAATATAATACGAAATAGTTCTTGGGGCTGTATGTACTGAGTCCCAGTCAATGATAACTTAAAGGTCGGCATAAAAATTACATAAACAGTAGATAACTGTTAAATTTTGGATTATAGATAACATTAACTGCAGAAAACTGTAAACCGTTAGAATTAAAATTAAATCAACAGCAGATTACCGTTAAAGGTTGGGATAAAACATTACTTCAAACACAGAAAATAGTTAAAGGTTGGAATAAAGACTACACCAACAGCAGAGAACTGTTAAAAGTTTGGGCCTACAGATTGTGCTAGTTACCCGGAGTAATTGTACAATGTATGGAGCAAGTTTTAACGAGGTCTGCATACATTGTTGCTTACTTGAACAAACTTCAGCCTCGTGCTAACTCCCCTTACCTCTTGAATCTCTTGAAAAACGAGCTGAAATACAACACAATTGATTCCTTTCTGTAACTAGGCTACTTTACACGTTTAATTGTGTACCAATACTATAATTTTTAAAAATAATATGTCATTTTATCATTAGAATAAGTCTTAAGGCGTACGTTTAAATTAAACGTTACAGAGTTGAAAACTCTTAGAGATATTTAGATGTGATAAAGTTTAATGGTATTATTTTACTCATAGTAGGTTAACAGTACTACGCCTTTCCTAAGCTATAGTTGCCTGTAAAACTAAACACGTAGGAACATTATTGGTTCGAAACTAATTGTTGGGTTTTTACCAGGATATTTAACCAGATTACCTTGTAGATGTCACCATAGTTACGCTTTTCCACGAGATAACTGTAACTAATTCAAAGTTAGTCTACTCCTTTATACCCTTACCCATTTAGAGACAACCCATTTTGTGATTTTATGCTTAAACGCCTACTGTCAAAGCTTAGCAACTACCTTTGATTACGAAATGAGCAGCCTAGATTGCCTCTACCGGTTATTTGCTTATCATTTTTGTTTTTTTGTTGTTGTATGGGATTCAAGGGGTTCAATGACAATCCTATATGACTTCCCCAGTCTTTGACAAACATAATCTAATCTTCGTTGACTCCAAGTCTGATATCTTAAATTGTTAACGGGTATTACCTTTGTCACTATCCTATTTTGTCAAGCGACGACGCGTTTCTGTAATACGACGAGTCTTGAAATTGACCGATCATACGATTGAAACTGTATACATATAGCAACCAAGGTTTTGAGACAGCATTTACTTTCAAACACTGATGCTTTCAAGGAAAATCTGTTGATTAAAATACGGACGCAAGGGATACTTAAAGATCCGGTTTGCCTGTTTAGGTGTTAAACGAGGCAACTCAAATTGTATTGTTAAGTACAACGATATCAAATAAAATGTCTTTATTTGCCTATTCTACATGTTTCATACAGGGTGTTGGTGGCTCTTAGGTAAATTGTCAAACATCGTGAAAGATCTACCTTGCCAAAACAGAGATGATACCTAGTATTTATAGTTTAAAATTTGTAAGCATATGCAATTATTTGAGAGACTGTGAAAAGTTTTCTTTAACTTTGATTCGTATTAATAGTACAATACTAAATATTGAAGAAAATAAGCTTTACTACTTTTATATCAGTTATCTTAACTATAATTGAATAAACAAAAATAATAACACCTTTATTTAATTTAGCTGTACTTTTCACACAAAAAGAAAAGTCTAGGAGTTCGTAAGCGTTTTTCTTGGGACCAGACCTCAAAGTTTGAGAGCGAAAAACGGCTCGAACGTAATGTGTGCCCAATAAAGTAAAATCTTAAGCAGATTAATTGATTCAGCAACTGATTATGTTTAAAATCAAAACAACAAACTCCCTAACATGGTACAGTATCCATACTTAAACTCAACTGTACAAATGTAATGTTCAGAAGGTGAATGTGTGTAAGAGTGTGTATTGTCGCAGGGAGCTGCTTTAGGCCACGTCAGCTGAGAGCCCCTTCATTGTACAAGCTAATCTCTCCCAGCTGCAGCCTCTAGGTTTCGAATGTCTAAACCATGTGTAAACCTAAACGTTAAAACTTTGCAGCAAAACAACAACTATTCAACTTAATCTTAGCCAGCAACGCTTTCAGGAAATATCTACTGTTTTGATCTATAAGTCGTTATAATGTTTAAAATGGTGTTAAGCTAATAAATTATAAGTAGCTTATACGAGATTCCCAGAAATAAACCAAATCAATGGTTGTAAAGCATTAGTTAGATTAATAAACTAGTAGGTGTACTAAACTTAGCTTGAGTTGCTAGATAGTCTCCTAACTAACAGAACCGTTGTCAGCAGCCAGGTAGTTGTTGCTTGTCTCAGTTGTTACAGTTGTTGCATGTAGTCAATAGAACACAAATGCAACTCTGCAACAGCAGTAGGTGACTAAACTTAGCTTGAGTTGCTAGATAGTCTCTTTAACTAACAGAACCGTTGTCAGCAGCCAGGTAGTTGAGTGTTTTGTCTCAGTTGTTACAGTTGTTGCATGTAGTCAATAGAACACAATGCAATTCTGCAACAAAGTACAGGTGACTAAACTTAGCTTGAGTTGCTAGATAGTCTCCTAACTAACAGAACCGTTGTCAGCATTGTGGTAGTTGAGTGTTTTGTCTCAGTTGTTACAGTTGTTGCAATAGTCAATAGAACACAAATGCAATTCTGCAACAGCAGTAGGTGACTAAACTTAGCTTGGAGTTGCTAGATAGTCTCCTAACTAACAGAACCGTTGTCAGCAGCCAGGTAGTTGAGTGTTTTGTCTCAGTTGTTACAGTTGTTGCATGTAGTCAATAGAACACAAATGCAATTCTGCAACAGCAGTAGGTGACTAAACTTAGCTTGGAGTTGCTAGATAGTCCCTAACTAACAGAACCGTTGTCAGCAGCCAGGTAGTTGAGTGTTTTGTCTCAGTTGTTACAGTTGTTGCATGTAGTCAATAGAACACAAATGCAATTCTGCAACAGCAGTAGGTGACTAAACTTAGCTTGGAGTTGCTAGATAGTCTCCTAACTAACAGAACCGTTGTCAGCAGCCAGGTAGTTGAGTGTTTTGTCTCAGTTGTTACAGTTGTTGCATGTAGTCAATAGAACACAAATGCAATTCTGCAACAGCAGTAGGTGACTAAACTTAGCTTGAGTTGCTAGATAGTCTCTAACTAACAGAACCGTTGTCAGCAGCCAGGTAGGAGGTTTTGTCTCAGTTGTTACAGTTGTTGCAGTCTTGCAACAAAATGAGTTTCTGCTTTGCATCCTTGATGAGTGTCCTTCTCTGTTTTATGTACTTAATAACTCATTTTTTTATAACTCATAAGTAAGAAGTATTTCTCACTTTTACATTGGAATTCGATTGCAAAGTTATGAATAATCCAAATGTTTACTTTAATTCAAGACTAATACTGAATTTTAGTGAATGATTGTGGATACTTGTTCACAGAAATCTCAGTTTTCGCGTTGTTGGGATTATTGGTAGGTGCGCCATTGTTTACCAATGACAGCTGAGCCTATAAGCTGGTTTATATGCAGCATTATAAAAGACTGTGTTATATTTACCAAATTATCAAAAGCTTCGTGAATTGTGAGCACCTTATTTTGAACTTTATGAGTAAATTTAATAGTTTGAATGAATATGAATCTATTCTTTGAGAGTGTAAATTTTGTATTTAGTACACTTTTGCAATTCTGTAAAATATAAGTAGCCTTAAACTGATCAGTCTAATGTGGATTTTTAAATGGTCCATCGGTAGAATGGAAAAAAAGAAACTTGCGGTGTTAATAAAAGTAATGGTCGAGGAAATAAACAAGTTAGCAAGTAAGAAGAATGATAATGGTCCACAGTAGGGTTCAATTTGTGTTTTCTTGCCATGCGAAGTTGTAAACACAGTGGACGGTGAAATAGTATTATTTCTTCTATCAAGTTACTAAGTCTTTACTGGATAATCGCTTAGGCAAAACAAGCATGTTAAGAGGGAAGTATAGAACACTTCTTAGACTAGCAAGGTTATCTAATAGATTCATTAATTCAAACAGACAAGAAAAACACATTTCGACTAAAATCGTATTGAATTGAGAAGTTTTGCGCAGTAGTTGTCAAGAAAATACATTATATTTCATCACTAGGTCCTAAAATGACACCTTTTTACGGTCAAGTTAACGTCTGACGCGTAGCTTTAAGAGTGCGTACCTGTCGGCCATTTGTTTTCATTGCATAAGAGCAGTAAAACAAGCGTTTTTGAGCCACTTCATCCTACAATTTTTATCAGATCTTTTGAACTAAGTTTTATTCGAAGATAAAATGTACTGTAGTGGCTCCACTTTGACCACTTTTTGAAAATGTTATTAGTTTACTAATAAAACAGGAAATTCAAATACAAAGTTTCTTTAATTTTTGGATTTATGCCGCGGAATATAAATGCAAAAATGGAAATCGAATAGTATTCCGTTCAGCGGAGTCATACATTTAATACACTTTAAAATGAGTTTATTTCATACAATCTGTTGAAAACTGGGTGTCTTTACATTGTCTGCTATGGGACGAACGTCAAGGTCACGGGAACTACTGCGCCCCCTAATACCCTTGCTCTACTAGCTACAGTCATTGCGTGAGGGTTTGTAACTAAGTACGAGTACGTCAAACGTCTAGCTCCCTTCACGGACGTGTTCTTCTTATCTGTCACCCTTATCTATGAAGCATATAAACGACAAACGCAAATAATACACTAACTTTGTAATAAAAACAAGTACGATTGCCATGCACGATAGTTAACATGTTAAGCGATAACATTGAATGTAAAATAAGATACGGAATAAATAAGAATGATTAACGGACGTAATAGGAGTGATTAACGTATTATTTGCCATGCTTTTTTAACTAAGTATTAACTTGGTATACTTTAAAATAGAAACCGGTGTTATTGCAGAAAACATGATTCATTGTTTACACATTTGCTTAAAATTATTAAAAAACACGCAATAATTTCTGCAACTGCGGTACCATAAGTCAGAATGTCCAGTTACTGGGTCGTCACAATGAACTTGTTTTACACTATGTCTAACAGAAAACATGATTCATTGTTACATTAGCTTAAAATTAAAAAAAAACACAATAATTTCACAACTACGGTAACATAAGACAGAATGTTCAGTTACTGGGCTTGACACAATGAACTTGTATTACACTATGCCCTAACGGAAAACGCAATTCATTGTTTTATTACCAAATAAAAAAAAACACAATAATTTCTGCAACTATGGTGCATAAGACAGATGTCCAGTTACTAGAGACCGTCAAATGAACTTGTATTACACTTATGACTAACAAAACCAACAAAATGTTTCCAAAGATTTTGATCTGCCATTTTCAAAGTTAGTGATTAGAACACTTTGTTAACTGTGTACCAGAAGTTGTGTTTAGCCACACATCTGTCGGTACCAGAGACTTTGTATCACATCAAGCACGCCCAGACCTCCCATTCTTCTAAACATTCTCTGGTTTGTGTATCAGGCATCAACACCCAGACCTCCCATTCTTCTAAACATTCTCTGGTTTGTGTATCAGGCATCAAGCACGCCCAGACCTCTCATTCTTCTAAACATTCTCTGGTTTGTGTAATCAGGCATCAAACACGTCCAGACCTCCCATTCTTGTAAACATTCTCTGGTTTGTGATCAGGCATCAAACACGCCCAGACCCATGTCTTCTAAACATTCTCTGGTTTGTGTATCAGATCAAGCACGCCCAACCTCCCATTCTTCTAAACATTCTCTGGTTTGTGTATCAGGCATCAAGCTTGCGCCCAGACCTCCCATTCTTCTAAACATTCTCTGGTTTGTGTATCGGGCATCAAGCACGCCCAGACTCCATTCTTCTAAACATTCTCTGTTTGTGTATCGGGCATCAAACGCCCAGACCTCCATTCTTCTAAACATTCTCTGGTTTGTTATCAGGCATCAAGCACGCCCAGACCTCCCATTCTTCTAAACATTCTCTGGTTTGTGTATCAGCGCATCAAGCACCTTGAGACCTCCCATTCTTCTTAACATTCTCTGGTTTGTGTATCAGGCATCAAGCACTTGAACCTCCCATTCTTCTAAACACATTCTCTGGTTTGTGTATCAGGTATCAAGCACGCCCAGACCTCCCATTCTTCTTAACACATTCTCTGGTTTGTGTATCAGGCATCAAGCACCCAGACCTCCCATCTTCTTAACACATTCTCTGGTTTGTGTATCAGGCATCAAGCTTGCCAGACCTCCCATTCTTCTAAACATTCTCTGGTTTGTGTATCAGGCATCAAGTACGCCAGACCTCCATTCTTCTAAACATTCTCTGGTTTGGCATCTCAGGCATCAAGCGCATCAGACCTCCATTTTTCAAAACATTCTCTGGTTTGTGTATCAGGCATCAAGCACGCCAGACCTCCCATTCTTCTAAACATTCTCTGGATTGGTATGGAGGCATCAAGCACTTCAGACCTCCCATTCTTCTAAACATTCTCACCAGTTTTGTATCAGGCATCAAACGCACAGACCTCCCATTCTTCTTAACATTCTCTGGTTTGTTTTAGGTTCCTGACATAATACAATAAGTTAAACTATACAGAAGAATTAGAATATGTCTAACTGTCTATGGTAACATCCTCGTTGATTTCTTCCATAAATTTATGAAAATCTTTGAAACTTTACTCAATAGACTTAAATTTATTATACATTGTTTAAAAGAAAGCATTATTCAATTTAAAATTAATATTAACAGTTTAAAAACCTTAGTATATGTTTAAAGTAAAAAAAGCTCATAACAATTAAAGAAATAACCAGGTATTTACCCAAAACTGTTATTTAATCTTGATTAAGTGTTGGTACGTACTTCATATGCTTATTTTTATCACGCAATAGTATTTTACCATTAAAAGTAAAGCGTTTTGAATCTGCCCCATAACATATAGATCTATCACACGCCCGTTTTTAAATTAGCTGTCACAATTTTGAGAGTTTAATCAACATAAGAGCCGGTTGAACATTTGTTTTGTGAAAGGGAACGGACGGATCAACTATTCCTTTGTTGAATACTAACTCATCATTTATAATCCACATGGCTGGCTAATGTGTGCAATCTAAAGAACAACACTCGCCATTTCAGAGTTTCATTTGAAATGGAAAAGTATTCAAACTAATTATTATAAATTCCCTTTTGCAAACATTGCTGTAAAATGTAACAAGCCAATCTTGGTAGTACTGTATCCTTTTTCAAAATGTACAAACTAGTAGAGGTTTATACAAGGCCTTAACAGCTTTACATTATAGTAGGTATATTTGTGTATTTACAAAAGAAACTTAATAATAAATCTTAAGTAGTTTAATGTCAAACCTTCCTAGTTTTCATTACGATCATCAGAGTACAAAAAGATTTTGCAAACTCTAAAGAAAAGATAAAATTTTTGAAATTGTTGAATTAGGTATACAAATTGTAATCACCTTGGTTTCTTCAGTTTAATACAACGTTGTGAGAAATGAACGTATATTTCTCTGTGGGAAGAAACTACTACGTTTTTGAGTTATGACCTGCATAGCCCATACAGTAACGTGCTTATTGATCGCACTTGTTTAATAATTACCGCATGTTTAACAACCGATACAAACCGAAACTCAAGATCGAGGGATTCGTATCTTTCAACTGATCAAACACTATCAACTTCAATTGTAACAGAATACAGTGTGTAGGCGAGCAGGTCATGTCGCAAACATAGGACTGTAGGCTTATGTTGATTAGCTTGGTACAATTAATCCCTACCATTGCAAAACAACAGGTGCGCCCTCGCTCACCTGCTTTGTTACAAATACAGTTATAGGTGAACAGGTCATGTCGTCAACACTTGACTGTAGGAGGGTTATGCTTGATTAGCTTGGACCACCAATCACCACACCCACTGCAAACACAACTGTTCAAGCAACACCTGCCCTTTCACATCACACAGTATAGTGAACAGGTTTTGTCGTCGACACTTGACTGTAGAGGGTTATGCTGATTAGCTTGGACCAATTAAACCACCAATTTCACTGCTAACAGAACGGTTAAAGCTGTATCAATTGCCCTTTCACAGTATACAGTGTATGGGTGAACAGGTCATGTCGTCAACACTTGATCTGTAGTAGGTTATTTTGATTAGCTTGGACCATTAACCACCACCCACTTTTAACAGAACGGTTAGTGCTTAACCACCTTCGCCCTTTTCACAGTACACAGTATAGGTGAACAGGTCATGTCGTCAACACTTGACTGTGTAGGGTTGGTTTTGATTAGCTTAAATCGAAATTAACCACCACTCCACTGCTAACAGAACGGTTAAAGCTTAACCAATTCGCCTTTCACAGTACACAGTATAGGTGAACAGTTCATGTCGTCGACACTTGACTGTAGGTTATGTTGATTAGCTTTGACTAATTAACCACCACACTCCACTGCCAACAGAACGGTTAAAGTTGTATCACCTGCCCTTTCTACAGCAATACAGTATAGGTGAACAGGTCATGTCGTCAACACTTGACTGTGTAGTAGGGTTATGTTGATTGAAGCTTGACTAATTAACCACCACTCCACCGCTAACAGAACGGTTAAAGTTGTACACCTGCCCTTTCACAGTACACAGTATAGGTGAACAGGTCATGTCGTCAACACTTGACTGTAGTAGGTTATGTTGATTAGCTTGACCAATTAACCACCACTCCACTGCAAACACAACTGTTCGTTGTATCACCTGCCTTTCACATCACACAGCATAGGTGAACAGGTCATGTCGTCAACACTTGACTGTAGTAGGTTATGTTGACGCTTGACCAATTAATCACCACTCCACTGAAACACAACTGTTCAAGTGTATCACCTGCCCTTCACATCAATACGGGTATAGGTGAACAGGTCATGTCGTCAACACTTGACTGTAGGAGGCTATGTTGATTAGCTTGGACTCAATAATCACCACCACCACTGTAAACACAACTGTTCAAGCTGTATCACCTGCCCTTTCACATCACACAGTATAGGTGAACAGGTCAAAGTCGTCAACACTTGACTGTAGTAGGGCGTTGGATTAGCTTGACCACTAACCACCACCCACTGCTAACAGAACGGTTAAAGCTGTATCACCTGCCCTTTTCACAGCAATACGTATAGGTGAACAGGTCATGTCGTCAACACTTGACTGTAGTAGGGTTATGTTGATTAGCTTGGACCAATTAACCACCACTCCATCAAGCAACAGAAGTTAAAGCTGTATCACCCGCCTTTCACAGTACACAGTATAGGTGAACAGTCTGTCGTCAACACTTCGACTGTAGTAGGGTTATGTTGATTAGCTTGGACTAATTAACCACCACCCACTGCTAACATGAACGGATAAAGTTGTATCACCTGCCCTTTCACAGTACATAGTATAGGTGAACAGGCCATGTCGTCAACACTTGACTGTAGTAGGGTTATGTTGATTAGCTTGGACCACTAACTTCACCACCCACTGCTAACAGAACGGTTAAAGCTGTATCACCTGCCCTTTCACACAGCTGCATAGGTGAACAGGTCATGTCGTCAACTATTGACTGTAGTAGGGTTATGTTGATTAGCTGGACTAATTAACCACCCACCAGCACAGAACGGTTAAAGCCGTATCACCTGCCCTTTCACAGTAACAGTTATGGGTGAACAGGTCATGTCGTCAACATTCTGACTGTAGAGGTTATGTTGATTAGCTTGGACCAATTAATCACCACTCCACTGCAAACACAACTGTTCAAGCTGTATCACCTGCCCTTTCACATCACACAGTATAGAACAGGTTTTGTCGTCGACACTGACTGTAGTAGGGTTATGTTGATTAGCTTGGACCACCAACCACCACTCCAATGCTAACAGAACGGTTAAAGCTGTATCACTCCTGCCCTTTTCACAGCAATACAGTGTATAGGTGAACAGGTCATGTCGTCAACACTTGACTGTAGTAGGGTTATTTTGATTACTGACCAATTAACCACCACTCCACTGCTAACAGAACGGTTAAAGCTAATCACCTGCCCTTTCACAGTACACAGTATAGGTGAACAGGTCATGTCGTCAACACTTGACTGTGTAGGGTTATTTTGATTAGCTTGACCAATAACCACCACCCACTGCTAACAGAACGGTTAAAGCTTAACCACCTGCCCTTTCACAGTACACAGTATAGGAACAGTCATGTCGTCGACACTTCACTGTAGTAGGTTATGTTGATTAGCTTGACCACTAACCACCACTCCACTGCTAACAGAACGGTTAAAGCTGTATCACCTGCCCTTTCACAGTACACAGTATAGGTGAACAGGTCATGTCGTCAACACTTGACTGCAGGGTTATGTTGATTAGCTTCTGGACCAATTAACCACCACCCACCACAAGCTAACAGAACGGTTAAAGCTGCACCTGCCCTTTCACAGTACACATATGAACAGGTCATGTCGTCAACACTTGACTGTGTAGGTTATGTTGATTAGCTTGGACTTATTAACCACCACTCCACTGCAAACACAACTGTTCGCTGTATCACCTGCCTTTCACATCACACAGTATAGGTGAACAGGTCATGTCGTCAACACTTGACTGTAGTAGGTTATGGATTAGTTTTGGACCAATTAATCACCACTCCACTGCAAACACAACGGTTCGCTGTATCACCTGCCCTTTCACATCACACAGTATAGGTGAACAGGTCATGTCGTCAACACTTGACTGTAGGAGGGTTATGTTGATTAGCTTGGACCAATCAATCACCACCCACTGTAACACAACTGTTCGCTGTATCACCCGCCTCACATCACACAGTGTATGGGTGAACAGGTCATGTCGTCGACACTTGACTGTAGTAGGGTTATGTTGATTAGCTTGGACTAATTAACCACCACTCCACTGCTAACAGAACGGTTAAAAGCTATCACCTGCCCTTTCTCACAGTATACAGTATAGGTGAACAGGTCAGTCGTCAACACTTGACTGTAGTAGGGTTATGTTGATTAGCTTGACCATTAACCACCACCCACTGCTAACAGAAGTTAAAGCTGTATCACCTGCCCTTTCACAGTACACAGTATAGGTGAACAGTCATGTCGTCAACACTTGACTGTAGTAGGGTTATGTTGATTAGCTTGACCACTAACCACCACCCACTGCTAACAGAACGGTTAAGCTGTATCACCTGCCCTTTCACAGTACATGTATAGGTGAACAGGTCATGTCGTCAACATTTGACTGTAGTAGGGTTATGTTGATTAGCTTGACCAATAACCACCACTCCACTGCTAACAGAACGGTTAAAGCTGTATCACCTGCCCTTTCACAGTACACAGTATAGGTGAACAGGTCATGTCGTCAACACTTGACTGTAGTAGGTTATGTTGATTAGCTGACCACTAACCACTCCACTCAAGCTAACAGAACGGTTAAAGCTGTATCACCTGCCCTTTCACAGTACACAGTATAGGTGAACAGGTCATGTCGTCAACTTGACTGTAGTAGGGTTATGTTGATTAGCTTGGACCACTAACCACCACTCCACTGCTAACAGAACGGTTAAAGCTGTATCACCTGCCCTTTTCACAGTACACAGTATAGGTGAACAGGTCATGTCGTCAACACTTGACTGTAGTAGGGTTATGTTGATTAGCTTGACCAATTAACCACCACTCCACTGCTAACAGAACGGTTAAAGCTGTATCACCTGCCCTTTCACAGTACACAGTATAGGTGAACAGGTCATGTCGTCAACACTTGACTGTAGAGGTTATGTTGATTAGCTTGGACCACTAACCACCACTCCACTGCTAACAGAACGGTTAAAGCTGTATCACCTGCCCTTTTCACAGTACACAGTGTATAGGTGAACAGTTCATGTCGTCGACACTTGACTGTAGTAGGGTTATGTTGATTAGCTTGACCAATTAACCACCACTCCACTGCTAACAGAACGGTTAAAGCTGTATCACCTGCCCTTTTCACAGTACACAGTGTATAGGTGAACAGGTCATGTCGTCAACACTTGACTGTAGTAGGGTTATGTTGATTAGCTTGGACCAATTAACCACCACTCCACTGCTAACAGAACGGTTAAAGCTGTATCACCTGCCCTTTTCACAGTACACAGTATAGGTGAACAGGTCATGTCGTCAACACTTGACTGTAGTAGGGTTATGTTGATTAGCTTGGACTAATTAACCACCACTCCACTGCTAACAGAACGGTTAAAGCTGTATCACCTGCCCTTTCACAGTACACAGTGTATAGGTGAACAGGTCATGTCGTCAACACTTGACTGTAGTAGGGTTATGTTGATTAGCTTGGACCACTAATCCCTAATCCACTGGTAACACAACAGTTACGGCCCTCTCAGTCTCACCGGCTTTGTTACAGTATATTAATTTTAATGGACTGGTAATCTACTCAAAAGGACCAAACCGAAAAACATTTGAACTAAGAACTCTTCATTTTAACAAAACAATTGTTTTAATCCACACAGTTGATAAGTTGAACATTTACCTTCACATACAGGACTGGAATTCCTACTTTAATGATGGGATCTACCTTTGTGTATGAGTGTCCCGCCAAATCTAACTTTACTAATCTTAACTCGTAGCGGCCAAGATTAGCGCTAAATTACTCGTATTTATTATCAATCTCTTCAAACCTGGTCTTAATCGTTGTGAATTTTGGCTTTTCAAGAAGAATTCCAATTGTTCGAAGTAAAAAATCGGGTTTCTACTCTAAAGAAAAATCCTACCATTACGTTGAGTTTGAAAAGCATTTGAAGAGTTTGCTTTCCCTCAAAAGTCATACTTCTAGCCATTATAGGTGGTAATGTTAGTTTTACGATAGCTTTTCAGCTGTAAGTTAGAGTTTCAGTATTAAAGGTGACTTCCAACGTAGAATTATGGCAAATCTAATTTTTAACATATTTTATAGTAGAGGACAATACTTTAAGAATTTCCTCAAGAAATCATACAAGATAATCGATGTATCTAAAAATCCCTGAATCGAGGAAACCATGTTTGTTTTGTACAAACATTTGTGTAATGGCCCAATTATCACCACATTGCCAGTTATATTTAACCAACAACACACCTAACAGCTAATTTTGAACCACAACAACATTTTTCAACATCTCCAAATTTTCATCAATTACATTTCATAAAAGGCATGCCTTTGTTCAAAGACCTGGGATAAGGTTCAGTAAATTGTGTTAAGCAAACCCAAAATGACAAGCAGGAAATACACCCTGGGGCCAGGGGCTGAACATCTGCAGCACACGCAGGGTATAGTGTACGTCTACCTAACTGTTAACTAACTACTTTGCAAACTCGGGCTAAGAGGATTCGGCAACTGAACTTGAATAATTTCACTCTCCAACGAGTTCAACGGATTGTTTCACTAATTAGAGTTGTTTTAATTGAAATACTCTGGAAGACAGTTGAGACTCATGGGAATCGTTATGATTTTCAATCAGCTAGTTTCTTTGTAATACAGAAATTGATGAAATTAAATCTAAGTATTTACCTACACGATGTATAAACGTTGCAGTTTATTAGTTTAACCGTTGAAAAGATATTTTAATGGCGCTGTTACCTTATTAATGTATTTCAAGGAAACATTTAATACTGAGTCGGCTTGTGAGCAGAAAATAATGTTAACTAGTAGTACTTTCAGTACTACAGTACTATCAGTGTTGGAGCAAGTCCCAAAACTTCAACGTAAAGGTCGTTGAACATTTTTTGACGAAAGAAGAGGAATATGAGACATTTACAAATAGCATAGAACATCTTGAATCTGTATTCAACGATAACTCCAAAGCTAATTACTACAAACCAACGAGTTTTATTTTCAATTTTAAGCTTAAGTGGTTAGTCATAATAAAAACTTTTTGGGATAAACCACTGATAAATATTTTATTACAAAATATATAACATCTCTAATTATTCGGGGAAAATAGTTACTTTTTTAGATAATTTGAGTATTTTCAAAGTCAATTGTATGTTTGAGTAAAGCTAAGTGTTCTGTGTCTTCAACTCCCTGACTGACGTAGAGAGGCAATCATTAGAAATTAAAAACATTCAAACAATTTCAACCATCGGGATGAAACTTTTAAATTACCAGCAGCATGGGACCATCTTTTACATATGAATAAGCAAAACTATAATTTTCTTTCAACAATTTTAAATCATTTTAATTTGAACCACCTGGTTTAGTTTGTTTATTTACAATTTAAAATGATTTTACCCTTAAATGTCTATACCCCTATACATTTTATATTTTTCATTTTATACATTTATTTTAACTCTTTGTTCTACAACTGGATGTCTATCATAGGGTAGACGAAACGTTTTGTTTTGTTATATATTTTATATAAAATATTTATCAGTGGTTTTATCAAAAGAATTTTTACAACGAGTTTTATATTCTAAATATTTAATAGTAATGATTTATTGATCAAAAGCGTGTATATAAATATTGTCATGTTCCTGATTATTGTAAAGCAGCAATGTGCTCATGAACTGACAGCTGATGTTGTGTTATGATGTCTAAGGGCCTTTTCACACTACAAAAACGTACATCAATATTGTGATGCTACATTTTTAAAAGTCACTAGCATGTTATCATTTAGTGACAGTTAACTACAACATTTTGCACAAAAACTATTCTAGGCTCTTCATTCTGCGAAAAAAGTTTGTCCGATTGCAACTTTATAGTAGATACGTGCAGATATACAGGGTTACACGCCGTGCAGAATCGTTCCAATATAATCGTATGTAAACAAGTATTTAGCCAAAATAATTAGTTCTCGCTAGTATGGTTTATATATACAAAGATGATTCATTCAACACGCTCGTAGAGAAATGCACGTGTGCTGTTAAAGGCGCAACTGTTTGTGCATATTATTTGGACCTACAATTTTCCAGTTTGATGAAAGTTCTTGAAATTATTTTGTAATGTTTACTTATTTAGTGCTTGGAAGTAACCTTAAGCCGTTTATAACTTTTATCTCGTTGCTCCATTTGCCTTTGGTGAATCAAATCTGGTACATATGGTTTCTGCTACTCATCTATTTTTCGGAAATTAACTTCTATTGTTGGTCAGCTAGTAGATGAATGAGACCATGTGTGCAAATTATACGCCGTTTGATAGTCTTGTTCATTGTGTGACTGGCAGTATGCTTGACATTTTGTTTTGCTATCGGTAAGCTCTCTAAACGTCGAAAGAAAATTATCTCTACATCTTAACATTTAAAGCCTGCCATTTTTGAAAATGACAAACAAATAATTTTGGCATTCAAACATTAAGAACCCTGTTTAGCGAACAACACATAGAATTTCATCTGTAATTTTTGTTTATTTTTATTTTGCGTGTAATCCAGCTTTTGCGAACTAGTAGCAGGTTAAAGGCTCACGTCTGTTTTCGTCATATAGCACCTTACGACTTGGTTTGATAAGTTAAATTTACAGGAAATGGGCCAAAGTTTACTTCGAAGAATGCTCTTAATATGACTGGGACTCGTGGCGTGGTCCTGTAATCCAGCTTCATGGAGGTCAGGTTTTGAGGGTGATATAGGTCTGAAGTGGCTCAGATAGTCTCAGTGATCATCTGATGATACACGCATCAACTTCCACCATCGTTTAGAAAAATCAGACCATCACCTGCGTGGTCGGAAGTCACGTTAAGCCGTTGGTCCCATATGTCCATTGGTCATTTGGCTATTAATGACCCATTCTAAGGAAGAGTCGGTCTAAGTTTTTAATAAGACAACACCTCATAACTCATTACAACCACTGTCACACTTTCACCACATGCCTTAAAACCCTCATGAGAGTGGTCGGCATCTCAAACAGTGATTTAGTGATTTAGTTAAAAAAACGTGTCTGCAAATGGAGTCCATTTTAGTATTTAACCCAAAAGAAGAAGACACGTTTATTGCTAATATATATTAGTATTGTAAAAGTAGATAAAATAATAAAATAAAAGATATAAATAAATAAAAAGGCAATAAAAACAACAAATATAATACAATAAATAAATTTATGTTAAGTAAATAAATCTAAAATAATAAAAAGTTTAACTAATATTGCAAAAACAACATTTTGAATAATGTTGCTTCTTTTATGGATAACATTACTTATTTATTATTTGTTCAGTATTAATAGGTTGTGTCTTGTGTGTTGCAGTGTACAGACAAGGGGAGGGGGGAAGCAGCTGGTATGCGGTTCTGGGGGGATGTTTGGACGTGCGGCTGTTACCCCCAAATCAACCGGACAATAAGGTATATACTACGTTAAACTTCCTTAATTGTATCCCTAAACTATTACGACAAACAGGGTATTTCTAAACTTTCATCGTAGTATTTTAAAATGAAGCCAGACCATCGTTATTTGTACGAAGGGCCATTTTTATACTTGTATAGTTAATTAAAAACAATCAATGAACATCAATCAACATGTATTTAATCTTAATACACTACGCAAAACACGTCTGAAAAGAAAATAAAACTGGCCAACAACAACGAAAAGTGGCGGCCATTTCTCAAACGTTAATAGCTTAGAACTGCATTATTTGACAGAAGTCGTTAAAATAGACGTTGTATAGACAGTTATACAGAGTTTTAAATTAATGTCCCTACCCCCACCTTAACTTTGAAAAGGGAATATTTTTAAAACCCCTTTGAGAAGGTTTTAGTTTGTGTTGTACCTTGCGTCACCCAGCCCCAAACTGCTACCTAAAGTTTTTAAATATAAACTTGTGGCACCTCAAAAGAAAGGATATTTTTATAAAACTCAACGATTAAAGAAAACTTTATCTGCCACATTTCATATAAAATATGGTATTTTATCCTCGATCTGTCATGTCAGTCTGATGATGTTTGTTGACTAATTATCAAATTCATTTCAGCTAGGCTTCGTCATAGTCACGTTCACACCACGCCCTAAACACAACTGTACAGGATTTGAGACAAAGAGTGGATGCGGTCGGTGCGCTAGGGGACTACTGAGCTTTTTTATCTAATCAATACACTGCTCTCATCAGCTGATTCTGGCGGCCTTGTAAGAAAGAAACAAAATTATGTTCATATTTTAATATCATTGACAGATCACATGTAAATATGGTAAAAAATTTTGTTGAAATAGTCTGTCTTGCCATAATGAATAATTTTAATACATTTCATATACTGAATAAGTTTTTAAATTCAAATGTTCCTTGAAAATTTGTTGAGGGAAACATTATTACCCTTTAACATAATCCTATAAATATTTTGAAAACAATTTTTGTTTTAAAATTTGTATGTGAAATGTGGCATTTTAAACTTGATTTATTGTAATATTTAAATGGGTATTGCAAAAAACGAGTCGAGGTCAAAAGTATATCTTTGTGTCGTAGAGTTTGTGTTAAAATGTTCTTTCTATTAAGTAGCCACAAGGGAGGGGGTTATTTTGTCTTAAAAATTTTGGGAGCCTCCCCTCCGGTTTTTGGGTGGGGGTGGGTGACGCAAAGTACGTTAAAACAAACCTTAGAATTTGATCAAAACATTCTTTAAAGAGTTTTTAAAAATATGTCCTTTCTTCAAAAGTTAAGGTGGAGTGGGCATTTAAAACTCACCCGTATAAAGCACCAATTAACACCATGTTTGTCAAATATGCTTATTAACAACGAAGATCAGGAAAATTGTTGCGCAAGACTTGGTTTATGTTTTATTTATTTCATACTACAGTTTGTTGTTTGCAATAACTACTGTCTGCTTTTTAACATGTAACGTTCATATTACAAAACGCACAACACTTATAAAATTAGATTTCAGCTTAATGTAGAATGTAGAGGATAAATGGTGTTCTGACTTGAACAATGTCCAGGGCAGGATTCAACAATTGCTCTCTTGGATTATTAATGGTGCTCTGAAATCCGACAATGAAGTTGACTGCTTGGTCGCATTTCTCACCTTGTCACCACCACTTTCATCCTATTCTCAGAGAAAGTGATAATTGTTTGAAAAATTGTAATTGTTCAAAGAAATGTTTTGATATTTTTCACTTTAAAAATTACGTAGATTAAATAGTATGGAATTCTTTTCACTAAAGCTCAAGACTATTATTCTTTTGTAAAGTTTATAAAAATATTAATGTAAAGGTAAAAATTTGGCCTTGTGAAGTTAGGACTAAAAAGATCCTCTCCACCACTATATTCTACACTATCCTCGACATTTCAACAAACAAGATGTGGTTAGATTGGTTGCTAAATGTACTAAAATAGGTTACTCTTGCACATGTTCAATACAATGCTGAACAGGCTTATGAGGCCTTATGAGCTATTTACAGTTTTAGGACAAAAAACGTCATTTTTTAATTAGGATATTATGATCTATTTATTTTTACTTTTATTCATGATTAGTCTTCTGAAATTCAAATTATAACAGGTTACATACTTCGACATCAACAATTCCTTCAGTGAACATACTTGTTTACTAGTTTCGACAGAAGTAGTCACTATCAAACTTAAAGAACGTTATTCTTCATAGATTTCGTCAACATTAATAAATAGTACAATACGGTACCGGCCGGTGCATACAATGTTCAATAAGTGTTCTTTGTGTTTTATGTTTTGTGCTATTTATTAATGTTGACGAAATCTATGGATATGGATCATTAACGTTCTTCAAGTTTTGATAATGACTACTGTTAGTCGAAACTAGTAAACACATATGTTTTACTGAAGGAATTGTTGATGTCGAAAGTTATAACCTGTTATTTTTACTGTTGTCTTGATTATACAAAATTTCACGTTGGTAGGTTTCACCGTTTGTCTTATAAAAATAAAACATGCAAACAAAATGACGGCTGTCAGAAGCTAACGATTTCTACACGGTTTCGTTTGAAAATTTCCACTGGCATTTGGCCTAGGAACAATGTCTTAAAATATTTATAGGAGTTCTGAAACACCATTTAAAAGGCCATGTACTGTATGAAGCTCCATCATTTTACTCCGTGTTGCTCTACAACGTTCTATATCGGAATAGATATTAATAGCTCGATTTCCTGTGGAATTTCGCTAGTGAAATAAGTCTTTATTGGAGTTGAGGTTAGGACTATAAAGTCACCTCTTCCATTCAATTACAACATGAAGTAACATTATTCAGAGAACCCATTTCAAGCCCCCGTGTGACAAGAAGACATCGATACCTCAGACTGGACATCTACAACAGTATCGATGACAAGGACTGGTTCCCAGACTGACTCTAGCAGACAGCTGATCCTGCCCGCCATTGTTGTTGTCACGATCAGCTGATTCAGAACTGTCAGCTGACAGCTGTCAAGTCTAGGAGGCAGTGGCGTGTCAGCGTTGATCCGATCTAGTAGGCAGTGTCCAGGCTATGTGATTTACGTGGTTGTCTTGCGTAATATTGTGCAATGCTTTTGGAAAATATTTTTTCTCAACGCAATTTTGGAATAAACGAGAATATTTAATTTTGTTTTATTTAAAAGTTGGCTTTACCAATCGTAATGTTAGAGTATTTTTGTGTTGGTGTATAACGTGTAAAACCAACATATTTACTGTGAAAAGTCTGTGGTGAAAATGTTACCATGTTTTGCGGAGAGGAGTCTACCACGTTTGTCCCAAGGATAAGGTAATTGGATCATATTTTCCTTTCCAAAACCTTCACAAAACCTTTATTAGTCACAATATCCATAATAAAACTAATTTTCACTGACATGTCTTTGGGTATCTCAAAGGTAGTTTCATCACCTCAACATGATCGATTTGTGAATTCATGTTGCACTTTATATCAACTTGGAAAACTATTTTTTCGGACACAATATTGTTAGAGACTACCTAACTAGAATACAAATTTAATAAAATGAATAATATTAAACATATGAACGGTATTAACGATTATTAGTGGTCCTTTAACAAGGATGACATCACAAGGAAGTCGGTCAGTTTGTGGCATTTATTAAATGCCTTTTAATCACCTTTTAAACGAAAGTTAGACCACATACTTATTTTGATTCAGAACTAGCCCCTAACAGTGCTCTGTTGTAAGCAATACTTACAGAGCTTACAAAACCCTTCTCCTGGATTATTAATAAACATGTCCAATGCAAAACAAAGCTGACTGGCTAACATTTTACAATCACTCATTTTACACTCACAAAGCTATGTTTACAAGTTTATCTGTATTGATCTAAAGATCGTTAATTTTAATAACAAGTATGTTTTGTTATTGAGAAGTTTACCCTAACTACTCTAATTTAACAGCTACGAAAATGGACAAAACTACTTTCTACTCTCATTTGAACTATGAAGTATAATTATTATCTTTTGGTACTGTTGGCTATCGTTTTACTCGTATATATATTCTTCATATATTTCAACTCATTGTAAAATACGTTGGACAAATAAAGTATTAATGAATCAGAAATTGTTTTTAAACTTTTCACAATTTTAATTTTATAAAGAGCTAGCTGCCGGTTAAGGCATCTTCAGTTTAGACTGAAGTCAAACCTGCCAATTTGAAGTTTTAAGCTTTTGTGGTTGTTTCTACGTCTGAAGGCTGGTACCACTGAGGTCAAAATCAGTCACTACTCTATAAAACAAATGTACAATAGATACGTAACAACTTTGCAAAATTTGGCGCTTTAATTTAACGTGTACACTATTTTGGAAAAAAATATGTTTGGCACTTTAAAGCCCTTACTTGTATTTACAACTTTCACCAAGATGTAAGAATTGGTAAGACAATGCGGTTGATTTTCCAAGGAAAATTAAGCAGATACAATTGTAAGAGGAGTTATTTGAAAGTTGAAACGACGAGAGGCTACTCAGGTATTCATGAATATTAGTCAGGCTCTTGATGAACTGACAAAGAGAGGAAACCCTTGTCAGAACATTTCTAAGCGATCATTTAACTGAGTGAAGAAGTTTGATTTTGTGGCGATGCTTTGTTAACTATATTTCCATCATATATTAATATAAATATTTATGATTGTTTGTGCAACAATTACTATTTGCAAAACTAAAGAGTTTGTAAAAGGAACACAAACACACAGTAAAAATATACAGGGTCAGGCAAAAGTGTGGAAACGCCTTTATAACCTTTTAACCAGTTTTTTCAGCGCAACCGAACTCGGTACATTTTATTAGAGGAACCAAAAGTACCTTTTAATGCATACTGACACTTCGTCCCAGTTTTCAAAATGGGGATTTGGGGTAGCCCATAATTTTCATAGGAAGCCCCATCGAGTGACACCTCATTTTGAAGGTCTTAGAAATTATTAATGCATGTTGATAATTAGAAGTCTCTAGCTTAACCCAGAAAGAAATGGTGTCGATTTTAAGTTACACAGAGTTTTAAGTCCCCCCCAATCACTAGTTTTGAAAATGGGGCAAAGTGTCAGTATGTATTAAAAGGTACTTTTGTTTCCTTTAATAAAATGTACCGATTTCTGTTGAGCTGAAAAACTGGTTAAAAGTTATAAAGGCGTTTCACACTTTTGCCTGACCTGTATATTGTCTTAACATTGCTCAATTTGGAAACTTTTGATTTCTTGAACATACTAGTTACGTACCAACATTATCCTATTCTCGTATTATAAACTAAAATATTCACGAAATAAAATAAAAAATTCTAAAATTGTTTTTATTAGTACAGTATTGTCTCTACACTTTATATAGTTTTCAATGCGAGAATAAAACACTCTTAAGTGTGTGACAATTCAAATTTAGTTAATTTATTTTAAAAGGCTATAATTACCTTTTAAAGATGTTCCTAGTAAATTACGTTGTGTTTTCGATACTAATAAATAAAGTTATCGTATAAAACTTGGAGAGCAAACAAATACGTGATCTGAGCTCATCACAACACAATACCGCAGAAGATCGACAAACTTTGTGTAAGGTAAACACAATTACGCCTCAGTCGTTGAGTTGTGAGGTTTCTCTGAGTCAAATATTGTTTTCAACTAAAGTTTTCAATGCCTTGATTGTTGGCTGAACAATTAGACAACTGATTGTGAGAAAGTTTTCTTTTCCCCGTTCGTTTCAGTTCTATTTTCATTATAAAGTTTTAGAACGTGATTTGAGTAACAGAAGTTATAAGACGTACGTGTATTGTTCTTCTGTCAGACGGTGTAAATGTTGTGGCAAACACGTGATTCTTACTTACGTTGTGGTTATTTCTTGTTTATGCTCATGTGGTGTTGTTATGAATGTTAGTTGACGCACAATTATTAACTAATAGTTTTCATTGTTGTACCATTAAAAGCTTCCTTATAGTCGTGTTCTATTGGTTTCAGTTCCAAACCAAATAAAAACTAAGAATATCTAAAACTATAAAATTTTGAGAGTTGTTTCTAGGTATTTAATACTGTCAAAGAATCACTAATGATTTTGTCCGTGTTTGATTGACTAAACGTGTTGTTAAAGCTGACTCAATCGAGAACTCAATAGGATATTGTATATATCTATAATATAAAAATATTTGTATAATATCGTATTTAATTTATACGCTCGTAAAGTTTGGCAGAGTAGCTACTGATATAATTAAAATGTAAATTACCTTTTACTCGCTTTGAATAAGAAAAGGCATCATCTAGTTAGTGTGAACCATCTAAACGAACTGAGCAGTTTTAATGAAATCATTATTTATTTCCATTCCTAGAATCACAAGGGAAGGAAAGCGGGAGGAGAAATTACATTAATTACTGATATCTATCCTTACTATAACGCAATATATTACTACCTTATTTTTTAGTTTATATTTTAGGTTTTAATAGTCAATCTTGAGAACGATACCATTATTATTGCCGTATCTGTTTCCTTAAATTAAGTTTGTATTCTATTAAATTGGTATAAAACAATTATTGTGTAGTCGAAATTGTATTTTAGTGGATCTTTTATCGGTCAACCCGTAATTGAGTTACTGACTACTTTTTTTATTCAAGCCGACCATCTAAAAATATACAACACATTAATTGTAAATTAGTTGTATTAAAGCTTGTGTTAAATGTACAACTTCTACATTCTAAAAAAAGCATTTTCGGCAAGATTTTGAAAGCTTTTTCAGATTTTTCAGGCTACTCAGTTTTGTTTAATCTTTCCAAAGTGGTTGAAAGGGTACAAAAGGCTTTACTTTGCATAGAGGAATAACCCTTAACACAATATGTACAATGAGGTAAGTTGTATTCTCAGGCCAGAAGAGGTTTTATTTTACTTAAGTTAACGTGTCTAAACTCAATGTTCAATGAAGGAACTCGGTTCTGTTTAAACTCTGCGCTCAAAGAGCAAAGAGGCTTGTGTTCTTATATCAGAATAGGCTTTACTTTGCCCTTCTTGCCTTTGACGTTCTCTCTGTTTTTAACTCTTTACAAGGAAAAACATTCCTTTGTACTCAAACATTGGACCCTGTACCAGCTACTTTGCTAAACGTTTCAATGCCTTCTATTGAACATTTTTGGTTTATAGAGGGCTTTCAAGCTTTCATATTGCAAATACTATTAATTGTCATTGATGATAATTCATAACAATAATTACGTAAGTCTACTTTTTAGTAAAAGATAGGCTACTTTGAATATTCAATAATGTTGGTCATCGTGTTGTAAGTCATACACGAGTACGCTAGTAACCGAGCACCGGGGAGAGTGCTGTGAGTAATTGATGCAACTCACATAAAAGAGAGGGGCTGAAGAAAACATGTCCCTGTCGAGACGTTCTGTAACGTTACTTTCATGAGAGGGATACGACTTACGTAGCATATCTTATAGCGTCTACTCTGATATACTAGACTGAGAATTTGATATGTTTTACTATAATTGCATTCCAGAAGTTGAACTACTATTGCGGACATTTTCCATCGTTCGTAACAAAATAGATCACGACGTTTCGGGATCTCTAATCTGATCCCGTCTTCAGGTGAAAGTAACCTAAAACATAACACAGAACATTAGATAATTAGCTAGTTTAAAGTAGTCAGCGTAGCTGACCAGTCAAACTCTACCAAACAACATGTAGTTGTTAAAGTCAAACAAAAAATTAAATCTTAGAATTTAGAGTAGCCTAGAAAAAACTACAATATTACAAACACAAGCCACACTATGAAATTAAACAAGTCACCGAGTAAATTCAAAACGAATCACAAAACTCGTCCACTAACTGAACGAGCTAATTTGACTAACTGCGGACTAGATGGAAAATGTCCGCAATAATAGTTCAGTTTGAAATCCTCCCATCGTCAACAACAAACTTCAAACAAAGAATAATTGCATTGTTTCTATAACTACAAGGTAATTTAATTTCAAGGTTTGTGCTTGAACATAAACTAATGAACTTGTACAACGCCGGCATTAAAAAAATCCATGTTTAATAAAGATGTTGAACATGAATCTGGTGAAGGTTTGATAAGAAAAGGGGCCTGGTTTTATTACTAAATATTGTTTAAACTCAAACTTATTAAAAAACTATGTTCGTAGGTGGATTGTTTAAGTACTACAACATAGTTTTAAAAAATTATATTAATAACTGAATAGCTGTTGCATCATAGTTAAACAGCCTATACTTAAAATGTTTAACCAATTAAAACATAATGTTTGCCATTTAATGTGAAAATTTGAAATAAAAACAGACTCAAAAATAATGAGACAAAAATCTATCCAAAATATAAAATTAGTATTTCTAAGAGTGATTAAAACCATAGTAATAGTTTATACACTTGCCTTTACTTCTGCCCGTTTATTTGGGGTTTTCTACAACCATTAAGTATGAATATGAAATTATTCTGCTTAATATACACTGAAATTGATAACGAAAACTTATTTCAATGGTTACCAAAATTCAACTTCTCATAAGTCTAACCTTAATTTACGCAAATGTTTCAACCCAACACTGTTCAAAACATTCAAAATAACGCACAACAAAAAGCCATGGTTACCAAACTCATGTATTTAATACAGTGTAATGCAACAAAGCAGAGCTGCCAGCGGCGGCGGCTGGTATATCTAACACTGTTGTTGTTTTGTTGGGTTGTCCAGCCTGCTTCCCTTGTGAATACACCGATGAAGCAACGCTTTGTTGTACAATAGTATTTGTGAGTTACTGTGGTGTGGTACAATAACTCTGCTTTCTTTCATAAATGTTTCATTTCCAACAAACAAAACTTTTGTCAAAGAATCGTTACGTTTTCAACAATCGTTTTGATTGCAAAGGTATAACATCAATGAAGTTTTATTCGTAATTTGAGGAGTGCTTTGATCGACATAATCATTGATGAGAAAAGTCAAAACCAAAAATTCAGTAAACTGGTCTATATGTGCGATAATACATTGACTTAAAAGGCGATGCAAATAGGTCATTTCGGCTACAGTCTTCACGTACAGATTTAATTTTTTTAATTTAGATGTTTCGCGCCTTGACGTAAACTTCTTCTGCATTACACTTTTCTTCAGATTTTAGCCACTATTTTACTAAGTTCAACCGAAAAATTAGCGAAGCCTGAGATGTTTGATCTATTTTCTGTTTTAGAGTCCAGTATTTTCAATATATAAAAATACAAGTAGAGTAAAGTAAACTTAATTTGTTGCTGATTCAATCAGCCATTTAGTCTATCAGCCGATCTGACAAAAATATAATATGATATAAAAGTTATTCAAATAGTCCAATAAAAGAGTATGTTTTCAAACTCTTTCTTGGGCTCGGTGCATATAATCAGATGCTCTAGACTGAAAGAGTAAATAAGTTATATTACATTACACTAAAAAGGATAAAAGTTGTATGGAAAAGGTGGTATAAGAAAAGAAGTCCCTATAGTTTTATACAAAGATTTTCGAGAGAGAAGAGAGAAATTAACTTATTTTCAATACAAAACATAACGATCTTACATACACAGTCTAGAGCCTTTGGCGATATATGCACATGGTTCATGAACAGATTTAGGCAAAGTACTACATTTTTGTCAAAACTTTGTTTTTGTTCGTAGAAAAGACCACGCAAGAAAAATTATACCAAGAATTATTAACTTCAAAAAGAGTAGTATTCTCCAAGGAATTAATTACTAATGTTTGCAATCAAACAAAAGGCATTATGAACAATACATCACTGCGAGATATTATTAGCTAATCTATAATCCGTACGACAAGCTGGAATGATAATTACTGTATTAGTTCAAGTTTGCTCTGATTGCAACCCACAATCGATCAAAGCTTTATTTATGTGCAGAACTAATGGTTCAGTTTCAGGGTAAGTTAAGTACATGACTTCAATAATTTCGCGTGATTTTCAATAATCTCACACGAGTACTAAATGAGTTATGTGTTTATCTTTTTTGAGTGTGGAGTGATGCATTTCACTTCTCAGCATGATAATTTTGAAATAACTGAAATTTGCAATTGTTTCTACATTGTTTTCTACTAACTTGGCCTACTTGTAGAGGTATCGTATAAGGAACTAAAAGAGTATAACAACGTAATTCATATTGAGCTTTTTCGAAGTTTAAAACGAATGTCCTCCTAAACATATTTTAATTATGTAACATGGCTTGAAGAAAAGAGAATGTTACTCAAGTTTTAATTGTATATGTTAACAAAAATAATTACGTACAAGAGTTAATTTGGCAACAGAGCAGAACTTGGCGATTGATAGCACAGTAGTATAAAATACAGTACTTTTATTTTGACATTAACAGCTGTACAATAACTTGATATGTAAATAGTATAGTCCAAAGTTCGTGCCAAATCACTCTCCTGTTTTATACTTAGATAAGTCAATTAAATAACTATATAACAACATATAACAAAGGCAGCAAGCAATAATTAACTACTTGTTAAAAAGTACAAAATACATGTCGTAAAATAACATACTTGATATAACCTGTTTTTCGCCATGTACCTATATTAAACAAATAAATACTGTTCTATTTCTAAAACTTATTGAGCTGTTTAGCTTTCAAGTCCAAAAGTGTACAAAGAGATATTCCTTTTGTGGTTTTAGGGGTTTTGGACGGTTTAGCTAGCTCAAATTAGGTGATAATTACAACTCCAACAACTAGCTAATAATTAGGTGATCAAGCTATTACAGATCCTAAAACTTTTCAATCACAACCTTTAGTGAGATTTTTTCTTCCAAACTGTCGACTAATGTCAAATAATTATGATTAATACTTAAAGTAAAAGTAAGAGTAATTTGTCTTTGTTTCGTCTCTTTAGATTTTTTAGACCTGAATCATTTACGTGGATTAAGGAAAAAACTCTAAAGAAAGATAATTGCTGATTGTTTACGTTCAATACAGTGCACAGACACGAAGAAAGTTCGCCGCAGTGTGTTATAGATTGGTACACCTGGCACTGTTGTTGGGTTAACCAGACTGCTTCCCCCGTGAATACTCCACATCAATCTACGCTTTCAGCAATACACTGGGTTCAACCTCTGGTTACAAGTTTGTTTTTGATGTTTTCTGGTTATAGCATAACTTGATCATTACATTGTTCAACATTCAACAGGACAAACATCTTTAGCACGAATTCTGAAATACTCTTGTGTATTCTGGATTCTGGCGCTTAAAGAAACAACGAAAATCACTTGGAAGGATTACTAGTTTTGACTCAGTTCGGGCAATTAAATTGGGTAAGTCGTGTCAGTGTCTTGGCTTTAATTTTCTAATATACAGGGTGTTTTACAAAACCCTGACAAGTTAGGCTAGTAATAGCTGGCTCAACGGTTCCTTGAGTCGATACGGTTAGAAAATAACGATAGCTGATAGTCTTTAAGACATAAGTTTAATGGTTACGGTGAAAAGTCGTACGTCTTTAATTTTACGCATATTTACATCAAATTATCGACGGCAAAAGCTACACATCAAAAAAAGCTTAAAAAAGAAGCCAGTAAAATGTAAATAAGAATAGTTAGTTAACCTGTACGTACTTACAAATCTATAGTGTTGTTACTGCATTCTAAGTCAATAACATCGTTGGCTACATGAAATAAGTCGGTTAAAATCGAGATTTTAGCAGATAAATACATAGGAAAATATAAGTAGACTCTACAATGTAACTAGATGATGTAATCTATAATATAAAATGAATCGCAAAATGTGTTGGTAAGCGCATAACTCAACAACGTTGGCCAAGTTTTTTAAATGTTCGTTGAGTTCAAGGATGGTTTTAATGCGAGAAAGATTCGATAATTGCCGGAAAACCCCTAAACAGCTTCTCCTTTCTTTTCCATACAAACGTTTTCTAACTAAAACGTAGTCAATTTGAGCTTTATTGCTATTCGTTGTCAGCTGATATCCCTATTTTACAGACATAAAATATATGTACGGAACAAAAACTGCCACATTACAAATCTTTTGATTGAACGAAGTCTGTCGGGTCCGCTAGTTTCAAATAAAATTAATCAAAACAAATTGTAGGAGTGAGTTGCATTTTTACATTGTCTACAAACATAATGGCTGACAGATCCAGATTACGCGTAATTTCATAGATCTCTATCAAATTGCACTTACTGAAACTCCCTTGCAAGATGGGAAGGGGGTGGCAGTGATCATACGAACCGTCATGTCGATGAGAGGGATGTAGATGAGAGATTCTCGTATTCGCAGATGACATGATTTATTCCTTCCCCGCCTCATTTCACCCCGTCTCTTCCTTTACCATGTTGTTTCCAATACATTTGCACAACATCTTTACCAGTTCTACACTAGATTCGTTTGGAGATTATTTTGTATGTTTAAATGTCTGCTGCTGAAGCCCACACTAGAACAAAATATTTAATTAACATCAATATAAAGTTTGGGTGTGAAAATATTGTATTGCTTATTTAATAATTTCAGTTAAGCTCTATGGTACGAAGACTAACGTCATCATCTTGAACAGCTGGCATCTTTAA
>CM032062.1:30361646-30373627 GCA_018831715.1 Matsumurasca onukii | reverse complement strand
ACGAATTTATGGATTTACATAATTTTTAGTATATATATTGATACTATCAAAATACGCATTTATTTCAAAATTCATCAAAATTAGATGAAACACTGTTTTTGGATCATAAAAATCCTCTCCTCAATAGATGCTTTGGTAGTCCGATCTTGCTGGCTAACGACTTTTATCGAGATATTTACAAGATAAACGTTTCAACGATTGAGATATAATAATCCATCTCAGTAAATATTTAAAACACTTCTCACTACTTATGCATATAAGTTTTTGAAAAAAGCTTAAAACTTGTTATGTGGGTCAGTCAGGGTCGATGCATTTCATGATCCCAGGACTGGGTCTTACAATGCGGATGGAATGAATATCTCATTTTTCCAAAGGATATCCGGTAATAAAATATAGGTTTTTAAAATAACAATGAAGTTATGTTAATACCTACACGGTGTATTCTGTAATAAAGTACAAGGCTGTACAGTTTGGTCGTATAAAAAGGCTAACCTCGACTTTGGGCAAAGGCCCAGCAAAGTTAATGCATTAATATATCATTCCATGGGTCTCCTACACACCCGTACCTTAACCTGAGACTCCCCCCCCCACTATCACAGATAAGACAAATATACTTGAGCTCACATCTATCAAAGCAGTACTGATTAAGTCTTAATTGATGTTATTATTGCAACCTGATACAGTCAAGTAGTCCTTTTATGCTAGTAATAATATCAAGTATAGTGGTCATCACAACTTCCAACTTTTTAATACTACCTTTTTAATTTTAGACAAGAGGAAGAGCAATTCAATCGAAAAAGGTATACGTTTTATTCTTCTTATACTCTAGTTTAAGACTACAACTGATGGTTTTAAAACAAATACTTTCTTATTTAAACTTATAATAGTTTACACACTAATGAAGGAATCTCATCTCATCTCATCTTTTGACAAGATGTTAAACTCTTGACTAGGAGTTAGCTTTGAGTCTATAAACTTTACTAATCGAGTGTTACTTTGTTAGATTGAAACTGGAAGTTGGGAACTAATCACTGCCAGTAAACCGGATGGAGACAAAACTGTGCAGTGAAAATTGCAAAACGCCTTGAGGATAAACTTTTCTAATTAGTGTTTTTAGAAACGTTAAATGATACTTCTAAGCGAATTTTTGTTGTAAATTGTATGTACTCCAAAAGATACTCAAAAGATAGTTTGTTCTATCTTGACAAGAGGGATATTTAAATACTATACATGTGTGCAATATAAGTAAAAAGAATACCTTTCGACACCAAATAACAAACCAGAAAAATTATAAGCCTTTGCTGTTTTAAATGTAGCTTCTGTGTATGTTCTATGTCAATGGTTTTCATTTTTTCTATATAGGCCCTAAACCTTGAAGACCTGGTAACCTATAACCTCGTATTACCTTTAATGGGCTATTTTACAGTTAACTCATTTACTCTCTCTGGGCATAGCTAAGTTACAACATTAGATACACACATTGTACACTGCACTGTATCACAAGTTAATTGTGTTAACAAATACCATTAAATTTAGTCAAAGTCCAGCTAAGTTAATGCATTAATATATGACGCATATGATAATTATGTATAATAACATACGGCAATTCATCAATTAAGAAACATATACATTATCACTTATAAATGGAGTATTTAGACACGAAATGAAACATTGTTACTCGCATCATTCATTTCTCGTAGAGAAAGACGATGTAGACGATTTCTTCAATGAAGACCTTCGAGAAAACTAAGTTAAGCTCTCTTCTGAACTGCATTTGAGCTTCCACAAATCTTAGTATTTCTTACTTGTTAGTACAAGTATATAGCTTGGTTTTACTTGTTTGGTGGTTGTTTCTTGGTAGTAAATGCAAAACGTTTTGTTAAGATACAAATAAATACATTTATTTACGGTTACAATATTAAAGCGTAATTTGTATACGTTGTCAGTACTTAAAAGAAAGAGTTTGATGGGAATACTGGAACACTTAATTCGAGAAGATACTTAATATAAAAAGAATTTCAGCAGTGTCGCAATCATTGCATCTTAGGGACCACGTTTCAACAAACGGTTGAACTGCAACAGAAGACCAGTAAGTCAAGTGAGAATAAGAAGACATCCGTATCCATCACCGTCATCTAACTTAGCTGAATCATTCCTTCTCATCACCACCCTCTTGTTCTAGAAATCCAAGCAATAATCACGTCTTTTGACAGGTATAAACAACTTTGATATTGATATACGCTACATTATCAGAAATATTTAGAATTTTAATTGACAATACTAGTAATTAAATAGTTTGGCAAGTTTCAAAGGTGACTTAAAAGTAAGAATTAAATAAGTGAATGCAAGTTTAAACATCCCACGAAAATAAGGATCAATAAGTAACCACAAATAAGAAGGTCTTGGTTTATTTGCTACATAGAGTATCAAAATTTGTTTGCTTGAGTCATATAAACAAGTGTTTGAAAGACAACATGTAAACAAATCCATGTTAAAGCTTAAGTGAAAGTTGCCAGATACTTTACATGTAAGAACGATATAAGTCTTGTGGAAGAATGCGCTTGATATACTTCTCCTTTGTAAACCAACAAGCTTCTAGTTACAGGATGGCAGAACGGCAGATCAATGTGAAAGCTAGTGGAAAAGGGTAGAGCTGGAGGCTTTAGGGACATAAATCTCATTCTAGATATACGTACCACATTATATACACGTTTTCCTGAAGAGATGCTCAATTTCAATAAACCTTCTAGGTTATATATTCGGAAACACGCTACTTCTATAAAAGGAAACGTTAATACCTTTTGTCACGCCTTAAAGTTTGCATCGAGATATATAGTCATAAATTAGTGTATTTACCTGAATTTTAAAGTTTTTCGATGCAGTGAAGTCATTGTTGCGCAACGTCAACTAATTTGTAATTACGAGTACAAGAGAGTGCTAAGGTTACCCAGAGTTGACACTTTGATGGTATCCTCCAAAAATACTTATATACGTGAATTTCTTATCTGAACTCTAATTCTTTATCAACAAATCCTCAAAAACAGTTTATTATATCGGGTTGAATTACCATAGGTTTGGCAACACAAAACATGGAACGACTCGACTGTTTCATTCCCGTTTTGCGGTTGAAACCTATAGACCATTGAAGGATAGTTACTGTTAATAGTCACAGTAAAAAGCTGTATAATTCAGTAAGCGCAAGAATATAATGTATTTAATATTTCAAACATTGTACACTAGCAAAAGTAAAACTGCTTGCGTAATACACATTGTGGCACAAACATCAACCGCCTCTTGAATAAATTATCTGCTGTTTACTTTCAGACAAAGAGGTTAACTTTGAACAAGAGTCTCAACTTTGCCTTTCACAGCTCTTGAGTTTGTTGTTTCTATGATTGTAAAGAAATTGATACGATTGTATTACAGTACAACAAAGCCTGATAACCGATACTGTTATTCTGTCCAGGGTCCCGTTGAAATGAGGTTAACGTATTAGTAAAAGCATCCACTGAACTACAGTTTTTTTTACATGCAAATAAATACCAACGTGATATGGGTATATGGGTGATAGCAAAAGGGGTCTTTGCTGCCACAATACTCGTACTTTGATCAGCTATAGTTTAGCATAACTTGTGAGAGTGTAACTAAATCTTTTAGTACATTCTTTTGTGTAAGCTTGGTTCGTAAACGGATAATTTATAATAAATATTTTATTGCAATTACCGTTGAAATTGTGTTTTCTCATTAAAGTACAATTCGTTTGTGTTAAAGTAGCTATGTTAATACGAAATTAAAATTAAAGCTTTAATGAAAATCTTTTAGACTCACCCTTTGGTGCTCATTTCAAGCTGACGGCATAAATATCCCAACTTTCCAAAGGAAATTGAATAATTAATAATTATTTATACAATGTCCGAATCGCTCTGAAACTGGCATTTAATATCGGTTGATAGCAAAGTCACAAGGTGAGAGATAAAAAAGTGGGCAAAGAAAGCTAATCATATATTTTCACTACCACCATATCCCAGGACTTTCGCCTCAAGCAAGCCTCTAAACCTAATTAGATACCGGCGAGAGTTTCCACACTACCTCGTTGATTCATCTAAACAGGGTTGACCAATTCGCGTGCTTATCTTCATAGAAACTACTCGTATATCGAACAAGTAAAGACAACCTTAAATTTGTTGTGTACTTAAGGACGTACCAAAGAACATAACATAACAAAGGACGTTATTGATAAGCTGATACCACTTACCTTAAGATTAACAAAATAATTATTATATATTGATATTTACAACAAAAAATATACAAACAAGTTGAAACGAAAAAGAAAAGAAAAACAAAGTTTAGTTTTAAACAGAAAATTCTTAAGCATAAAACACACAGCCCCTAAGATGTCACTCCCTATGATCCCGTATGCAGGAAGTTTTAATCTCATTCCCCGAGCACGGTTGTCAATTTCTCTAATGTTACCACTGAAGTTATTCCACAGCCGATAAGAGGTTACAATGAGAGATTTATTGAAAACATTTGTTCTATGAGAGGGAATTGATAATTACGATGGTAAATTTGAAACGTTACTACAAATAAACCTGAGTTTTAGACAAAACAATTGAGTAAAATACAGTAAGTATGTAATTTTCTGAGTTCTTTATTTATAAAATTGCCAAATCAATAAAATATTGAGTTACATTTTCATCATAGTTTAAATTAAATATAAATCTAGTACATTAGTTTTGAGTACGTTGAAGTTTGTGCGAAAGCTCAACAGTCATACTCGTATCATTGATGACGACGTCACACTATAGTTAAAGTGAGGCACTACAAGAGTTTTAACCAGCATTATTTTAACGTTTAGTGGTAACAAGTTGAAATGTGACTGAACACAGCTGTTGGTCTCGTGAGACCGGAAACATTTGCCTCCTCTGAGAGCAAAGAAACTGAGGCGCTTTCTCGGCGATTAAAAGTTACGCAGCTCCTCTCCTCAATCACAAGACATTTGAATACAAGACCAGCTGCTACCTTCAGTCAAATTTGAATGTAAAACTTTCAAACAACTGTAACTAGTGTACCACAAGTATTCCTGAGTTGAGATAATGTACGAGTATGTTATGTTCTCAAAGGACATCTTTGTTTGCCTAACAACTATGTGCAAACAAGCAGGGTATTAACTTAGAGTTAATAATTAATTCAAATATAAATTTAACAATATGTCGTATTTTGAACGTTGTGTTGCAGCTAAACTATTATCATCAGCAGTTTATTGTTCTTGTAAACGAACAACAATAGTTTAGTAATATTAACAATAAATGCCCTTGTGATTGAACATTAGTTCGTGAATTGCTTGTTTATTTTTATAGCTATCGGGTCGTAACATATAATTAAAGATCGATTAAAAATGTCTATATAATAATTATAAACAAATTCAATCAAAATGCAATAATTCATTTCAAAGTCAAACTACAGTATTTCTTAAGACAACATATTTACTGAGGAATATAGTTTAAGAAAAACGAGCACAAATGTAATGAAAATTCACAAGTCTACTATGTATACTCGTACGTAAAGAAAATTTCACATTTCTAAAATGTTTTGATATTCTTCCCTTGAATCAACAACTTCTACTCCACACATGAGTTTCTGACAAAAGTATACAAAAGTCTCTGATGTTTTTCTTTTTTCGTTCAATAAACAATATTGTACACCATATATAACATTTTCTTAGCTAAATCTTACTGAGTTGAGGATCAGTTTATGAAATCCCCGGCGCCAGCAGTTGCCTCACAACATAATAAAGCACCACGTTCCTGGCGAAACTGCCTTAGGATTAATTAATAAAATTAGCGCGACGCATTACGTGTAACCTAAACCTAGGTTGTTTCAACTTAAGTGTACTGCTGTACGTTGAAATCTGTACTTTCATTGCTTGTTTGATAGTCAAGTGATATAACAAGGAAGGAAAAATTTTCCCTGCGAACTTTTTTCTGTATGTTCAATCACGCCTGTACGTCTATTTACCCATCAATGGTTAGTTTTGTTTGTTTCTCTTGATTTTGCCTGTCATGCTTTGTACTCGTGTAGTATTTGATCTAGTTCTACCCTTGTTCGTGTGGTTTGAACTGTATTTATAACAAACAACAAACGGGTTATGGTTTCCTAGAAAAAAACAGTCATATTACGGCCGTTACATAGCAGTTATTACTTTCTAGGAAACCGTAGCTAAGTTACTTTAAAACTGTTGATTAGGTCTTTTAAAGGCCAACTGCTCCTTTTGCTCTGGCTCGAAACTTAAACAAACATAAAATATTGTGTATTTAAATCAATCTGGAATAAGCTTTATACTAATGAAAAACTAAAACTGTTTTAATAAGCTGTTTGTTTACTAGCCTGAGATCCGTCAGCTGGGGGAAAGCTTCATGAATTATTAAATGTAACCAATCAATCAACCCTCAGTTCAGTTCAAACTGTTGCTCCGCTTCTGATTATAATTAATACGGCTGGGAAATATTCAGACGGACATCATTATCTTTCCATTATTTAAAAGCTTAGGTAGCTAAAGGTACGTTTGTGAATTTTGGTTTGTTACAATGCTCTGCAAATAGCTTGTGAGCTATTAATTTCTTTTGTGTTTTCTAGAAAGAGGTAAGCGCAAATTTTATGACGAACTTTTCAATCTAATTATATGGGAGTGTTTTCTAGAGACCGGGTGGCCGCTTTCACATGATTGTATACACATAAAATTCACCTTAATATTACGAGCGTAAAGAACTGTCGCTGTTTTCATGGGAAACCATAGCTTCAGAGTTGTTACCAATAATCTTAATTACTCATATAAATGCATGGTCTTGCATAAAATCTAAAAGTACACCATGTATTTAAGATAATCCTAGGGAATTCTAGGTTCTCTTTATGAGTAAATCAATGGTTTTTAAGATGCTGTGTCAGTTATATTATGGCAAAAAATATTGAAAATGTGTGTTTTCAACGTAATGGTATGGGAGTGTTTTACTAGAAACTGTGGCCACTGCCATATGATTGTATAAAGACAAATTCATCGTAATGCAATGCCCGTAAAAAGG
This sequence comes from Matsumurasca onukii, assembly GCA_018831715.1. Classification (NCBI taxonomy): domain Eukaryota; kingdom Metazoa; phylum Arthropoda; class Insecta; order Hemiptera; family Cicadellidae; genus Matsumurasca; species Matsumurasca onukii. Next base: position 30,366,548 of record CM032062.1, on the reverse strand, counting down.
CGGTCACTTTTTTTGACATCTTCAGCTTAAACACAAACATTAACTACTCGTATTTGTGTTGTAGTGAATACAAAACACTGTTAAGAAGTTAATGGAGTTTGAATAATTTCGTCTCTCCTATTTTTAGTTTTAGATATTTGTTCAATTAGTTAAGTTGAAAAACTATATGAATACCTTCACGATGTCTGATGATTTACAGCTGTTACGTAGAAAGCTCTCGCTGGCGAGATTCTTCCAACTTCGTTACCAAGTTTCTCTCATTCCTACCGGATGTTTTACTAAAGGTATTGAAATACTTCTTTGTGAAACTGTTTATTTTCATTACTCATCAGGATGGCTCAATACTGCACAAAGCTGCACGGTTTTAACTGCATCACCATTATTAAAACTTAAGTAGAGCTTTTAAGTTTTTAAACCGAAGCAAACCAATTTACGTGAAAGCGGGTGTAAAAGTGAATATACGAGATAAGGTGTAGGTGAAGGGTGTAACCGTGACAAGGTAGGACACAAGCTTTTACAGCCTACACTCTTCCTGCACGAACCTCGAGTCGGGTTTTACTGGCGTAATTTGACGAAAAGAGTAACATCACTCTTAAGCAGTTAGAATACATCAGTAGAGTATACGGGCATTTATAGACTTTTCATCCGTCATGTGTTTGTATTATTAATTCTGCAAATGCTTTCACGCCTTGATTAAAGGTGTAACTTTGAAAAGGGCCCTTGGTCTCGATCAGAGACAACTGGATTAGTAAATTATAATTATTCCTCACAAGTGCTTTTACAAACATATAGAATGCCAAACAGCCCTTAAGGTCGAGTTGAATAAGAGACATTTACTTCGCTCGGTTAATGCAGCTACACAAAGTTTTAAGAGAGGGTACGGAAACTCCTCTCGATTATTGATACACTCTAAAACCAATTAAAACTACTATATATACCGACCCCCGAGTCTATAGGTGCACCTGATGCTACATTGCCTTACCGTACATTTGCCTGCAATACAACTTGTTAACAAACACACAACACATTGAGCTCTCTGAGTTGTTCTTAACTGTCAAATTATACTTTTCTAACCACAAAATGACCGATAAAAGCTCATAAATATACCGTGTAAGTTGTTATCGTCCTAGTAGTTGCCGTTTGACTTAGTACTTGTTACAGAGCTACGAATCTGTTGTGCTACAGTCGTATTGCATGGTAATAAAAATAAAAACGTCAAATTCCAAATAAATTCGCCACAAATGTTCCTATCTTAAGGGTTAACACAAACCAAGCGATACCAAGCTTTTTACCAGTGTCAGACGATCAAAGACAAACCGTTAGGTCATGATCTCACTTAAGTGTGTCTATACCCTGGTCTGTTACTGGAATAAGAGTTTTTGTTATTAAGGTTTAGACAAAAATGGCTAAACAGCATAGGTAGCTTAGTCAAATTAAGTCCAAGTTAGAGTTAAGTCGTGAAAAACGCCAAAAATACGCCCATGCATACAACAAGTACTGTCCCGAGTGTTTTTGTTCAGAGTACAGTCATGTAAACGATAACAGGTAGCAATTCGATGCTAAAAACTCAAATGAAATAATGTTCAAGGGTCACAGGAATTACGGGTTTTAAATTTAGGCTTTCAGGTTAAAGCTGAGTTATGGCTTTTAATGTACTATGAGTATGACACGGGTTGATCGTATAAAACCCCATCTGAGTTTTGGCAAAGGTCAACAAAGACAACTCATCAATATATCTCAAACTCCCACAACCTTTTAACTCCTTACTTATCTACAAGTAATAGAGTAATTATTTTCTTAAAATGTCTTTTCAGCCAGTCAACCAGCTACTGAGGATGACTCTCCACAGCGAGGTAGAAACGTTCAGCAGCAGTAACTATATTTCATCTATGACGCGGTGTAAACCGGACGCCTTTAGATCATAGTGATACTCGGTAAACGTGCGCGCGTGCCTGTTATCCTTTCGTTACGAGGCTGTTCACTACTCTCACAGGATTTCTTCGGCATGATCCAAATTTGTGTTATTATATATCATAAAGTCATAGGAATATTTGGGCCGTATGGTGTAGTGGTCAGCATAACCGCGGCAAGCGAGACCCAGGTTCAAGTCGGTTCGGTCCAAACATATTTGTCTTCAAATTTCTTTAGTAATAAATTAGTTATTCAGCGTTTATACAAATAAAGGAAACATTCATGCCAAGCTTAATTGAAATGATACGAAACACGTTTAGTGGTGGCGAGGTATGGACTATAAAGTCCTCTCTTCACTTAACTACAGAGACCACTTACTGATATATGACTACTAATACCGCTCTTATAGTGCGGTAGTTCATTTTCAGCCGCCACTTGGAAATAACTTCACAAATTCGTATTGTTTTTGTCAAAAAAACATTAAAAGTACATATTAATTTTAAAATTTAACATAATTGAATAAAATCGATTTTTTAAATATTTAAACTCCTCTCCTCCTTAATTTAAGAAACCCTTTGTTATTCCAAATTTGCTGGCTAATAAACTTGAATCGAGCCATTTATTAAAGGAACATTTATTTCGTATCTTAAAAAAATTGACACAAAATGTTACCTGAAAATAAGTGACACTCATTCGCATATACGTATTTATATGCTTATGGATCGGTGATTATTGTATAGCCCAGGATCAGGGACCTTCCAGCGCGGACGACATAAATAGCTCATTTATTCTAAGGAAATGCGTTAATGTATAAACCAAGTAACTTACTTTACCAAAGATCAAGGCTAATTTTACTTTGCATGAGTTCATAAAGAGACTTAACGCAATTTGTTACGAAAAGAGTTCATGAAAACCTTTATTCCGTTACTGCATCAGAGGCATCTTTCCTATATTTGAATCAACCTCCAGACCTTTCGCATTAAAACGTTTTTTAATGTTTCAGCATATTCAGTTAAACCAACGTAAGTTGCTTGTTTCCCGACTACTGTAGATTTAACTATTCTCAACTTTTATACTTGAACAGTTTCACATTTGCCGCAGGCAAAGTGCAACGCAGGCATTGTTGCAAAATGTAATCTAAACTACAATGACAAGAAAATGTCAAGGCTGCCCGGAATCGACACTATCTGACAGCTTCCTCTGAAAGGACTCACAAATATCCCATTTCCCACCTGAATTCTATTTCCTTATCATGAGAGAGGTTAGCGAACACCTCAAATACAGTATATAATAACGAATCCTACACAAGTTTATAGAATAAAATACTCATTGAATTTGTATTGGAAACTTGGAACATTTCACGTAATTTTGGCTCACAAAATGTGGTTAAATTACATTGCATACTACCAATATCAAAATGGTGTAATTTGCCTTATTGTGTTTGGAAGTCCTACACATTTATAAATTTAGGCAAAGTATTAGTGACTATTAGTGATCGGCTCTACATGTTTACAATTTCAATCACTAACAGTCAATTATTTATGCAAAAGTAGCAATTAATATCAATAATTTATAATTAACTCATGGACTCACTTGGGGCTACTAGAATTAAAAGGGTGTCCATTAATTATGGAGAATTAAACTTGGGTGGTTAAACAAGTAAAAGTAAACAAAAATAAGCAATAACTCGTCTTCTCTCGTTTAATTATCTTTCTGTCTATGTTTTTAACTAGAAACGTTTATCTTCGAAGTCGATTAAGCTATAAACATAAAACTTAACACACCAGTTAGTATAACAAAGGCCAATATTAAAAAAATATAGTTTTCACTTCCGGTTTTTAAGTGCCGGTCATAATTATTAAATTGTCTAAGCTTAAAATCTCAAACCCCTCAAAAGTTATACTAAATACAGACATACTTGTGCTTGTTCTTTATACATAATATGACATTATTCTCAACTTTAAAAACTACCATAATATGGTCGAAACATGTAGTGTTAATAACATATTGGTTTGCATTCAGTGTTTAATTTAAAATTATATAATACAATAAATAATTGTAGACTTGGTCCGCATGAATAACAGACATACTTCAGGTGAACAAATGGCAAATGCCTTTTTAACATTTTAAGACCAAGTTTGTTGTGCTGCGATGAATATAAAAAAGTTCTTTGTTTACATATGTTTCTTACATTTATTATTTAACTTTAACCATTTTTAGTAAAAAAACTCGGACAAAAGGAAATAAGCGTGATATGACTATGTGCTGCTGGACATTTTTTGTTTATTTTGACTTTTTTAACCCCATGGAGACAAAATGTAGTTTAGAAGTTGTATCCTTGTTTTGTGCACACAGTAACGATTCAAAAGGACTGGGCGTCATTCAAACCCAATAGTACGAGGGTCATCCAGAAAGTAAAGAACGATTGCGCATTACGCGCCGCGCACACCCCTCACCACTACGAGCGCGTAGAGCAGCTGCTAGCTACATTCTTCCTCTTCAGTTTGAGTGTAGGTTCGTTGCTGTGTGATTACGCGTCTCGTGTCCACAGTGATTAATAATGGCATCGACAATTGAAAATCCCGCCAAATGTAAAGTGTGAAATTCAAACACTCGAAAAGTCAAGGCAACTGTTTTTGGGATCGAAAGGGCTTAATCCATGTCTAATAAATAAATAAATAACTTTTTTTGCAGTGTACATTAAAATGTGTTGCAAAAAAAAATAAAATATAAAAACTAATTGTATTCATTCACACATATGCACGCAGGTCATTCATACGCACACTCACTCCCCTCCTGGAAAAAGGAAAATTATTGCTTTTAAAATTTGATTGGTCCAGAAACTCAGCAATATTATAAAAGCATGGATATTAAATATTTTTTAATTGAGATTAAAAACAAATTTTGGTTACTTTCAATTTTATATCCACTGGCAATAAATTAAAAATTTTGCACCAATTTGGGAAGGTAATTTACTGAACAATTTTTGTT
>CM032062.1:30152948-30353980 GCA_018831715.1 Matsumurasca onukii | reverse complement strand
ATTTGATTTGAATTGGTTCTCAGCAAATAAGTTACTTTCATCACATTGTGACATTCAGTCACAGTTACTTTCAACATATAAAAGACATTTTGATTATTCAAAAAAGGGTAATAAGAACTATTTGTAGAGCAGAGTTCTTGGAACATTGCCGACCGTTATTCATTTACTTAAAAATACTAACAGTAATTAATCTATATATTTTTCAACTTTTAATATACGTAAAGACAAACTTGCATTCATTCACGCTTAGGCAAGATTTACATTCTTATAATACTAGAAGCAGAAATCAACTGGATATCCCCCAACATAGATTGACTAAGACAGGTTCATCTCATAAGGTGAACAGTATTGTTTTGTTCAATAAACTTGATGTCTCTGCTAAGACTACAAGTATTAATATATTCAAATCTAAATTATTACACTGGCTACAGGAACATCCATTTTACAAACTGGAGGAGTTTTTGAATCATGATGTAGAAATAGTATTCTAAGTCTCTTATGTAACCTTAGTTGATCTACTTTTAAAATACTCTAACTATTAGCAAAGCTCCAACTAAATAGATGAATTCCATTTGTATAAAAGATTTATTTGTTAACTTGTTTAATTTATTATAACAAAATATTTAACTTGTTGTTTAGTTTTAATTTATTATTATTAACTTATTATTTTTAATTGTTTCTTTCTAATCTATGTTACAAAACTAATTGTCAACTCTAAATGTAAATTTAATGCATCATTACTATGTATTTACTATTTATTAAATGTAACTCATTTCATGTAATGATCAACAGCAAAAAAAAATATGATTATACCAATAAAAATATATCTTTAAAAACTAAAAACAGTTTTTAAAAATATCTAAAATTTACTAAAGACAAAATAGAAAGTGAAAACAAATTGGGAATATATCAAATAAGTTGTAATAACTTTGACTAAGTATCATACAATTGGCCAGATAATATTAGTTGTATTTCAACCCTACTATTATATACAATTCAGGAGCCAGAATAAATGTACTGGTAATCTCTGATATAATATGTACATCACAACTTACCAATCTAATGTCGTTAACTTTGTACAGAACAGCTGTGAGATTGTCGTCTGCCATTGTGATAAGGTCTAAGCTCCCTCGCTGCCTTTGCACAAGTGAGCTCTACAAACCAGTCATGTCAGCATACCGTAGTTCAAAACCCACACAAGGTCACAGCAAGGTTAACTGCTAGAATGATAAACTCTACAGTTATCTGAGTAAACCAAAATAAACTTGATATTGATCATTAACCAAACTTCACTGTGCAAATTATACTGATAGCATTTATTAAAGAAAAAGTAACTAAACTAAAAATTTGTGTTAAACAGGTATTTTTCAACACGCTATGTTGCATGACCAATTTTTATGTGTCGATACCACCTACTGTCAGTGTGTACATTTAATTTGATTGAATTACAATTTTATTTATGTTAATTTGTTCAGATATTTATTAGTATATAGGAGAGTTAAATTGTTTTATTATTTGTTTGTTAAAATTTTTATTTTAATTCAATGTAAAATATTCAACAATTACAAAATACTCAAAATTATACAGGGTGTTAAACGAAAAAGGGACGATGAAATGAAAGAAACCCATTTGGTTCCATGATTTTGTCCATGAGTATATTTTCAAGGGACATAAATTAATGGGTTCATTGCCTCCCAACTAGAAACAATTTGCCTAATATTATACACTAGTTGTCAGCGGTACCAACAATTTAATTTGCAAATCTTCATTTGATTCTGTTGAGATTGGCTCAAGCAATAGCACGGACAGACAGACAGACACACACAAATTTTTACCCCAAGTATATGGATTTACTCATTTGCTCATCAAAAAATGAATGATGGCTTGAATGAGTTTGTTTTGAACTGTTTTAGGACTTTTATCGCTGACATTAACTTTGACATGGACAACTAATAATATGTAGATGTTCTCTCTTGACTTTGTGATGACAGTCTTGAATATTGAAAGATAACATCATTTTGACAAGGTGAATAATATACAGTGTTATCTTTCATCGACTTTTGATGACTACCTAAACACTGAGGAGGGAAATTAGTTGAAAATTGGTGCAAAATGGTGTCTATCAAGGGATTTTAAACATATTATATAGTATAATGTATTTTAAAAAATTAGGTTTAACAAACACATAATTATGTATTCTACTGTTTTTTACAGGATGGAAATAATAAGGCTCTGTCTATTAAATTCACTATTATTTATAATAAAATTAAACATATCCGATATTATTCAGAATCAATTGAACACCCAATGGTTAGAAGCTATTTTTCTATGTAAAGTCCCTTATTTTACTGTTGAAACATTACAGTTTACAACGGTGTACCCCAAAATATCTTTATAAAGCCATGTTTAATTTTTTTTCAAATTTACATGTATACCTTTAGTATATACTCCAAGTTGTGCAATGTATTTGTACATTTGGTGCTCCCATGGTTTAAAGCAAGCCTCGTACTCCTTAGTCTGAAAGGCTGTATGCACCATTCTCGTTAGCCTTTTCACTTCAAGATCTGGTGCCCTTTTATGTCTTTTTCATTCTGGGGAACAGAAAAGTCGCGTGGGGCAAGATTTGGGCTTTGGCGAGTATGGGGCATGGGGAAGGGTGGTCATGCTGGTATTGGCCAAAAACTAGCGCACTGAGAGAGAGAGAGAATATTCTTTATTATTATAATCTTCACCGTTGACTAAAACACAAGTTTACCTGTTTGCATAAGTTGGAAGAAGTTTCTCTAAGAACAGACGGCAGGATTTCTTCTATGGCCCTTAAGAATTCTTGGATTATTTAGGTAAATCTTTCTGTCCAAACAACTGTAGTGAAAAATTAAAATAAAACTGTTTTTTACTCTTACAATGGGCTTCCATAATAGTTTGTCTCGCAACAGTTTGGTTGGGTGTCTGAATATTTCCTTCTAAGGAGAGAGTATGGATCAATCTCACTAAACTTTTCACACTATAAGCGTTTATAAAACAATATAGCTCTACAAAATTAGGCTAAATACAAGGTATTTCATTACAGTTTTTAAACTGATTTTATGATTGGTTGGAAATAGAATTTTCAACTGTAGCACTAACATGTTCTCTACCAACCGTTGCTTATTATATAGTGAGCAAAAAGTCTGGCACTCTAGATATTGTAAATAGCCAATTGTCGTGATTAGTACCAGAAGCCTTGGTTAGTGACGACTAGCCACTTAAACCTAAGGACTTATTTTATCATAAAAGGTTTTTAAAGTACTGTACATATGGGCTTATGTACTGTTTAGTATTATTTGATTAACTAAATGGATATTTCATTTATTCTAGCTGAAGTAACTTCTAATTTTTATTTAAAATTACATTGATAACAATTACCAAAATTTTGCGGAAAAATATTATATTTTTCAAGTAGTAATATTTTGACAAATATTGAATCCAAGGTGGTTTGAAAGCGATCTTGAAGCTATATCAAACAAATCCCAGATGTGAATTCATAGATTGTGGTTTAGCTAGAAATTTGTATGGGCCAACCCCCTCATCAAGATATGGGCTAATAATTAAAAAACATTTAGTTAAACATAAAAAGTATTGATTAGTAAACTATAGAGGGTCTCAACATTTTATTCCTTAACTCCTTACAACTACAGTACATAAAATTAATATTGATAGCGGAAATAAATTCTACACTTCAATATGGTTTCACATTTATTCATATTCACATCATGGTTACATTTGGTTAACACATTTATATACAGAATTGGTTTTGTAACAGCTGAAACTATACCTTGACCAGTTTAATTTTAACTTAGTTTATATAAGTTTCAATAAAAATGCCTCTGACGTAAATCTGAACAGAGAAAAATTTAAATTTTGTTATCTTTATTATTGTAACACAATATTTAACAAATATTAATGATCTTCAACGACTTGATATTTTTCGATTCACTACGTTAAAAGGTTAAAGTAGGGAAGTTTGCTGACATTAAATTACAATAATTTAACTTAATCTTCTTCTGGCCTTAAGCCATAAAACGCCACTGTGGCTGAAGGCTCATCAACCCTTTGCCATAATGCCCTTTGCCTGACATTGCTGACGGTATGCACACCCTGTATCTGCTGTATTCTAGTGGCTTTACTTTCTAAGTTCTTCAAGTTAGTCACACTCCTCTCAATAAGCCCCTCCCATCTAGTGGATTTATATCAAATGTTTTAATTGATACTCATTTAATAACAAGATATTGCTTTTTCTTTATCATCTTTTTAACTGCTACTGACATTTTTACTTGTTGCTTAGAGAGATTTACATTTTCAATTGTGGCTAGGACAAGTAGTATTTTACAAGACTGAGAGTTTGATCGTGAGTTTGACAACTTACAGTGAAAGTGAGAGTTTTGGGCTATGAAACCGTTTTATTAATGAACAAACCAGTGTGACTGATAGTAAAGTTTGAAAAGTAAGGGCTGAAAACAAACAATTATGAAAAAAGAGTGTACAGACACAATACAGCTTCAAATATATTGGATGTAGAAGTAGTGTAATGTGTACAGTAAAATACATTTCTTAATCAATTAAATCATTAATTAAGTCGTAACAAAAATAATCCAATAAAACGATATTATATTGCAGTGAGCCCAAATGACAACTTTAGCAGTGGAACTAGTTGAAATTCCAATACAAAGCTTTTTCCTGATGCTTATTATTATTATAGAAATTCAATCTTTACTTGTATTAAACTTAAACTATCTGTAAATCTTCATTAAACAAGTCTTTCTTCGCATTACTTCCTTTTTTTAAACTTGATTTAGTAAAATTTAATAATGGTCAAGGTAGTAAGTGTAGGTTATTGGCCATAGTACAAAAACAACATAAAAACAATAATCAGTCTTGATAAGCGTAGGCAAAGGCAAAATTCAAGGCATAACACAGTAATTAATCAAACTGATAATGTTACAACTCAGATAACCCTAGAAGTTTAAATGTATCAACTTATAAACAGAGGTAATTATCTCTTCACTGTGGTTTCAAGAATTGTCATTTTTAAGTGTTATGTATGTTTTTTTAAATAAACTAATCACAGCTTCTAAAGCCTGGCTTTACTTAAAATAGTACAAGGGCAGATTTTCAGACGCTATCTTTTTTGGCCACCAACTTGTCGGATAAAAAAAGGATGTTTTCAGATTTTCCCAAAGGTTCAAAATCTGTTCATCAAGAGCTTTAAAAAGAGTATGTGGTTGAGAGGGGGTAGCATGCCGGGAAGTGCTTAAACATTTACTCGTTCAGTCCAGTCACCAGTTACCTGTACAACCGGCTTTATAGTATTTACATAATATATTTTCATTAGAGTTGGAAGCCATCAATAGAGCGTAGTTCTAATTGATTAGATTAGGTTAGGTTGTGAATAGCTCTACAGATGGTACTCACTTAATTCATGTTAAAGGTTTGAAATGCAGAAACAAAAATTGTGTAATAATTACTCCCAAGTCAGGCTATTACCAAAGTCTAACTTGTTTAAGCCTGACAGTCATGAACGAAAACAATGAAGTATTCTTAAAACAATTTTGAGGTTTATAATCTAATAAAAATCAGATAAAAGGTGACTATTTAAAAACCCCTTTTAATCGTATACCTTCAATGTTGAATCAAAAATCAAAATAATAATAAAAATAGTTTGTTATATTTACATCACAAATTATCTCAAGGATTAAAGGTTTAAGGAACACTTTCAACTGTTATTAAAAATCAAAATGAAATCAGCCAACAACTTATAAATCTAATAAAGCTATAACATTATTCATATTTGTACACATTATTTGAGTTGAACAACTCTATAAGAGGTAATAGGTTTCTAACAAAGTTTAAACACTTAAAATAATGGGTGATTTGACCTGATTTGAAAGTTGGTTTCACTTGAACAAATTATTATCAAACTTAGAACTAATTTTATTAACATAATATACAACAGAATATATTTTGAGCTGTGCTAAGAAACAACAGTGAGATTATTGCGTTTACTTATCGTAATAAACACTTACATGACAACAAACAACATAACAAACATTAAAATTTTTTTAAACTGTTCTCAGTAAAATATAGGTAATAAGTCTACTTACAAAATTAAATACCTTTTCTTTGAGGAAGTACATTAGAAGAAGAACATTTGATTAGCAACCTATAGAACTTTAACAGTTATTATTTTGTCTGAAACGGTAGAATTAAATAGTAAAAAATGTTCAACATCAAATTAAAGGAAGTCCACAATCTATTAGTCTTATGTAAAACTTCAGTCCAAAGTCATTCTTCGTAAAATCTATTGAGTTCCGGAAGTTTGGAATAGTTTGTAACAGTCCTGGTGTTTGCAAAATTTGAATAGTTTGGATTCAATAGCCTTGGCATGAGAATACGACTTTGATAGTCTCTTTCTACAAACTCACTAGAGTCTTGTTTAGTAAACAGAGTGCATCTGAGACTTTCCTGAAAAGTAAAAATCATTTCAGAGTTATTAATTTTCACAGTTATTTATTTCAGCCATGACACTATTTACACTTAGCGGCAGAGGCGGCTCGAGCGTGCATGCGCCCTTGGGCAGACTGAACGGCAGCGCCCCAAGAGGGTGTCAGGGGGGCGTTTCCCCAGCCCAAGAGGGGTCTGAGAGCTCCCCCGGAAATTTTTTAAATTTAAAAGCAAAATAACGTGTTCAAAGCGTTTTAAAGTGGGCCTAGTGGTAACTCGACATAACACAACCAACTGACTTCATTACCAGTAATTTGACTATGAATAGAAAGCATTCTTTTTTTTATATATAACATGTTTAAATGTTTATGGAATGTTTATGGATTAACCTTTTGACTAGCACTACGCAATTTAAAAAGAACCAGTTATTTTGTGTAGTCGCCCTTTTCCGAAATGTTGCCCTACTTGGTTTAGAAATGCTCATGTTACAGTATTGCCCTGCCCTATACACCTCCAGGCACCAACACATTTACACACAACTCAAACGAATAATCATTGCTCAACTCTTGAGATAAAAAGAACATGTCACAAACAAAATTAGGAATAATTGTTTTTTGTGATACAGCGTGTTAACAGCTGGTGAACCGTGGACGGAGAACGGTAAGGATAGGCGATATGCCGGGCCATGTGACAGCGTCTGCGAGTTATGTTTTGACCAAAGTCAGTGGCTGCGCGCAATAACTCACATCATGCTTTCTGTTGACATATTGACACTGTGCATGTTGCAAACCACCCTTTTGCATGGTTAATTAATAAAATATAATTCCCTTTTTGTTCTGGATATCGTAAATTCTCTAAAAGTCTTTTCCCTCTTCTCTATGTAAGCATTCCTTTTTTAGCTGCATGCACCTAGCGCCCCCCCAAAAATGCCGCCCTCCTTGCGCCCCTGGGCGGCCCCCCGGGTTGCCGGGTCCTCGAGCCGCCTCTGCTTAGCGGGTCACAACACTAGAACCGCGCAGTATTTAAGTTTTTCAAGTGTTTTCGGCTGCTTGATTTTGACCCACCATGAAGATGCAACTTGTTGTCCCAAATAATCATCTAAACATCTAGGTAAAAATAAAAATAAGTACAAATGAAAAAATGTTCTTTTAATCTAGATGTTTAAGACATTCTCTGCATACACTTGGAAATGGGCTAGGCCCTGAAACTAGTAGTGTACAATTTTTACATAAATAGTTACATACATGTTGTTGGATAACACTTTTTACGCAGAGAAGAATGTTATATAATGTACTTGAAAATGTAATGTTAACTCTCAATGAGTAATTACAAGAGTAGCTTGAAAAATTCACACATATTTCTTGGGGGTGGCCATTGGTCAGTGGTATAGTGTGTGCTTTGCACCAAATCCCACTCCTTGTGGTTCGGAAGTCATGTCTCTTTGAGCTGTTGGTCCATTCCATTGGTCACTGGGCTATTAATTTATGACCCAATCTGGGGAACAGTCGATCATAGTTTGTAGCAACTACACCTCATCATCCATTGAAAAAAACACTCATCACACTCTCCATTTATCCCCATTTATTCCCATATTCACCTTAAAATTCCCTTTAAAAGTGGTCGGTGTCTCAAAGCAAAGTCATAGTTATGTACACAATAGTTTACACACAATTCCCAAGTTTTTTCATAATCCATACAATTCACGCACTATTCCCTGTTTTCCGAGAATTCTTGGTGTGGCCAGCCTATTTTGACCAGGCCGATACGCAGCTGAGTGCTGGCGTGAGTGAAGTTAATATCATTTGCAAAATATCACTATAAAAATGACAGCTACACTTAGCGTTAGCGCTTAGGTTAGCACCTAACCTACGATCCAGGTTGTTCGCAAAGCGCTGTGATAGGCGTCAGATTTGTATGCTCAACCATTGTTTTATGCAATAATGGTTCAATGAGATTCCAAACTGCTGGGAATGGCCATCGTAAAACCTCCTGGAGTTTAACCTGGCAGCTGTGCTAGGAACACTTGCTGCTAATGAGCTGAAAACACTGGTAAATTGGGTTTATTTAACTAAGTTTCATAACAAAATACTCTAATTTACTTACTTCTTCAACTGTCAAACCAGAAGAGGAAGATGAAGGCGTCACAGGACTAGGCAAGTTGAAACTTTGTAAACCATCAACATTCTGGATCTTACTGTAAAAATCCAAAGTTTTGTGTCGTGTCTCAAAGGGGAAGTTTGATTGATATATTGTTTTTGGTTTCAAAACCACAGGATTCCAAACAAACTCCGATTGTTTAGGAGACACAGTAGACACTGGGTTGAAGACAAACTTTTCTTCCGGTTTTTTTGTGTCTTCCAGCGAGTCATGGTTTATAAATTGATTCCCTTGAAATTGCTTCTCTTGATCGAATCTTGGAAATGAAGGAGACCTCTGATCAACTCTGGTTTGTTTACAACCATAAAGTTGATTGTATGCATGTTCATTTCTAGGTGTATTAAGCAAGATATTTTCTTCATTTCCTTTGTTGTACAATACACCTTCTAAATCTAGACAGTCTAGGTGTCCAATAGCATTGCCCTTTGTTTGTGAATTACTGAAAATTCAACAATATTGTTAAAAACCACAGAAAATGAAAGCATTTTAGAAACAAAAAATGAATGATATAAGTTGGCAGGGAAAGGAGAAAAGCAGTGTGCTTATTATTTACTCTACGTACACATTTTATATGAGGTTGGAAATTCAACATTACATTGAAGTTATTTTCTTCATTGACGTACTCAAAGCTTCTTTTGAAGAGCCATAGCATTGGAAAATTAATTTAGAATGATTACAACAAATTATTGACTGATTGTATGTTTGTGATTAGTCGTGACCGAGAATGTAAATCATGGTTATGAGAATGTAAATCATGGTTTGACAGTCGCGTCAAGGTGAAGGCACCCCAAGCCTCATGTTTGAAAATGAATGAGTCATACTTCCTAGCGCACCGCCCCCTACAGGCTGACGAGCCTGTCAACATCTCCACTCCTTCCATTCCCACATACCAATGCATCCGACTCATCAATTGCATCACACACAAGTTAATTGTAACTCATGTATTTGACTATTTAATGTGTTATGAGTGTAAGAGCAGTCGGTGTCTCAAAGCAAAGTACTAAAGTAAGTAAGGCGACTGTAGTAAATAGCATCACCTTGTGGAATTTAAAAAAAAGTTGCAAAAACAGAAAAAAGGACAACGGTGAAAAGTTTTGAAAGTCACACCAGGGAACACTAGTTAAGTTCAGTTGGGTTTGATTGCCGGCGATTTTTTTAATTGTAGATTCAATTTGATTTTAGCCTGTTTTAATTTTTTACAAAGACAGATCGATCGTGAGTCCTTGTAATACTAAGTACATGAAGCTATCTAAGCTGTGTAATTTGGTTGAACAGAGATTTGATGTTTTATCGATGGATAGCCCTAATCATATTACAATGTATTGTATATAATTTACTGATGAAATATTTAAACCAGTAAAGACCAAACTAAAATAATGAAGACAAAAGAGTAAACAAACACGGCAGCAGGTGGGGGTTGGCAGGCTCGGTGATGCAAACTAATTGGGTTTAGTAGCATTTGGCGGTGCTTCGGGAATGTAACTGGGCAAAGTTTAAGTTGTGAAAATTCAAATATAAAAAAATCCTTGATGTTTAAAGTACATAATACAATATTTAGTCCTTGAAATTATACATCTGGTCGAACTTACAATCCAGCACATCTTTTCTTCATCTCTTCAATAATAGTTTCAGTTTCAGTCGGCCTTCTTCGTTTTATATTATTACTTTTGTTTCGCCAAGTAGGTGGGGTCAATTTATGATATCTAAAATAAGCATAATATAATTTTAACTAAAATATTATTAATAATTAATAAAATACTATAGTAGCCTAGTTTATATTTGCAATGTGTGGCTGAAATTAAATTAACCAGACTAGAACTGTCACCCACCAACTAGGGATGTGCGAATCACATTTTATTAATTCAAGTTGAGTCGAATCGAGTTTGTTAAAAAAAGCTTGAGTTTCGTGTCAAGTATTGTCGTACCGGCACTAAAAAACAAGCTAATTTTGAAGTTTTCTTGAAAAATTTTATTATTAAGTTTAAATATGAACATTTATATATCACATAAAATCCACACGAAACAAAAAGAAAGAAAGTGTTAATGTCCAAACAAACTGTATAAATCTAAACAAAACAAAAGGGAAACATTAAATAAATTAAATTTACAAAAATTGACTTAACTTTATAGTTTTATGCTATATTCTCTCAAGTTTTATCCCAGGGCAGTATTTGAATGGGTCCTCCATATAACGTTCTAACTGACAAAAACTAAATTTTTCAGGAGGGCCAAAAAACTGTGTAAATAATTTTGCACTCAATATATATATTTTTTTAACGTTAAACTATGTTCTTATAGCCCATTTCTTAATTGCTATAAAATTCTGTATCTTAATTGCTACTTATAGCAGAGATACAGAGACTTTTACCTCAAAAACGAGGGAAAAACGTTTTAACTAACGTTGGTTGCAACATTATTCTAATAATATTCTACACTGACGTTGGGTTAGAACGTTGTTCTCAATATAGGTAGGCCTAATAGATCATAAACTTACGAAACTGCACACAATCTAATATTGTTTACAACTAGCTGGTTATGTATGCACTCGTTATAGTCCTATGTGTTCAATGAGAAGAGAAACAGAGTACGCTACTGTAGGCAGTGACTGCGCAGCATACCAGCGCCTGTAGAAAAATGTTATTCTATTTACATCTGTAAGTGGAAGAATTCTGGCTACGTGCTTCTTTTTTTTGGAAAAGTCTGGTTGTCCGGAATTCCTCATAGCTTTCCTTTTCTTCTCTTGCCATTCTGTTACACTTAACTTCCGTTTTTTGCCCTGATTTAACCGTTTTCTAACTCCCGGCGACAGAACATCGCTCGAGTCAGACGACATCTCTGCTAGTTAGAACGTTATTCTCACAACGGAGCTGTATTTCCCGCCACTTCGACCAGCTGTTCAGGGCTACCAACATGAAAATATTGACAAACAAAATTTACCACGCGATTTAGAATCCCAATTAGAACGTTATTCCACTAAAACATCAATTTTGAAAAAAGTGTCAGTTAGAACGTTATACGTAGGACCCATTCATTTGTTTCCAAGGCAAAACCTTTTTATTTTGAAATCACGACTTAGATACCTTTACTGCGATCTCTTGACTCTCGCTAGCGTCCGTAACAAAATCACGACTTTGATACCGTTCGCGACTAGTGTTTGTTTTTAATTCACTGTCACACAATTTCATACTATTTAAATAAAAATAAAGTTATTGTGATAAAGTAGTACTTAGGACTAAGAGAGTATACCTGCTGAGATCTAGTGAACCGCAATCTTCTGGAGGATCATCAAATTCTCTTTTCCTGGTTGCCTTTTTAGAAACAATCATCTTCATAGGCAAGGTAGATCTAGGTTGTTTTTTGATGGTTACTTTACGCTTGATCTGGATGGTTTCTTTAAGCTAAAAACATGTAGATTGTAATTATTTCCAAAATATATAGTTATGCTCCTTAAGCCGGGTTGACATGGTACGGGTTACTAAGACTAGAGCTGTCACTCTCACCCAGCTAACTTGGATTAGTACTGACACAAAAACAACGGAATGAGTTGTTGGCTTTGATTTTAAACATGCAGAATACTTTCTGATCACACCCATGAGTGATGGGCCTAAGAGCTGATTCTGGCCTAAGAGCTGAAATATGTAACTAAAAATTTCCATACAAAGTATTTTAATAAAGAATGTTTTATTGTTACCAATTTACTTCTTTACACTATAACATCCTTCGAGGTTTTCGAGGTTGAGGGGTAGAGAGGACTTTGTAGTCCTAACTTCGCCTTGTTAAACAAGACAAACTTTATCTTTTTTTTATCCTTATAGCTTTCAAATTCTTTAAGTTGCCTGTTGAAATAAAAGGAGTATGAAAAGAAAATTCACATTAATCTACTCAAAGCTCTGAATCAAACACAAACGAGCTTCTTTCCTCTTACTGCAAAAATCTCATCAGCCTCGCACAAGTGCTAACAGCACAAAGGTCTCATTTAGCGTGTGGTATCGAGCGTCTCCAGGCGGTGACCTTCACACATGAACTTAGTGTGCATTATCTCCAATTAGAGATGGCAGCAGTAAAAATGTTTTAAAAAAATACAAAAGACAAATTTTGTACAAGCTAAGACTATTATTGGTGTGTTAGCTTACCAAGGCCTTTCCGGAGCCACAATCAATGTCCAGGGCATTTGTCCGCCGCCTGGGTGCATCAAAAACACTCCTAAGTTATCTAAGACTTTAAATTACGTTATATTAAATTATAAAACTAAATTAAAAGCTAAAAAGAACTGAAAACAGTAAGTTTACCAACTAGACTAAATTAAAAGGAAAGTAAATTTGAATTACTAACCTCCATTGCTGTGTCACTCATTGAAGGCTGTTGGCCTATAGTTGACAATTGGCATGTTTCATATTTTCTTTGATCTTTTGCACAATCACCAGATATTTTGTGTGACAATGAAAACTTATGAGGACGAACTGCTTGGGCCACAGTATAGATTTGTAGGGGATTTCCCGTTTTAGACTGATTTTGGAATCTACTTAAGTTTGCATCATTAGACCGGCTCTCAGTCATGTCACAGTTATCTCATCAGGTTAGATATTTTGTAAATTATTAGTAGCCTAAGAAGTAATTTTTAGCGTTTTGTATAGGGTATGTTAAAAAAGAAACAGTTGAACTATAAACAACATTTTTCAATTGGTAATTAAGTAACACTGTATATTGTTATAGTCAATTTGATTCCATCAACGTATCTGCAGTTTATATAAGGGGGAAATTGTCTGATGTTTGTTTCTGATGATTGTCGGAGTGAACCTAAGCGTGCTACAATAACACTTTAGGCCGAGTATACTTAGGTCGTTTTACTGTACTACAATGTTGCTAATCGCTCCATTTGACTCATGTCAATACCACCAAAAGGTATCTTTTTAAGTTGAATTTTACAGCCATTATTACTGTTTCTTGATGTGTAGCTTCGGGTAGATTGGGAAGGATACATGTATAAATTTGGTTGTGGATGTTGACTTACAGAAGAGTAGCGATAAGGATTAGTAACTGTATGAAGTTCTATTGGAGGAGGACAGACTAGTGTGTTAATACTGTCAGAACTATTGAATTTTCTTAAGAAACAAATCAAAAGAAACAACATGAAAAAGGCATACATGACACAGGCAGCAATACATGTTGTCATGTATTGGTCCAAGGTTTCCAGAGGAATCATAATGGAATTGCATCTCAAAGTACAAAGTTTGGATAAAACATTGTCCAAAAGTATAATAAAACACTGAGTTTTCAAAACCACAGTAAGTAATGATAGAAATACGTCTAGAGGTAGGACAAAACCATAAACCTTCTTTGAAACACTGAGCACACAACCTGTTTCGTTGTTAATAAGTCCATGGAGGCTGCACACCCCAAATTTGAATTATTGTCAAATTTTCAATAAATAATTTTGCACTTAGTACACACCAACTACAAATTGTTCAGCACAAGCTGGGCCATGAGCTGGGCCAAGGAACCAAACAAAACAAACAGCAGGCAGCCTACCTTGACAGTTTCAGACAGAAATCAGCTTAGCAAATTAGCAGTTGCACAAACATCACAATTCGCTTTTCCCAAAAGAACTATTCAGTGCTGCCAACAGCAAACAAAGTGAATTTAATTATATTTGTTAGTCATAAGGTATTAAACTAATATAAATAAGCCCCTTTGGTGAAAATACTGTTTAAAAAATCAAATTAACATTCCTAAATAAATTTAATATAAATTGGTTGTTTGACTTGCGAAAACGTGCTATTTTTCGCGTCGTTTACAGGTATACTTTAACTTGAGAACTCGCCTCCTCGCCCATATATTTATGATAAAAATCACCTAAACTCCTATAAAGTCATGAGTATATACTGGCTGGCTATGTATATTTATGTAAAACACAAAGATATGGTGATTTTAGTCGAAAAGGATTGTTATCTAAAATGAGGCAAAAAAGTGGGGCATACTTCACGCTCGTGATGGCAACCCTGCTTTTTGGCAACTGTCACGAATCTGACAAATAACACAAGTCACAACAAAACCATTAATTTCGTGTATTTTCTCGGTTACACTACAATTTCATATCTTATTCAGAGAAGGCAGTAGCAGAAAACTGAGTAAGCTATGTACAAAGGACCATTGATTTGAGATACATTTCAGAAAGTTAGCTTTGTGTTACATTCTAGTTCATTAAACATCTTTACAACACAAGGTGGGAACTAGCGCTCTGGAATTTTCTATAATCTTTAGTGATTTCCAAAATCATTAACATGTTTTGTCAATGGTTTTTTACCAATTCAAGTTTTAAAAAAATAGCAGTGGTACAGTGTTAAAATTGTATACTACGCTCCTTTTGAATCCTCAATTCAGTGTGCTGTGTTGTATAGACCTAGTAATAGCCTTTACCTCCCTGTTTGTCCCATCAAGACAGAGCTTATATAAAATACTTTTCTTCGTAAACCTACAAGCCCTAGAGGTAAATTGGACTCTAGAGTAAACTCCACCTAAGTTGGCAGTTGTTGGTGGAGCTTATCGACACCATTTTCTAGTGCGAGCCAATACACTACGCGCCACGTTGTCACGTCTAGTCCTCGCTGTGCAAGCCGCACACTCCACTACCATACTACACTAGTCATTACCGTGAGCGCGCTTTAAGCCTAAGAGAACTGCAAGAATAAATTTGATTTAATATTTAAAAAAGCATGTAGACGAACAATTTTAAAAAAAATCACGTTCTTAGTTCTGTTCCTTTTAGGTGAAAACGCTAAAAAGTATATACTGTACTGCACATTTCAATGCTATGTTTACACTAACATTGTTTAATCCAATGGCGTGACTTCAAGTGCTGTATGTTTTGTATATTGTTCATTTTTAAGACTGCAGAACACTGACTGCTGAACGGAACACTATGGTCCTTGTTGTGTTTAGTGTTATATTAATAAAGGTTTTACGGAATTTTACTGCCACGAGCTATGTAGCGTGATAATATTTTTTTTGGCGGTGAAACCAGGTAATATGCTATATGGTTTTATGCTATATTTACCATGTTAACCAACGTACTATTTTCTATACCTTTTATATTTAAAAGTACTAACGAAGTCTATTATACTTATGTATTTAATGACAAATAAAGATTTCTGAATAATTGCTAAAAAGTAAAATCCATTTACTACAATTGTTATTATTCGTTTAAATAAATCAATAATAACTTAAAGTGAGCTGTTGCAAACATGCAAGTAAAAAACCAATATTTCTCTTAAATTAATAGAAAGCGTTAGATTGTTATAAGTAGCTTGTTCTCAGAAATACCTTTTATTTACCCACATTGAGTCAAGATAGAATCTATCTATTGCCAAGCGGAGTACTCAGAATTGTGTCCCTCCAAGTAATTTCCATATTTTTGATTTCCAGCAGTTCATGGGGTCATTTTTTTCACATCAATCTTTCGAGTGTTTCACAGTTTTTGAGTTAATCCTTTTATAGTTTTAGACTTTAGTAGCTTTGTTTTATTTTTATAAACTCCTTTATAACACTATCACTGCTACGGGTGCCTATGGGATCCGTGCAATTTGCATGTAAACATATGCAATTTCATGTTTCAACATGTCGATCACAGTGAAAGTGTTAAGGAATTTAGCGATTGGACAAGTCAACATAAAACTAATTATGGTAACTTGGTGCTGTTCTTGTATTATATAACTTATTTCAGTTTATAAATAGCAATTGTTTGTTTTGATTACAGGTTGGTGTTATCATCATGGTCTGTGTGCCTTGTTTCATTGTTCCTGTATTACTGCTTGTATGGCGGTTTTTATTATGGCCAATTATCAGACCATTGTACCTTAGGTTTTATCCTGAAAATGACCAAAAAATGAAAAATGAAACAGTAGAGAAGCTTGACAGCTTGGGCGATGATGGTTGCCCCTTTGGATGCCCGTTAAAGCCAAAAGAGAAAAAATATCTGCAGCTGAAGAGAAAAAAATACTATAAATTAATAATTTAAAAGAAATTTGCTACTTCATTATTTACAATTTTTGTTATTAGTCCAACCAATATTAATTGTTTGTCTTACTTTGTATCATAAAATTATGATTATTTTATACCCTTTGTAAATTGTGAGTTGAATATAAATACATTTTAAATTTGAACTACATTGTAATGTTGACATGAACATGTTTACTTCATAATAATTTATGGTACAGAAGTTTTAAATATAAGAAAAATTTAAATGTACATAATGTTGCTTACTTATTTCACAAAGTAAATCCTAATCAATCTTTACACTGATATGTTTTGTACACACCCTTTTTATTCTTTAATTGAATCATTTACTTTGTTATAAATAATAGTTCAATGTAACCTTTATAAACCAACTATATTGTATTACACTATCTTATCTTAACGATAGTGAAATAAAGATTCTTTGACTTGAGGCCACATTCACTGATGTAATTGGCGAAGTGGGCAAATACTTGAAATAAAGAAGGCAACTACAGTTTTATATAAAACTATAAATATATTTTTAAACAAAGGAAAGTAGGTAAAGGCATGTGTACAGAATTAACATGAAAATCACACATATATTAATACAACTATTTACCAATAAGTTATTTTTAATACTGAAAACAGAAGCAAAACTGACTAATACTAGTAATAAAAGTAGAATAAATTAATGCACATAAAACCTTGGGTCAAACATTAAAATACTGTCAATTTATAATAAAAAGTGCAAATAATGTCAATAGAATAAGTAAGCCCTTTGTTTAAGGACCAATGATATACAATATAATAAAAGTAACAAATAAATTAACTAATTACAACACATGGGAAGGAGTCAAGAATGTGCACAAGGAAATTGTGTTTTAAAAGTATTTTAGAAACTTGCTCATAAATATCTTTGTTTCGATTAAGCTCAAAATATAATGGGCAATCTGGATCTAGGGGTGGTTAGTTTCGCCCCCCTCCGGGGACTGATGGGCGGGACTACACTCGGGATCTTGGATCCCGTCGCAATTCTGAAAGGAGCTTTGGCCGGTATCTTGCTTGGTGTTCTCGAAGGTGTCTTAAAAGGTGTTTTTGTTTGAGCCAAATCTTGATTCCTGGGCCTTAAAACTCTTTCTTCGGTTTTAGTCGAATTCTGACAAACTCTGTTGAATGTTGGGTCTAGAAGCATCTCCTGAAATGACAGTAGTAATAAATTAGTTTCATGAAATTGACATTACCGTACATACTCAAATTAAAACCACACTTTTTCGCAAATCAATAAAATAATTTGTACCCCTCAATAACTGAACTAATGGGTATTTGAGGGAGTGGCAGGTGCAAAATAAATGTATACAGGACTGGGCAAAGATACTAGCGGCAAGGAATATTGCAAATAATCTCTGGTGGATCAGAATAACTCCCAATCTCAATCACTTCAAGAGTGATTGTTGTCAAAACTAACTTTTTTGTGCTCCTTCCCTCTCTTATCAGTTTTTGTTCTGGAGACTTACCATAGGACTGTTTCGGCTTAACACGGGCTCTCCCTTTGTTGTTCTTTACAACTGTAAAATGATGTACCAGCTATAACGGGAGAGCAATTTTGTTCAACTAGTTTCCAGACAAAACTTATGTGTCACTTAAACTTCTAGATTCAATTTCATACGAAACAATTATAAATAGTACTTACTGTTCACAAAATAGACTATCTACCCTAGTGGCTTAACTTGATCACAGTCCAAATCCACAAACAGCAAATAAACCAAACCACATTGTTAAGAAAGTACATTTAATGATTCTCCCGACAGCGGAAGACACGTAGCACTGAATTTAACTGATCCACCAGATGTAAAAGAAATGAATGACCATACCAAATTAGGATTGACATATCCTCAACAGTTATGTTTTGCTTAAGAAACACCTATTAATTGGGAAATATCAGGTGGGATTTTTAAAACAATATGATTTAAACACAACAACCAACACATATCCCAGGCAACAAAAGTGAGTATCTGCCCTTAACAGAAAACTCCAGTAGTTAGAAACATGATACACTTGTTAAGGGATATACAACAAACCGGGTGGGCAAATAAAAATGTGAATCCTTACCCTGGATTATGACAAGTGAGATGTGCCTTTCACATCTCTGAGGTACATCTCTGAGGTACAGCAAAGTACCTGATTCAGGTTAAGATCAATTTTGATTTTAAGCTTGGTTCAGTGATTTTTGTTTATAATACTTTTTTAAAGGATAAACTGTATTTAAATGAGCAAAAACTAATGTATCTGGTTAATAATTGGCTAATAACATTTTAAAAACGACAAACAAGTTGGAACTAATCTGTTTACTAATAGTGTAAAATCATGATTGATATGTATAATTTCTTTATAACTACGGTATATAAAAAAAGCCTAATAATGACACGACAATGGAAATTATCCTACAGACACTTGTAATAAATACTAGGTTCAAAAAAACAAAACAAATGATTGAAAACACAGGTTTGAAATCAATTTACTCTAGGGAGAGTTAAGTGTAAGCGATTCACCCTACATTAATGAAATACAGTACAAGAGTTAGTGACTTTACAAATCCCACCTGAAACGACTCATAGGACGGACTACCGTTTTTAGGAGTGCTGGCCGCAGGAGTGCGAGGTGCCTCGGTGCGCCCGGGAGTGGTGGTGACGTTGCAAGATCTGGGTACTGGCACTTGCAGCATCTGTGGAGTGTGTCGCATGACGTAGCTGCCAGCCGCTGCTCCCACTCCTATACGGCCAGGTGTCACCATGGTGCTGTGAGGAGGCGGCTGCAACTGACAAACCCATGCACAATCAGCGTTACATTTCACAAGTGGACAATTATCAAGCACAGCTTGTCCAGTACGCAGATGACACGATTCTCGGTTTGAAAGCATCTTCAAACCAACAAATGGAACTTCTTTCATTTATTGAGCACAACAGTTCAGTTCAGCATCGTAACGAGCTCCATCTCTAAACAAATCCAACAAAATCAACTTGTAGTCTGCGACAGACGGTCTCAGATAGCAATTTGTCATTCACATTGGACGATACTGGGATCGAAGAGGTTTACTCAGCGAAATTCCTGGGGATACACCTCGACCGAGGGTTGAGCTGGGAATGCCATGTAGATAGTGTCTGTTCAAAATTAGCCTCAGGCATTTATGTTTTGAGGCAATTGTCGGAATACAGCCCAATTCAGGTGCTGATGACGGCGTATTATGGACTAATCTCCCCACACCTATCCTAAGGATTGGCTTTGTGGGGCAGATCCTCAAAATCAAGTTTTGCCAGAGTTTTCATTCTCCAAAAAAAAAGCAGTCTGAACCATTGCAAAACTGCAATGGTCGTTTAGGCCAGCATTCAAAAATTTGAAATTGTTGACGCTACCTTGCCTCTATATTTTAGAAACGTGTCTTTTTTTCAAATCAAAATGCGGTCTCTTAAGAGGAAGTGACATTCACTCTTATGAAACTAGAGGCAAAGACAATTACCCAATTAGGAGACACAGAACGGCAGTTCATGAACCTTTGCCTTCTCAGGTAAGAGTTTAACTTGTCAACAAGTTGCTAAAATCGATCAAAAGTGCCCAGGAGCTCAAAGCTTTTGAAACTTGTCTTGAAAAAGTTTTGGCGTAGAAGTATTTTATAATACAGACGAGTTTATGGCACATGACTTGGAAATAGCGGAACACACTGTCTGATTACGGGACTAGAGTGGTTCAATTCGAATTAATGAGAGAGAGTGAATGTCAAAAATGTCTGTGAATGGGATTTCAATGTTAGAATGTGTGTACAATTTTAGCTTAAAATATAACTAACAATTGCATAGCATGTCACATGTTTCGCAATAAACTATTTATTTATTTAACTGCAGGAGCATGCTTTTCTACAGGTTGAGTACCCCTTGAATCGGTTGGGTTAACCTGCATAACATGACCACAGCCAGGACCAGCTGCTCCTGGTGCCCATCAGGCTTTACTAAAATAATCATATCTCAGTTTTTACCCTTCAACCTTTGTGGGGCTTAAATTAAACTGAAATGTAATCCTGGCAACATTTAGATAATAAGTATGGTGTAGCTTTCTTAGATTTACATATTATAATAGGGGTGTGCAAGTATAACTTTTTGTAGATAGAGTCGAGTTTGTTAAAAAACAAGATTGAGAGTCGAGTATTATCGTATCACAATGAAAAATTAGCTTATTTTGAAGTTATTTTCAAATTTTATTTAAATTAATTAAATATGAACACATACATTAAATATGTCATATAAAATCCACACAAAACAAAACGAAAGAAAGACTTTGTTAACGCTTAAACAAATAGCAAAAATCTAAACAAAACCAAAATAAAACATTAAATAAATTAAATCCACAAAATTGACATAACTTTATTACTTTCTGTTATATTTTCTGCGGTTTTATCCCTAGAGCAGTATTTGTTTCCAAAAAAACCCTTTTTATTTTGAAATCATGACTTCGATACCATTCGCAGAAAATTACTCGACCAAATTTCGAGCTTGACCGATCAGGTCGAGCCGTGTTCGAGTATCGGTAAATACTCGGACTCGATGATCGAGTACTCACACACCCCTATACGGTGTTTTTATTTTCAAGATTTTTTTCAAAGTCACTACTGCTTAGATGGAAAAGATTCAAAGTAAATGATAATTTTCCAAAGAGGCTGGTTTCAGAGATACTATCAAATTATCAAGTTAGGGGGCAGACGAGTACATAAAGGTCATAAAACACCATGAATGGGCAATGTGATGCGACTTTGAACATCGGCTAGATTGCTAGAATATACACTAGGCATAATGCATGCAGTTCTATGTTAGCAACAGGATACAGTAACTAATGTGAGCACAGTGGAACTCCTGGACTTGTACCCACTGCATCAATCTACTGTAGACTACTAACTACAGTACTCTATATAACATTTGTATTCTTTAACATCTATACTAATATATAAAAATGTAATGGGGTGTGTCTATCTGTTCCTCGATCACGCAAATACCACTGGACCAATTTTAATGCAATTTTACAGAAATGTGGCTTATATACCTAGCCAAAACAAAGGTCAATGATAAAACTGTCTACTACATGATATTTTTTTGGCTAAATAAATATAAACACACATACTTTTTTGAAAAATGACAGACATATTAAGTTATTATAAACAGTATCATTTGTCTTTCTTGGATATATATACATGTTTATTATTTTTAACACCTAAGTTTATTGTTGTAAATTGACCAGTTATTTATTGTTGAAACAACTGCACTTAACAATATAAATGTGGTGTATTGGATCGGGTCAAACAAGAGACGAGAGTTTTCGGGAACAACTCTAGTGGTTGGTTATACTGTAGTGCCCAAATTAACGGCCCAAGACAGACTCAGCACTCAACAAAAGACAAACGGAAGCCATCCAGTCGTAAGCACATGCAAGGATTCGTACGTTTCTTGTTCTTTTAAGAAAAAGAGAATAATTTAAGGTACAAACTTCACCTGATTTAAGGTTTAACACTTTTCAAACAATTTGAAGCTGGATAGCTAATGATATTAAATTACGAGGGTCATCTAGAAAGTAAAGAATGTTTTGGCATGGTCAAATAAAAAATGAAGATATCAACACAAAACTTTATTTACAAATGCATAGAATCTTCCTCTACTTTTCTACGCATTCGCCATGGATTTCAGGACACTGGTTTTAACGTGGGACCAGTTTTTCCATACCCATGTTCTACTGAATCTACTCATTTACCGCCAAAAACATGAGCCAGGATTTCTTAGCTCCTTTGCGTTCCTTATCGTTAGCAAACTGTTTTTTAACCAAAAAATCCTTAAGCTTCAGGAATAAGTGATAATCACTCAGCACCAAGACAGGGCTGTAGTCATTTCTTTTCTTGGCATAAATTCTACATGGATTAAGCCCTTTCGAATCCAAAAAACAGTTGCCATGACTTTTCGAGTGTTTAAATTTCACACTTTACTTTTAGCGGGCTTTTCAATTGTCGATGCCATTATTAATCACTGTGGACACGAGACGCGTAATCACACAGCAACGAACCTACACTCAAACTGAAGAGGAAGAATGTAGCTAGCAGCTGCACGCGTGATCGTAGTGGTGAGGGGTGCCGCTGCGATGCGCAATTGTTCTTTACTTTCTGGATGACCCTCGTACATAAGTTCCAAAGTTTTACCCAGCTAATCTCTTTCAAAAAAGTGTGCACAAGCTCTACCTAAGGTAACAACCCCATTCAATCTTTGTTTATTAACATGCAATGAAGTGTTAACAGCATTTATGAAGGACTAAAATATTTAAATTCATGCAGTGAAGAACAGTTGTGTTGTAAAGCAAGCTCCAGTGCAAAACAGGAACCAACCTTTTGCCCTCGACACGAGGAAGTGGATTTAGAGCTGGAAGTAGTGGAATGATTAATGGTTGAATGTGTCGACATCTTCATGACTTTAGTACCGTTACTTTTTGGAGCTAACAGTTTTCTTTTGCTAGCTACAGGCTGAGTTCCAAGCCTCGATTCTAGACGAAGGGTTTCCGAATTCGCAGCTTTCTGCAATTAACAATTAGTAATTTACTTTCTTTTGTACTATTTTTTTATAAGTCTATTCAAGGGAACATTTTGAATTTTGGTGAAAGTCAGATGTAATTGAATACTGTTTACTTGTTTACACTTAGTTTTAACTTGTTTAACTGTACATTTAAATTTTAACTTATTATTTTACTATGGGGAATGGTGAGAAACACAAATTTTATACTAGGGGTCGTTTTTCTATTACCTGCTAACCACCTGGTTAACTAACCACTGGTTAAGTTGACTTATTTACATCCTGCAACGTTTACAATTTTACGCAACATTTAAACCACTTAAGTAAAACAATTAAAGATTATTCACCCAATAAAGGTTTTTTTTTCAAACAAATACCATATACATTATGCTAAAATAAATAAATATAAACTGAAACACTAAAATGCAAAACCAAAACAGAAAAAGTATAACTTAACTTCTAAAAAATATCTAGCTGCTTAAATAATAACTTAGCTGTAAAATATCTCCATTGGCTGAAGGCTAAAAGCTTTTATTGGTTAAGGCTGAATTGAAAAATGGCCCTAAATATCGCCAAGTTCCTACAAAACACCCTATAAAAAAAGTACAAGGACCACTTTATACGGACTGTTAAAACGAGGCAGTTTAAATGCATTCAAATGCCAATTGATTCGAGGCACGGTGAGTATATGAAGTATCTAGACGGGTGTTTTCATGGCCCTGCTTAAGACGCGTTGAGCGAGCGGTGGGCAGTTTCAAAGCAACCAGAAGCGTAAAACTGTTTTTACGCATATATTCAGTCTGAAGATTGTACTCCACAGCGAGACCGAAATATTTCACCCTAATTATTAATTGCCAGTGTTGACACGGTGTGAACCGGAAGAACTAGATTATAGTTGTGACACCGGCTGCGAAAGCCTAAGAGTCGAATCATATTTTGAGTACATTAACAGTTAAAACAGTTATTTTCTAAGCTTACTGATGATAAGTTAGTTTGCTTTGTTTTAAATGCACATAAAAATACTATAATGGCCTTGATGCACCCTAGTTTAGCAGACGATAGGCATGTACGGCTCCCGAGCTCATCACTATGGTGGTACGGGTTTGATCCTTATGGTCACCACTGATAACTTTAATGAAATCTTTCAAGGCAAAGCATAATCAATTGAAAGTAATGTATAATTCTTAATGCTTTGCTTAACCCATCTTTTTACACATTTTAAGCTTACACACTTATTTATTTAACTAAGTGTAGTGAACAAGGTTGAGCCACTTACTCTCTGTCTCTTCTCATTTTCCTTTGCAGCTTCTCGTTCTTCTTCCAGTCGTTCCAGAGCATCAATCAGCGGAACACCAAATTCCAAAAAGTCAAATCCATTTTCAGCCTTAAACTGGTTAAGGAGAGTCACCAACTCTGCTTTGACCGCTGGAAGTTTCTAAATAAGTGAAACAGTTATGTTATAATCATAAATAAGACTAATTCTGTTAGTAGACTAAACCACAGATAAAATACATACAGATCCACGACTATGGGCCGGTAGTTGCACCTGCCTATTTGTGAAGTGGGTAGACGTAGTTCTGATGAGCGAGGAGGGGACATTGAACTAGTAGTTCGACTGTTGCTGCCAGAGCGCGCCTACAGCTGATGTCGGTTAAATAACAGACGTCATTTATTCACAAGTGTATTTTATATTCCAAGTTGGCTACACTTCTTCTGTTATGACATTGACTCCAAATAAAAATGTATTATAAATGAGTTTTGTATAAATTAAAATTGTTATCTAAAGCATCAACATTACAGCAAGCGTAAGCTATTTTTTAAATATTCAAAAATAGTTTAATATGATGTACTAACTTTTTGAATAGTCTTTCTTTCTTTTTCTTCCATTAAAAGTCGGCCCCCTCTGTTAGTGAAGAGTCTCTGAGTAGAAGAGGCTTCTTGTTCAAGATGATCCCAGAGCTCCTTGTGCTTGTTTGAGCAAAAATATACGTCTGAAACAACACAGACCATAAATAAACATTTCGTCCAGCAAATTAAAAAGTACAAACACTGTTCCATATATTGTAAAATTTATGATTGTGTGTTTTTATTTGGCTACTGAAATTGGTTTGTAAACAAACATTGTTTCTGGTGAACAACATGAACGTTGTTACTGGTCATGATTCTTAAATACAGTACAGTGGAACCCCTCAAATCCGAACTTATTGGGGCTGTGGCCTGTTCGGATTTGTTGAATTTAATCTAAACTACAAAAAAAACACGGTAAAATTAATACTGCATACGAATGCAGTCCATATTATTGCAATTAAATGTCGGGATCAAAATTTATGTGTAGTATGTATCCACAACACAGTACAGTACTGTAGTAACACTGCGCATTAGCACAGTGCAGTACGAGGGTGACTCACTACGTGAGTGAGGCGCGGCAGTGAGGGGTGAGTGACCTTGCATGGAAACTCTAGGATGAGCTATAAATAGGTAGACCACTCTCACTCACCTGACAT
The DNA here is from genome assembly GCA_018831715.1 of Matsumurasca onukii. NCBI lineage: Eukaryota > Metazoa > Arthropoda > Insecta > Hemiptera > Cicadellidae > Matsumurasca > Matsumurasca onukii. The sequence goes on along the minus strand of CM032062.1, from coordinate 30,328,257 downwards.
CCCCTCCCTCCTCCCTCCACCCGTCAGTGTGTACTGTATTTTTTGTATGTAAACTGTAAATAAAAATGTTGAAATGCTACTGAAATTGTATTTTTTAACAACATTTTTCACTCAAAGCCTTTTTGGATTTGCCGGTATTTCGGATTTGAGGGGTTCCACTGTATTTTTAATTTATTTGTTAATTTTATCATTATTTCTCTGGAGAGTACGAGGCACAGTCTCACTTAAATATGTAGGCCAGCACGTAACCGGGGTTGAGCATGTCTTGAGCAGTTTTATTATTGATTGTTGTTTTGGCCACTTAGATAAACATACAAATGCATGTTATCAAATTTAAATTGTAAGGGTGGTTTTAGAGGGGGTAAAATAGGCTGTGTACTTTGTCCGCTAGCGCCTAATCCAGTGATCCAATTTCCAAACTTGATTGGATTGGTGTGGTATGACATAGACTTTTCAAGACCTCATTAGGCCTAAATTTAAGATTAATTCCAGATTTCCAGACTTTTCAAAACTACTAGACACCCTGTTAACTATTTAAATTACCCCACTTACTTGTGTTGATTGTAGAACAACTCCAACCGTTCCACCTCCAGTTCGTGAAGTGTAAGTATGTCTTCACTGAAGTGGTCTGCATAGTAGGCTCTGAACTGAGATCGTTCATTGTCAGAATAATGGCACCTGTAGTCAAACCAATAGTCAGCGAATCTTTGCCACTGTCTTTCATTCAATTAATGATATCAACTAAAATATGCAACTGTGATAATTACATTCATTATGATTAGAAACTAGTAAAACATTTGACACACCACCTACCGAACTTTCAACAATTACATCATACACATTGTAACTTATAGAGCAGATTTTAGACAATGTAGGACTGATTGATAATGTCGTTTCAAGTAGGAAAGTAAGATTCCGAAAATAGACAAAACAAGGTTGATTTATTGCAATTTATTGATACCAGTTCGGAGGGTCAGGACTGGGGCGTGTAGCAGGTGTAAGCCAAGTTAAGCAAGTAAACAACCCCCCTCCTACCGTTGTTATTGGAGAGCTATTGAGTTTCACTCACTCACACAGTAGGGCATTAGGGCAACTGTTAATTTTTTGATAGTAGAAGTTTGTATTGTTACTAACAGCATGTATAATGTATATTAAGTGCTATTTAACTTGAATGGAATCATTATTTAAGTTAAATTGTCCAGTGTACATGTCAAAAACTTGGTTAGTTTCAAGATATCGGGACGTTCAGATCTGTCTGAGATTGCTATCAGTCAACTTTCCAATGGAAGTAGGCCGATAACAATAGAATGTACTCAGCACAGATGGAGAAAGAGAGGGATTACTTCTTGTTGTCTGATGTGTTAGGGTATTTCTTTATATCATCTACTGTGTTGTTGTCTAATGTGTTGTTGTATACTGTGTTGTTGTCTATTTTTAGAAGGCAACTGCATGAGTTGGTGAATGTGGTTGAATCGGCAAAATGGCTGTCAGTGTCATCGTTGTGGCGACTGCCATCCACAGCCCAAATTACAAGTAAACAATATTAAATTAAATTTTAGTCAACATGCCATAAAACTGCTTAACTGAGAAACTTAAGCTAGTATTCGCATTTTTACAATATTTTCCATTCTTCCTCTATTTTATCCCCACTTGGTAGATACCCTGACCAACCTATGAATGAGTAAAACTACTTATCTGCCTGAAGAAGAAAACAAATCCAGCCTACCCGTACTCAAGATTGAACAGTCTATGGCCAAAGCACTAAATAATAGAAAACTTGTTTCCACTCACTTAGACCACAAGTCTGCCAGCACTTATCAGATTTAATTGTGAGCAAGTTGTGTATTGTAGTTTTAGTTTAGGTTGTTGTAGATAAAACATACAAATGCATGTTATCAAATTTAAATTGTAAGGGTGGTTTTAGAGGGGTAAAATAGGCTGTACTTGTCCGCTAGCCTAATCCAGTGATCCAATTTCCAAACTTGATTGGATTGGTGTGGTATGACATAGACTTTTCAAGACCTCATTAGGCCTAAATTTAAGATTAATTCCAGATTTCCAGACTTTTCAAAACTACTAGACACCCTGTTAACTATTTAAATTACCCCACTTACTTGTGTTGATTGTAGAACAACTCCAACCGTTCCACCTCCAGTTCGTGAAGTGTAAGTATGTCTTCACTGAAGTGGTCTGCATAGTAGGCTCTGAACTGAGATCGTTCATTGTCAGAATAATGGCACCTGTAGTCAAACCAATAGTCAGCGAATCTTTGCCACTGTCTTTCATTCAATTAATGATATCAACTAAAATATGCAACTGTGATAATTACATTCATTATGATTAGAAACTAGTAAAACATTTGACACACCACCACCGAACTTTCAACAATTACATCATACACATTGTAACTTATAGAGCAGATTTTAGACAATGTAGGACTGATTGATAATGTCTTTCAAGTAGGAAAGTAAGATTCGAAAATAGACAAAACAAGGTTGATTTATTGCAATTTATTGATACCAGTTCGGAGGGTCAGGACTGGGGCGTGTAGCAGGTGTAAGCCAAGTTGCAAGTAAACAACCCCTCCTCCGTTGTTATTGGAGAGCTATTGAGTTTCACTCACTCACACAGTAGGGCATTAGGGCAACTGTTAATTTTTTGATAGTAGAAGTTTGTATTGTTACTAACAGCATGTATAATGTATATTAAGTGCTATTTAACTTGAATGGAATCATTATTTAAGTTAAATTGTCCAGTGTACATGTCAAAAACTTGGTTAGTTTCAAGATATCGACGTTCAGATCTGTCTGAGATTGCTATCAGTCAACTTTCCAATGGAAGTAGGCCGATAACAATAGAATGTACTCAGCACAGATGGAGAAAGAGAGGGATTACTTCTTGTTGTCTGATGTGTTAGGGTATTTCTTTATATCATCTACTGTGTTGTTGTCTAATGTGTTGTTGTATACTGTGTTGTTGTCTATTTTAGAAGGCAACTGCATGAGTTGGTGAATGTGGTTGAATCGGCAAAATGGCTGTCAGTGTCATCGCTAGCTGCCATCCACAGCCCAAATTACAAGTAAACAATATTAAATTAAATTTTAGTCAACATGCCATAAAACTGCTTAACTGAGAAACTTAAGCTAGTATTAGCATTTTTACAATATTTTCCTTTCAAAAATTCCTTTTCCTCTACATAAAAAATATCCCCACATATTTCCCACTTGGTAGATACCCTGACCAACCTATGAATGAGTAAAACTACTTATCTGCCTGAAGAAGAAAACAAATCCAGCCTACCCCTACTCAGATTGAACAGTCTATGGCCAAAGCACTAAATAATAGAAAACTTGTTTCCACTCACTTAGACCACAAGTCTGCCAACATTTCTCGGTGTTGAAGGATCAATTCTTTCAACTTGTACTTTCTTTCCGATTTCAGTTCAGCCAGCACTTGTCGAAGCTAAAACACATTCAAACATAATCAAGTATTTTCAAGCAGACTATGATTATTATAAGTATATTTATTAATACATAAGAACTGTTGTTCGACTGTTTAAGAAAATACAAAAACTTTTAAAATGATTTTAAAACTATGCCAGTTTATTTCAAGCTTTGCCTTTGTCAACTGTATACAAACAAATATCTAATAGTCTTATCAGTCTCAGCCAGTCAATAAGCTACTGAGGATGACTCTCCACAGCGAGGTCGAAAAGTCTAGCAGTATTTGTAATTCAACTGTGACGCGGTGTAAGCCAGACCCCTTAGATCTTTTCCATGTTAAATTCCCTATCTTGGTTAGAGACCACTCATGCTCTATCCCGCTGCTTTTTAACACACTAACTAATAATTTACAGTCGTACTGGGCTTTTATTTACTCAAAAACCTCAACTATAGCACCATACAGCTTCTCAACTTAAGCTAACAAATATAAAAGATCAAACAAATGGCATCTTTATAAAAACAACATGACACATATGTATTCATTTTATTTTGTGGCTTCCAGTGGGTGACTTATGGACTAAGTCTTTCTTATTAATTAAGAAGTTAAGGGTAAAGTTTGTCTTCTTGATAGTACTTTGTGATATCCAACATTTGAATGGTCTAAACTTACCTTGGAAGCGGTTTTTTGTCCGAAACCACTGAACTCTACAAACAATGACTCCAAAACCTAGGTTCTTTCATTAATTTTTTTGCCAATTTAGTAATCTCACTTCTTAAATGTTCCGCATCCACAATTAAATCTCTTTTTTGACTACGGAGATTCTCTACGCTTTCCTGAAAAAGAACACAACATATATCCCATAGTTGCTCATAGCCAAATCAAGTTAATTTAGTTGCCAAATCCAACCTAACATCTTTGTATAGTCGATCAATCACCTATTAAAGGAGTTTAAAGTTATTTATCGTGTCCCCCAGGATGTTGTTCCCTACTGTTTATTTTATGTATTAATGCTTTTCCAAACCTCTTTATGACCCTACTGTAATTTCTTTTACAAGGATCCCAATAGTACAGTATGGAATTGAGTTTTGGGGACGGGCAACGGAAGCAGACAAAATCCTAACAATTCTGAAAAAATGTTTAAGAATAATGACATTTTCCTTCTCTGCTATCTATCTTCATGGAAGCCAATTTTGAATGAACTCAAAATATTACCTATTCCAAGTTTGTACATACTTAAAGCTTAACTAATGGTACTTGTAAAGTTTTGATTACTTCAAACAAGCTTAAAAAAAATCTTACGCAATAGTCTAGACATAGTAGTTATTTGTTTACTAAGGCTACTCGCCTATTATATGGCTGTCTATTGAAGTTATGTTAAACAGCAAATAAATGAAGTTTCATTCGATTTTTGTACTGGAAGTTGGTTAAAACAAAAATACTTACTCTCAGTTTTTTTAGTGAGGATGTTGAAAATGTGACTGAGGCTGCGTCATTTTCCTCAATACCTCGTTCATATTTGCCAAGAGGTTTTGTCTCACACTCTTGAAATAAAATTTTAATTTCCTCTTTCAACATTGAGAATTCTTCCCTCATACTGGCCTAAGCAAACAAACAAACATTTATATGATTAATTTGTATCGAGCTTTAAAACCTTTACTAACACTAAATACCTGTTCGGTAGCTTAATGGTAGGTTAAACGTTCTAAATGTATATTTCTCAGCAGGTTTGCTGTATCTTCTCGGAAAGTCTTTACTATTTACATTCGTGGGGTGTTGAGAAATCACTAAACACTTTGCAGTTACGCTACGTCGCAAACACAGTTACTTTTGTCACAGCGTGGTTGTAAGTTGTAACCCAGGGGAGGAAAGGTGATATTACCCATGGTGTAATAAGTAAGGTGTGCACAAGCGATTCTGTGACGGCTGGAGAAATTCTGGTGCCGGGCTGACCTGTCCGAAGTCTAATTGTAAGCGTTTGCACAAACCATTTGAACTACTTCCGCTAATCCAAACTTATTGTTTCGGTGTCGTTGGGAAGATTATTAAACATAGCCGATAACAGTGAAGGTCAAAGTTTAAAAGGAAGAAATAATGTAATTTAACCTATTGTTAAACTTTGACATCATTTTTGCCTGACTTGAAAAATATGTGCTGAGAGGAAATTTTTTACTTCTGCTTTCGAAGTCTTTGATTGCACCAATAGAAAGAGCATTAAATAAAGTTTAATTTGACCGAAAATCCTTTTGATATGACTTACAGTTGAGGAGCTACAAGCTTTAATGTGTTCACCATAGTTTGGCGCAACCAGAACTGTGCGTCTGATCTGACTAATTAGGCACTATCTGAGCACATGTTTAGATATGAACACAGAACAACCAAATGATTAATTAACAACGTTTGTCGTAGAGTTTTTTGAAACATCGAGCTTCAAAATGGTCGGAGCATATTCTAGCTGAAAACAAAGATTATGCTAGAGTTATTTTTCACAATGTTATTCTTTATACAATGACAACTTGTACGAAACTATTCTCAACAACGTTTTCTAGATAGCTAATAACAACTTAAAAATATATAACATTAACTATGGTAAAATATTGGTCATAGGGTTTTGAATAAGTTTGAATTAAAACAAAAGTTTATCACTATAAAATAATATATCAGTCATTAAAAGTATTCTTTGCTACATAAAACAAAATGTAATCTCCTTTTATCAATATTCATGACTTCCTTTGCCGAATGAATTGAAAGTATTTCTTTGGGATGATAAAACTTACTTACCATCTTTTGTATTAAAATTATCATTTCTCTTACACGCTTTGATCCATTCTTTGGAAACTTCTTCCTTGGGAAGTTAAAAATAACGTATTCGTTTATTATTTACAAATGCACTGCGGTTATAACAACCGTTCACTGCACAGGCTGGTATCACGGACAAGAACTCTATTGCAACTGAGTAATTTTGTAGGGTCAACAGAAAAAAAACGAACTCCTACCGGATGTTTACTATTGCATTTGCTATCTCCAATATTTCCAGACATCCTTATCAGCGTGGGAATGAAACAACCTACAACGCTTGGAGACAAGTGATGCAATACTCTCTATCTCAAGTACACCTCGCACGCGTTTTCTGTTTCCGACTTTGTACTACTCATACTGGCTAAACCATAAGTCGGCAAAAAAAGTACAAGAATGAAAAAATTAGATAATGTATTTGTGTATATAACAAAATCATAACAAATGTTCCGTCTCTAAAATAAAACTTTCCTCACAGGCCTACTATTTCAGTACATCCAGATTTAAGTACTTACTTTCGGTCTTAGTTTTACCAGTTAAAAACTATTTATTTGACATAAAAGTTATATTGTTAGATGATGTGATTCATAAAGAAACGAAAAATGTATACTTTGTAAAACTTTTACAACGTCATTAGGGAGTTATCGCAGGTTGAACGAGAGGCTGCACTTTTTAATTCTCCGCGTGACGTCACTTGGAGAGATGCGCAGAACAAACCAAAACTCGTCCTCTGAGTAGCACACCTTACTTATTACACCATGGTATTACCCACTCACAGAAAATTTCCAGTTCAGATACTGAAGTGTCATATTAACAGTCAGCGTTTCCTACAGATCAATGATTTCTACATTATTTCAGCTTTTCCCAACATATTGGGGACCCTGCTATTGAATGTGAACTGATGGTTTAAGTTATTTTTTGACATAAATTTCCTCATACTTTTGAACGCTTAGTATGATATTGCAAATAACCACCACCACTCTAGACAGATGACACACTAACCTCCAACATTCTGAGTTCTTCCACTCTGGCTCGACACTCTTGCAACTTGTCATCTGAGGGGATAGTTTGTTCACGGGTAACTGTGCGGTTAGCCTTGTGACTGGTGGCACCATCTAATCCAGGAAGAGGTTGTATTTTGATGTTCTCATCTAAGAAGTTGCACAAATCCTCCTCCTAAAACAAGCAATGACATTTAAAATATATCTTATACGTACACAATTCATTTACTCCAGGAACCACCAACAAACCAGTATAAACCAATAAAGTCAGGAGGACATTATCCACCCAACTAACCTAACCTGTTTTCAATTCTTCGTAATCTTGCACTCTTCTACTTCCAAGCTCTCTGTAGGATTTCACAAGATCTTCGAGGCTTCTTTTTAACAGGAGTAGAGGAATCTCATTATCCAACTCTTTTACTTTTTGCGGCAGTTTTAAAATCTGAAACAATAACAGAAATGTTCACTAATATTTTTAACTAGTAAATGAAATTATTTTCAGTTTTCCGGTTTTAAGAAGAAACGGTTTAGCTGTAATACATAACTAGCAAATAGTTTGCACCTTTCAAATTCAAAATCTTTATTGCCACAAATGAACATTTGTATGTTATAAGGCATGGTCAAACTTAAATTATTCAAAAATAATCCATAAACATTTAAGATAATGCATGCCATATGATCTAGTAAAAATCTAAATATAATCTGGCATAATCCTGGCATAATAGAATTAATCATAGTAATTATGCCTTAAAAATTTATGCCTTAATCAGCTTTATTCTATTTATTCGTAAGTTCAATTCTAAAGTGGACTCCTTGCTGTCTACACACTACTCCTGAATATGACTGTGGGTCTGTACTTACAACAATGAATACGGAGGATCTGTAACCCTAACCCTGACTAACTTTAATGTCCCGTACACTTTGGTTGTGAGCTGAATAAAGAGTCACCGTAGCTTGTTAGTATTGGCTCTGTACTCGAGCACTGTCTGTTTAATACTTACCCTCTCGAGTTCTACAGCTTCCATTCCCATGAACTCTATATCTTCCATCAGATTAGTTTTGATACCCTCTGCAATTTCAATCTGGTCGATCCAAAAATCCTAGAAACAAAAGTATATTGTATGAAAAGAAACAAAAACATCTATATTCGCAATACTCGATAGTATTTGATTACTAAAGTGTAGTTCCTGAACCAAAGGTGAGAAATGTGTTTTTGGCAAAGTGAAGTCTTGTTTTCTAACAAGAAAGCTGACATAATGAAAGCTGACATGATGGAAGCTGACATGATGGAAGCTTTAAAATGGACAATTTTAAATGAAACTAGTTGTATTTATGGGGCTTCCCCAGACTTATGCCATAAGAACTGCCTAATTTGTGTTTTGTAAAACTCGGGCATCCCGATGTTTTAACCCCACTTTAACCCTTCTCCCCAAACAATTTAGACAACCAATATATTTGAAATCAGCATAATATTCTTTTGATACCCCACATCGATTTATGCTTTTTTTATTTCTTGCCCCCTTTTAACCCCCCCCCGCCCTTGTCCCCAAATCCATAATCAAGGGCCTTGCTAACGGTATACAACTATGTGTTTTCAAACAAACTTGATATTTACTTAATAAATACTTACTAAAAAAGAAATATAACATGGGGAATTAGACTCTAAAACCCCATAAAAATACAAATCTATATATTTTATTTGTTTCCCCACCCTCCACACACTAAGGACCATTTCTATTCAAAAATTCTGAATTACCCCAGCCAGATTCGAGATCTCAACACTCGGACAATCCTAAGGGTAAGGCCACACGGCGTCTGAAAAGCCGTCATATATCACGCTGAGCAGATCGGCACACCACACTTGGCGACAGATGCGCCGAGCTCAGTTTAAATAAAATCATCTTTATTATGCCATAAATATACATATTTACAGTACATGAGCACTCGTCATTTCAATAAACAATTACAACTAAAAATTGTGAACTAGTGTAACATAATTTTTTAAATAATCTTTAAATTTCTCCACAAAGTAAAAACCATTTACCATCAATATTTTTTTTTAAATTCAGATCTGAACTTTTGACAAATTTGAATTTGTTTTAAAGAAGCTGGGAGAGTGTTCTTAGGTCATAGGAGTTTCGGGGAAACAATTCTTACGGTTTTTCATAAAGAATGACAAGGATGCAAAGATGTAAATGCATGGGAATGTTAATATTCTATTTTCTTGGAAAGTGGATTTACTGGATGAACGAGGTTTTAAATTGAAAATGGTACGAATATTTTTTTTAAGTATAAATAACAATTTTGTCCTAGTGGATTCACTTCCCCAAATTGGAATAGCGTAATTTAAAAAAGGCAAAATGAGGCCGTGAACTGAAAAAGAGCGTAACTGATAGTGGACAAACAGAAAATAGATGAGTGGGGGAAAGAGAAGGGGCGACATGTACGCCGAGTGTAGCCAGTCTCATTGAATAACATGGTCAGCGTTTCTGTCGCTGCGTCGAAAAACGCTGCATGCAGCGTTCCAGCGACAAATACGCCCGGTGTGGCGGGTCCTATTAGATTCTATTATATTGTTAGGTTGTCAACCGAGGCGTTCCGATGCGCCGCGACAAATACCGCCAGTGTGGCTTTACCCTAACGAAACTAATAGTATAGATATTGGTTTACTTATTCAAAACTATCAAACTTCCATAGTAATAACTGTGTCTTCAGAAAGCTATTGCTTCAAAATCCTTTTAAGCTTAGGTTAGGTTTGGTTTTTTAGAGTAGAGATATTCAGAGAACTCAAATTAACTAACTTAATTTAAGTTTTGACCCAGATTTAAAGGCATGCCAAACAAATAACAGTTTAATTTAATTTGTTGTTCCCCACAACAATTTTAAAGAACAACATTTTTACTCTATTTCATCTACCAAAAGTGGACATGACATGTAGTTTATTTGTGTACCAAAATTTTCATTACGGAGATGGAAGACCAAGCAAAGGGGAATGTGAGAAAACATGCACACCTTCAAAATAGTAGTCATTTGTTTGAAAACAAACCATTAACATGTGCCAGATGTACAATAACCTCAGGAACAAACCATTTTTGGATAAATTCAACCCTGGTAAAACCCTTTGAACCAAATTCCATCCTTTTGAAATTTGAAGGTTAAATGAAATAATATTTTATTCTTAATTAGACAATGGCATTTTAAAATTTTGACCAAAGTTTGGTGAAAATCAGTTCATTAGTTTTATTGTCATTATTTTAGTAAAAAACACACCCACACAGACAGACGGACAACGAAGCGCCGGATACCCCTGTTTATATGGTAAAATATTCTTGTTTTGACCCAAGGAACACGTCTACAAAGTATGTCCAGAGAGTTCACCGACACCCTGTATATATATTATTTGTAAAGATAACCATATAGTGTTGTATATTTTCTTTTTCAGCACATTACAGGGAACAATTGTATGCCACTTTTTTTCAACAACAAAAATATGTATTTACTCCAGAATATTTTGAAAGGTGAAATTTAGTAAGAGGGAACCAAAAGTTTTTAAAGTAGTGCTCTTGGAAAAATAATAGGACATTTTTTATCAAAATTCCAAGATAGCCAAAGGTTGGCTCATTTATTTCTTTACATGGAATTGTGATCAAAATCTTTGTAGAACTTTTTTGTTTTGATGTTGTTTTGTATTGTGAATTTTTTTCAAAGTTTTGGTTGTTCAGCCAAATTTTACGTGTTTCAAAAAACATAAATAAACAACTATTTTGGAGTGAATAAACAAAATAAAAAACATACCACTTTGAAGGGCACTAATTTGACTCAAAATACTAACTTCAATGAGATAATTTGCTAGTGTAATTTACTAAAACCCCTCAAAATGCCCGCGGCGACGGCAAAGTGAGCACAACAACAATGTCACAAAACTACATCGCTAAGGGCAGGTCTACACAAATATGGAAGCAGCAAATAGTCTGGTCTTTCAGAGCTAAATCAATAACCAATCTTCCCTCAGGTGCACACGACACTCACATTATTGAAACAAGCGACTCTTTTTTAAAACCATCTATTGTACCATTTATATTGGCCTTTGCCGTTTGTAATAAATAAAAATAAATCTTTCGCTTCCAGTAGTACCAAAATCGACTACTAAACAATCGAAATAAGGCATTTATAAATGGAAAACAAGAGACAAATATCGATTAGTCGTTAGCCAGTATAGAACTCGATAAACATGAAGTCGCTAGAAAATAGCAGCTGCGTGTGGAAAACCCACAGAGACAAACAAAACATTCCTAGTTGACAAAAAAATGTAGAATTCAGTGATGTAGCTCTCGTCTTTATAGAACAAAATTAACCCACTGCAATAGGTGGATGAAGACAGGGTATTTTCATGTTGTGCATTGTGCGCTGTTAGCTCATTCTCCGTCGCTCTACCAGCATTTGTCCTCTCACTTTATAAATTTGCTACGCAATTGTTTTGCATGCTATAAAGACAAACTATATATCAAAATAAACAGCAAATCTTCCTGAATAGATTGATATAAAATACATAATGAATAATGATTAACTTAGTTTAGCTATTGATTATAGCCTTTGCAAAAAACACTTGCTCAAAGGACTAATGATTAGCTCTTTGCCAGTGTGGTGACACTTTTTAGCGACTGATTAGTCTTTTGCCAGTTAGAGGGTTAATGAACCGCTGAATTTTAGTAAATAATACCTGGAGGGACTTTTTCACAGCTGACATTGATTCTTGGGTTTCATCACAGTCTCTTCCGTAAGTGGATATCCATACGTCCTGCAGTGCTTTAAATTGTGTTAGATTTATATCTTGAAGATTGACCAACATATCTTCAAAATTCATTCTGAAAAAAGCAAATTAATCAGCATTTTAAAACAATATTATTTCTAGTTTTAAGTAAATAAGGGACAACTTGGTATCCAGTAATTTTTTGGCACAGCACACTTTGATTCGAATTTTCATTTCCATTTCATAACAAGCCTACGATAAAAGAATACGTAAGTCTGAGGCCAATGCCAGGTTGTGGGCACAGCAAACAGCCTCGTAGCGCCTTTGATAACACAACAGGTAAGTCTGAGGCCGAAGGGAGACTGTGAGCAGAGCAAAACAGCCTAATAACACCCGTGTCACACAGGAGGCTGTGAGCGAAGATGGTCCAAGACTTAAGTTAATGAACAAGTTAAGTTTAAATTGAAATAGGCCTAAGATTCATTTTAATAACAACTTCTTGAAAAAATACAACTTACAACGTGCCATATATAGCCTGAGGCTGAAAACTCATAGCCTATAAGGCCAAGTAAAAATGAAGGATCTAGGCCAACTTACCCAATTGATTTCGACATGGTTTGCTCAACTGGTTAATAATACCAAGAACACACCTACTGTATATAAAAGTTATAAGAATAGTCGTGAAACGAAATTTAAAACTATAACAAATCTTCCAGAAAACACTCAAACCATTATTAATCACATTTGACTTTAAAACCAAATCTACAATTTAATATACATGCCTACTCTTGTCTATACAATAGCTCACAGAATAACGGGCAACGGCTTTATTTAAAATTTGAAACAGCAAATCACGAACAGGCGGACAAAACAAAACATGCTCACTGCAGGGTTGCCACTTGCCACCAAACATATTGACTACCCTGAAGAACACATTAACAACTAACCGTACACCATCTAATTATTTGAAAAATTGCCCTAAATCTTTACAAAGTTTGTAAACTCAGTGTCATTGATTTTTAAACAAAGGGCCGTCCAAATATTATTGCGTAACGTGTCAGTACTATTGCATGCCCTAAGAGAGCGTAGATGAAGAGCGCGCCCTTGCACGAAGATCGCTGATATTGAAAAAAATGGTGTCGTGCCTTTAGAGCGCATTGGATAGAGAGCGCATGTCAAAATCGTAAGTTTAAAGCACGGGTTTACTGAAATTAGCCGGATGAATGACTCCCTTCACACTACGGTCAATTGTTTACCCGTTATTCTCACTCTCAATACAAGTGGGCATTCCCATTAGAGCTTACTTCTTCCCTTAAAATCTGTCCCTTAGGGCATCATCTAGGAAAGCCTCAAAACTACAAGTTGCAGCTAACCTTTTCAACTCAATACCATAGTCGGCAATACTCTCCCCCTCTTTTTGACCGACTTCAGTGAAACGAGGAGGGTTACAAGTTGACTTTGGGCGATTTTTTTTATGTCTGTTCACGAATTACTTTTTGAACGCGGGCACCGTTTACACAGTTTGCTTTTTGATTGGTGATCTTCTCCATAGTGGTCCCATTTAAAATCTTTTGATCGGACTTATATTTCTATATAAAAAATTAAAAAAACCTCAAAATCTCAAAACCCGTGTATATGTTGCGTGTTTTGCGTGGTAAAAGCTACTATTTCGAACCGGAAATGGTTTTCTATAGCACTATTTCGATGTAGAATTAAATTTTTAACAAGGTAGTAGTCTTAAGTTCTTCTAAATCTTGGGTGTTGTTGAGATAAATAGATATTTTCGTCTAAAATACTCGAAAAAAATGTCTTTGTTTGTATTTACAGAGTTCTAGACGCCAAAATATACACTTGACCAAAGATTTGAAGGGAACTTAATGCCAGTAAAATTTAATTTTCTTTCAGAAAATATATATATTTATGATTACACACATATTAACCAGCTATGGTCTCCTTCTCGCTAAAAGCACGTAGTTTTGCATTTCGTATTAGTTTTATAGCCGTAGAAACTTTATTTTCAATATCATAAACCTGGTTATGATCAGATTCTGTGAATAGCTATGTTCTCAACAAAAAAACGTATTTTATAGCTTTAAAACGTTTTATAGATTCTGTAAACAAGTATAAAATGTCCAAAATGTACTGAAACGTGTACTCCATGCGTGCTTAGTGGTATAGGTCTCGCTTTGGAAGGTTATAAAAATAGTTAAGGTACAAGGCTAATTAAAATTGAATTTTCTACAACGTGGTTTCCATAAAATGTTTTATGAACTGTTAAAACGATACATTTTACGCAAACACGGGGTTTTTCCCGAATTTAAGCTGATGATGTTTTCATTTCGATGTGATGGATGTATGGTATGATAATTGTACCATTCTGTCCAGAACATAACTTATTCAAATTTACCCTGATATGTTTAAAATAAGTATATATTTCTGGAGAAAATTTCAAAACAATCAGACACTTTAAGGGTAAGCGTGAACACCTCGTAAATCTGAACTGCATTTGTTATTTTCAACATTAATAAATTATTTTATTTATTTATTTATTCAAGTATTTTACATGACAGCTACAGGTCATGTCCCAAAACAGCTATCTTAACAATACAAATTATAATAGTATAACATCTAAACTAAATTATATGTATAAACAATTTGCTGGCATATTCAGCTAAAATACAAACTAAGACACAAATTTACACTGTTGTGATACAAATTAACAGAACTTTCACTTAACTCACAACTAATAAGTACTATAATTTAATTCTACAATGGTAGTGACAAACATAAACATTAAAAAATAAGGTTGCTATATTTCTTTAAAAACCACTTAAGCTATCATAAAATATATCTAGTTCGGATTTGTTATCATTTAAAATCCTTAAGGCTTTTAAGCAGGGAAATTTATAATGTGAGACGGTTTTTACACCTTGATAGTGAAAATAAAGAAAAAATCTTAAGTACGATTAGGAACATTCAAACATATACTACCAACAAATAAGGACTATCTATCGACCATTTACTAATTTATGCAAAATGTCATTAAGGAACCTCTTCTTGATGATGATAAAGGTTGGTAAAAGGAACATATTTCTCAGTGTTACAGAGGCATATCAAATGGACAAAAAAAGTTATATTGTTTGAAAAATAAAATCTTAATATTTTATTTTTGAACTACCTCTAACTTTTTAACTCTCTACACCTACATTTTCGCTATTATGTACATAACCATTACAAAAACTTTAACTCATAAATAGTTCAGAAAATCGCTCGCCCGACATATTTTAAAATCTTTCAAGTTAAAGGAAAGGCAAAGTTAGAAAACACAAAAGTGACAGCAAAATAAATCTCTACTAATTTGCCTAAGGACGACGCGTTACTATGAGCAATGTAAACGGCTCATAATATAGCAAACTTGCTAAAGGAAGAGCAAACTACTCATAAGTCATAAGGATCCGGCCGAAACCGCTAAACATGATCTTGTGAGCTGGCAATAAGCAAATGAAAGACCAGCAACAACGAAGCGTCAAGCGAGTGGAGCGAACCACCTAGTCCTTTTAGCTTGACCAAGCACCGAAACTACATTTCAGATTGGAACTACTCCTGCAAGCTTATTATTAGAAAAGACCGAAGGCTCGAAATCAACGAGCCATGCAGCCAAATCGTCACCTGATGCCCCATACCCGTTCGGCAAAACCTTTACCGCGAGCGAGCCAATCATAATTGATCCTTCGAGCATGCCATGGGAAAACAAACGGACCTATGATCTGCATTAATACCATAAGCAAAGGCCTCGGGCCAAAGGTTGAAACGTTACCGTGATCAGGCGATTCTTTCCCTCCCCGTGTGGCAGAATTGTCTTAAGTGCAGCGGTTAATTGTCTGCACCTAGAAGAGCTGTACTCACAGCTATACTCGAGTACACATTTACTTCTGTTTGTACTGAAGAAAATCACGTCAAACCAGCGATTGATACATAGGATTGAAGGACTCAACCCTAAGGGTCCGATTTAGAGAGGGCTGCTTCCCTCCCAAACTGGCTGAAAGCTTTTTTTTAATAAATGATATGATTCAACTACTTTAATTTCAAGACCTCCTTGACTTAATTACTAAGTTCTGTTATAGTATTGTTCTGAAAATACTTGATTTGAGTTTGTTTGATTATAATGGCAGTGTGATTTTTACTTTCATATGTTGTAAACAAGTCTTTATAAAAATATAAGTGAGTTTGTTGATAGTCGCTAATAAAAGCAAGTGTTATTTAGTATTCACACAAATTCTTTTTCTTTTACCTTAATATTGAAAACCACTAATTTATTTGCAATAGGTTATGGTGCCCAGTGTGTTCGATTGTTTAAAGTTAGTTGTTTATAGTTTGTTTTGGTTAATTTAAAGTAAACAAAGTTAACTTAACTAGTAAACAATGGATTTTTCAAAACATGTTAAGCCTTTAGGTAGTGAGTCAGACTGGCCTATTTGGAAAAGAAAAATGCGAGATTTAGACTATCATGAAGGGGCTCTAGACGTCATTGACAAGAAGCTAGTGAGACCTCAACCATTAAAGGAGGATGCTACGGTTCAGAAATCAAGAGCACAAAGAGACAGATTTGTACCGTAAGGCAAACAGCTATGCTAAATCAATGATAACAAGCTCAGTAACAGACGAAGTTTACCAGAAGATAATGGACCAAGAAACTGCTAGTGAGGCATGGGACATGTTAAAAGTAAACTTTGAAGCAACATCAAAAGATCAGTTGTTTAAGGTATGTTCAGAGTTCTTTAGTTTTAGTTGGACACAAGGGAGAGATGTTTCGTCCCACATAGCCAAATTAAAAACTTTATGGAATGAACTAAACAATGGCCTAAAGATGAAAGGTGAAAGTCAGTTGCCAGACTTATTGCTAGTGTGCAAGACTTTGCACATCTTACCAAGAGAGTTTGAGAACTTTCAGTCTAGTTGGATGATGTTAACCAAAGATGAGAGTAAAACTTTTGATGAGATGATAAATCAGTTGTGCATGTTTGAAAGAAATTTTGTTAAAGACACAAAAGAGGTAAAGTTTGAACCTGTACAAGAGGCCTTAACATCAAAAGTAAATAAAGGAAAATTTACTCAGAAGGTTGATACCAAAAGCAAAGGTTTTAAGGGTAAAACTAAGGATAATGACCTGTGTAATTACTGTAAGAAGAGAGGGCATTGGGTAAAAGACTGTCAAAGTTGGTTAGCCGATGGAAAGCCTAGTAAAACTGGAGCGAATCAGGGCAAATCTAGTCCAATTCCTGTTAGTAATCAAGCGATGTCTGTCAGTGAAGAGGCTTATGTTTGTGAGCTTGATCCAACAGTTTGGTGGGTAGACAATGGAGCAACTAGGCATGTGACAAATTGTCCGGACTTTTCTCAGAATTGAGAGGTTTAGGATCTCACGGTATCAAAGCTGCCGCAAAGAGACTCTTAAAGCTTTAGGTAAAGGTAGCATTGAATTGTCAAACGGATACAAGCTGGTAGATGTATGGTACGTTCGAGGTTAGTAAGAATTTATTTTCCGCTATCTGCTCAAGACAGAAATCCAAACAGTGAGTTTAGGTCATCAGCAACAGAATGTTATTTGAAGATAGATAATAAGATTGTTTTGCAAGGAACTAGACAACTCAACGGATCTTTGTACAAAACAGATATACATCCAGAGTTTCCCAAAGAACAAGCAGAAGTAAATGTTCTAGAAGACAAGGATATGTTACAGCTGTACCACGAAAGATGGGGTCATCAAGACAAGAGACACGTAGAAATGCTGAAGGAGTTCAACGCAAAGCTTCCGCTAGAAACAGAAGCTTGTGAACCTTGCATTTACGGTAAAGCTCACAGATTACCATTTGGACATAGAGAGAAATGTACCAAACCTGGAGAACTAATGTCAGTAGACGTATGTGGACCTTTTGACGAATCTTTTCAGAAAAGCGATACGGTACTGTTTAAAGACAGCTACACTAAGTTTGGTGCAGTTTTTGAGGAGAAAAATCTGAAGTGAAAGATATGTTAGGAAAAGTAATCCAGCACACGAAGACTTTAGGTCACAAAATTCAACAGTTATTAGCGATAACGGAGGGTGACAACAAAGAAGTCAGAGAAATCCTAAGTAAAGAAGGGATTGTTCAGAGATTGACAGCACCTCGCCTCAACAGAATGGCAACACAGGCGTGAACTGAGGACAGTCGTGGAGATGGCAAGAACCGAGGTTTTCTCGAAACGACGTCGAGTTTCCTGCTGCCATGTGGGCAGAGTTGGTTTCAACGTCAACTTACATCCTGAACAGAACCGGAAAGTCATCCGTAGAAGGGTGAGTCCTTATGAGTTGTGGATTGGGAAGAAGCCTAGAATCAAGCACCTGCGGATCATAGGATCTACATGCTACGTTCACGTTCCAGATCAGAAAAACGAGAAGATGGACAGAAAAGCAGTCAAAGGATACCTTATCGGATATGACGGAGATGAGCGGTACAGAATCTGGATAAAAGAGAGAACAGAATTATTTTGAGTAGAGATGTAGTGTTCCAAGAAGTCACAGGGAATGTGATAGCCAGGTTGAACTACCTTTTAAGGACAGAGTTTCAATTCAGGGAAAGGAATCAGACTACGATCAAGGCTACTTAGAAGACAATTCAGACAGTGAAGGAGAGAAACGAAGGCGTCCACCATTCCCAAATTCAACTTAGAAATCGATCAAAACTAAAGAAGCCAACACGTTTTGATGATTATCATGATGACTGAAGAGTTAGTTAATGGAATAAGAACTCCAGAAACTTACGAAGAAGCAGTCAGCACTGATCAATGTCGAGAATGGAAACAGGCCATGGACAACGAGATCAAATCTTTAAGAAAACCATACATGGGACTTAACACAATTGCCAGAAGGAGTCAAAGCAATTCCAAGCAAGTGGGTGTACAGAGTGAAAACAAACCGGATGGAACTGTTGACAAGTACAAGGCAAGATTGGTCGTTAAAGGTTTCAATCAACGTTATGGAATCGACTACCAAAACATTTAGCCCAGTAGCTAAATTGGTACAATGATCGATGTTAAGCGTTGCAGCGGTGAAGGTTTGCATATGATGCAGTTTGACGTCTCAACCGCATTCTTATCGAGGAGAACTTGAGGAGGCGATCTACATGCAACAACCTGAAGGCTACAAAGATAACACGAGTCGAGTTTGCAAGCTGAAGCGAAGTTTGTAGGACTTAAACAAGCACCCAGATGTTGGGCAAAGTGCTTTGGAGGATTTCTTTCAGAAAAAGATTCAAATCTAGTCCTGCAGACCAATGTCTCTACATGAAGAAAGTACGGTAGAAAGATGTTCGTTGCTTTGTATGCGTAGATGATGGACTGGTCATGGCAACAGAAAAGGAAGAAATTGAGAGTTTCTTAAAAGAGATGAAGAACATTTAAGATAACTACAAAACCTGCGTCATACTTTCTAGGGATTGAAATTGAACACATTAAGAATGGAGGTATCAAAATCAGTCAGAAAGCTTATCGAAGAAGATACTTGAGCGGTTTAACTTTCAAGACAGTAAACCAGTGGCAAGCCTATTCTAAAAGAACCAGTGACACCTAGCACAGAGAAGGAAAACAAGAAGAGTAGTTTCCCTTACAGACAAGCAGTTGGAGCATTGATGTATTTGATGATAGGATCAAGACCAGACCTGGCTTACAGTGTTAGCTTTTTATCGAGAACGAGTCACCAACAGAGGAAGATGTCGTACGCTTGAAGAGAGTACTGAGATATGTCAAAGGAACTAGTGACATGGGCATCCTCTACCATCAAACTCAAGAAGTGGTGTTTTGGAGTGTTACAGCGATGCAGACTTTGGAGGTTGTAACACAACTGGTCGATCAACATCAGGAGTCGTCATAAAGCATGCTGGTGGAGTAATTTCTTGGCTGAGTCAAAGACAGGCAATTACAGCAACATCAACTACAGAAGCTGAACTTGTGGCTGCGACAGAAACGAAGGAGATTGTTTGGTTGAAGAGACTGTTTCAAGGATTGACAAAACTTGAAGAAGTTCCAGTGTTACAAGTGGACAATCAAGCAACAGTGAAACTAGTTCATAATCCTGAGTTTCATAGCAGAACGAAGCACATAAGGATTAAATACTTTTTTGTTCGAGCGAGTCATGGACAGAGAGCTAAGGGTTGAGTACATTCCTACCGAGCATCAGCTAGCGGATATAATGACTAAACCTAAACCAAGACTGCAAGCTCTTTCACAGAAGATGGGCATGACATAGACTGTTGTGAAGACTTGGCATAATTAAACAAAAGGGAAAGTGTTATAGTATTGTTCTGAAAATACTTGATTTGAGTTTGTTTGATTATAATGGCAGTGTGATTTTACTTTCATATGTTGTAAACAAGTCTTTATAAAATATAAGTGAGTTTGTTGATAGTCGCTAATAAAAGCAAGTGTTATTTAGTATTCACACAAATTCTTTTTCTTTTACCTTAATATGAAAACCACTAATTTATTTGCAATAAGTTGAGATAATATGATTACATTACACCACAAGTACAAAATCATTTAACGCTTCAAAATTAATCGATATTTTTCTTTGCCGTTACTGTATTTTTGTTTAACCATCTAGCCTATTATACATTTGTCTGATTAGAATTACTTTTACCAAAAAAAAAACTGACTTCAATCAAACATTTAAAAAATAGATATCAAAAGAATTATTGAAATAAAACTTTTAACAAAAAAGAATTGAACCGACTTCAAACAATCAACAGTAAAAAATGCTATAAAAGTGTGAAATAATTGGGTAATTGCAATCCTGTATTGCTTTACATGAATGCATTTATAAACAATGGGTTACTGATGTTACCTTGAACAAACAATAATTTATCCATTACTACAGTAAGTTATTACAGCTGTAACCATTTCATGGTAACAATATGATAAATATTAATTTTATACATATAAAAATACCATCAAATGCAGCACTATTTGCCATATTGTGAACTACAATTTAAGAGTTGTTATAATCTTCATTACGGCAAAAATTATTGGAGTGATTGCTGTTTCTTCTTAGTATGTGCCTCAACCTTTACCGACTCAATATTTTTTAAGTGAATGAGATCATAACTCTAAGTGTAGTCTACAACTATGGCAAAACTGTCGTGAATTTAATATTGTACCTATGTGTGCTGCATGGATATTTATCAGCCTTTATTATTTCGTAATACCATATATGAATACTGCTCTAATGATTCACACTACTCGCATTACTATTGAATTATTTTAATCAATTCCTATTAATACCTGTTTTGATTTATAGAAATTAAACCTCTCATAGGAATATTTCTTTTGGGAATAATAAACTTTCAATGCTGCTATCATGTATTTAAAACTTACCTCACTTGGAGACTTTGGAACAAATTCTTAAGTACAGCGGCGTACATTTTAGCACCCATAATTGATATGAAATATGACACTTTATCATTATTATCTGTGATATTATTAATTTTGAAAAACTGTTGCAGTCTTTCATCATAATTCTCAAACGACTCTAACTCAGGGTCGAATTAATTTAACTTTCCAATTATCCGTTTTGCCATCGTAAGATCCTTTACTTACGTATTTCTCTAAGTAGCTGTAGAAGCACATGGGCTCATCAAAAATTGATTTTAACTCTTCTTGTTAAAATTATTTCGTTTCGAAATAAAATATTCCAGTTTCTTCGTGAATTTTCACCTCTTGCAGAAACCTGCTCTCTTGCAAACGAGCACGTGCAAAACTCAAAATCACTTTTAAACCGCACAAAATAAATGGCCTCGTCGCCAAGTTGACGTAGCTCACTTGTTACAATAAAATAAAAACAAAAATAAAGAACGCCACTTGAGAAAACTAATAATAATTTTAACAGATTTCAATGACTTTGGAGGCTGAAACAAACTAAGACTGATCGTACCTGTACTCATTTGCCGACTGAGCTCTCGTCGATCGCCTCGCTTCTCGATCGGTGGGGAGGTGGAACCTCCAATCACGCATGTATTGTCTCTTGATACGTTTCATTTCTATTCTATAATTGGTCCTAACTTCGGACTTAATTTACATTGGTATATTATACATGAATTTACAACATCTTGATACTTCTTGTATTCTTCAACTGTGACCCAGGGGATATATGTGCTATCTTTTGTCCATGTCATCTCGAGATATCGGAGTAAATGGTCCCTCGTAACTTGTAAAGGTGTAGTCGGTCGCTCCTGGGGTCTGAAGCAAAAAATCTTTATCCAGTTTTATACTGTTGCGGCCCAGAGTTCAAGACGTTACAAGGCGTTCAATATTTAAATTATTCATTGTTAATGTAGCACACTTTGAATTTGTATTTTAATTATGAAGGAAGTCAATTTTTGTTAATAATATTTTGATTCATTTAGGGTGAGCTGGTATTAAAAACAAATGGTATTGAGAGTTTACATGTACAAATGACTCCAACCTTTTACAAATGCCGCTCTTTGTGAAAAGGGTAGTGTCTGTCAAAAACTGAAAGGGGGTTATGCTCAGAAATGCAATTCGTGATATTGTTTGAGTGAATTTAAAAAATTATGTCTTAAAAATATGTATTTTCTTAACTTTTGACACCCTCTGATGTTTTTTGTACATTTTTCTGTACTTATTTTGAATTTTTAAGTTCAATCTAAGTATTCTGTACTTTGGGGTTGTGTTTGGGGAAAAAAGAAAACATGGTTTGAAATATTACTGCTAACATTTTCCATCTTTAATCTCTCAATGTCAACAGCAAACTATAAATTAAGAGAAGAAACATATTTTTTCTAATAAAAAAATAAATACAAATAATACAATCTAAATACAAGGAAATAGAACCTGTGACAAGTACAATAAAGAAAAATGAATATCATTTCTAGGACATCTCTTAAGAACACCTGAAAACAGAATAAGCAGAAAGATAATAGAAACACTGTGGAGTAGTAAGAGCAAAGTTAGGTGATCACTGAGCTCAAGAAAGGCATGAGAGACTTGCACATAACAGTAGAGCATCTTAAAGAAAAAACAGACACACTCAACATATTAAAAGACAAACAAACAAGACTACAGTTAAAACAGAATAAGCAGTGGACAGGAAGAGTGGTAACGGATGAAGAAAAAAAACTGCTCTCAGAAAGGATGAAGAAGTACTGGGCTGAAAAAAAGAAGAAAGATAGAAACCTCAACTGACTTAAATGGTCCTATGTAGGCCGTAAAATTAAAATATAAATACAATCTAAAACTAAAGAAACTTAAGAGGCCACTGGATAGAGCCTGCGTTGCGTTTAAATGGTATAGGGAATTTAACATGGGAAATTTTGCGAACAATGTTATATTGTTATAGGTAGGTTAATGAACTAATTCCTAGAAAGTTTTCTCTGGAAGCATAGATTCATTAGTACTGCTGCAATTTTATAAAAACGGGCAAATTGAGTTTGGTTATAAAATAGAAATGTAATTACTGAATTTTTAGTACCTCCTATGTTCTTATGGAAAAATTATAAGTTTTTAGTTCATAAATACGAAATGTATTTGATGTCGAAAGCAAAAGTGTTAGTGTTTACCTATATGGAGCAGCCTCAATAGATCCATGCTTGCAGAGAAAACATTTCCACATTTTAGTAATTTTTCTTGCTTAAAATATCGTTTGTAGTTTTTGCCCCTTGTTATTAGTGGCACTCAGAGTTGGTCCTGCGGCCGCTCTATCCAGCCCCCTCTTAAAACTAAGTAAAATAAATCTGATAATGCTAATTGCTACATTAAATTTATTATTGGAAACAAAGCATTTATTGATTATTAAATTATTTCAGTCTTGAAAACTAATTATAAATAAATGACTACAACTCGTCACACGTTAAGAAGAACAAGGACACAAATGGTATTTAGTTTCTAAAACCAAACACCACGATTAAATGCCCTTGATGATTTGACAATATAAAATATAAATTACAATGTAATATTGGAACCTTAAACATGTTAACTAACCGATTACATAAATGTACAACATTGTCATCAAGCCTTTAGAGTCCTTTTACAGTTTTTGAGCAATTTGTCACAACTCTTAATGCTGCTTAGTGTAATTTTTTTGATCAGGTATGGCTGAATAGTAAAAATACAATCTACAACTACTTTCACAAAATCACAAATGGCTTTCTAGTTTTCAAATAATTATATTCTGACACTTCAATAATTCAGTGATGTCAATCTGATGTCGTATATACTCAATTCAGTCTCCTTCGGCCAGGTCGGATGCCAGATAGTCCGATTTTGCCAGAAGTTTAGCTTATCCTAAAACCAAAATGAACAAAAATTAATCTAAAACAAAACCTCCTCCTCTATGTATATTTATGTAAGGAAATTACATTTCTTTGGTCTAAAACCCATTTTGGGCAGCTAGAACCGGGTGGTACACTTTGTCAAAGCAGTCCTCAGAGTTAAAAAGTTCAATCTCTTTACATAGATGCAAAATTGGGGTCAAGCTTTTACGGCCTTGAATTAGTAATGTGTCAAACAGTTTCTGGTTAGCGGGTTGCTAGCTGCTGCTGGGAGCCCTACACTCTGCAGAGTGTGTAAATAAATTTCTTCCTCACCCCCAAAACAAGGCGGGAAAATGTTGTGAGCTGATGATGTTTATTTTTGTCAATAGAACTAATTGACAGTTTAATGAGAACTCTTCAATAAGGGAGATACGTTTCAAAATAATTTTAAAGGAAATATTTTCTCTTAAAAATATGTTTTTGTGCAAAATGAAAGTATTTATTTTAAAATATTTTTGTTGAGCCCTTATTAGTACAACCTGCTTAGTGTTGCAAGCCCATCAAACTGAAGGGAAAGTTATATTGTGCAGGCTATATCTTCTATTGTAAGTTTATAAAGGAATGTACTAATGTTAATTTTAAAAGTACTGTACCTTGGGATCTCCGTTAATCCATGGTTTCCCAATAAGCGTGTCTTGGAAATCCTTGTCACCCCCAACATGAACTCCATACACCAAATAAAACTAAACAAAATTCATAATAGGTAGTTATTAATTTTTAATAAACAATACAAACTACTACAATTTGATCACCTAGAGTGATAAACATGTACAAAGCACACCCCATTTATAACAAACCAAGTATTTGGAAGTACTAAGTATTTTAAAGTAATATAAATGCCTATTTTTGACCCTATAAATGGCATAACTATGCCAAGGGGACTTCCCGTCAAGGGTATTGTAAAATGTTGTTTTGAAAATACTTAGCTTGTGGCACATCATTAATAATTAATCATGATTAAGCGTTTTTCATTTCTGGGTTGAATGATACAAAACATGGGCTATCTCTAAACAAATTCTACAACACAGAACTTGATTCCTTGTAATAAATGTTTTGTTTGGCAAGGAAGTTTTACATGTTTGCTTTTATACGCTGCAGCAATAATGGGTCCTATGTCTCTATTGAAACACTTTTTCCATTTTTGTGTGATTTAAAAAAATTTCCCATGCATGTTTTTTGTAATTATTTTCCTACACTAAATTCTGTGTTCTGGAGGCCCCTAAGGCTCCATAAGACACATCCTATGTGCAAACAGGGTCTTTTTAAATTTTAATGTATTCTGTGGACATGATTTAGGTAGTCTAAATCACTTTGTTTCACCCTTTACGTGAAATAGTTTTCCCATAATTAAGTTGTAACCCTTAATTTTATCTACCCTGTAAAAAATGTTATTGAGGTTTAAAATAAAATATGAATCTTCTTACTTCTTGATCAAAAGGAGCCATTTTGCTTCTTCCACTTAGAGCAGGACTCAAACCATTAGCCCCTGGAGTGATACTTCCCACCTCTTTGTTGTCTACAGAAAACACCATACCATCTGTAAACGTACAAAAACATGTTTTATAAATACTCGTACAAAAAAACAAACACGCAAAGCCATGAGAATCAAAATGGAAATATCTTTAGTTTTTGTTTTCATGAATGATCTTGTTTCAGGTGTAATGCTAAACGATTATTGTTGTTTATTTATCCCTATGATATTAATAAAATCACTAAATCACTATTTGAGATGCCGACCACTCTCATGATAGTATTTTAAGGCAAATATGTGGTGAAGGATGAGTGGTAGTAATGAGTTATGAGGTGTAGTCTTGTTACAAACTAAGGCCAACTCTTCCTTAGAATGGGTCATTAATTAATAGCCCAATGACCAATGGAAATACAAGGACCAACAGCGTAACGTGACTTCCGAACCACGTGGGTCATGGTCTGATATGTCTAAACGATGGTGGGAGTTGATGCGGGTATCATCAGATGATTACTGAGACTACCTGAGCCGCTTTGACACACTGTTAAATATACAGCTTTTTATATACCTGGGCTCCAAGTGAGTTGGAAGTTGTGGTAGTCGTCTGCCCACATCCGGTCCTGGGAGGTCTTGAACATCTGCACAGTGTCGCCAATGTGAACCCCCACTTCCAACACTCTGCCGTCGTGGTCCTGCACTCCATCAAAGAGACGTCTGTTCCCTCGGGACATTGCCAGTACAATCTTGCCGGAGTTGGCACCGTACTGCCGATTCTTGGGCAACAGCCACAGTTCTACAACACCATAGCATTGAATCATAGCTATTGAAAGTGAAATCATAGAAAACCTAATGAAATTTAGTTGTTAACGGTTAACAACAAAATAAAAAATCTATTTAAAAGTAGTGTTGTAGTATTTTAGAAATTTTATTTAATGAATTATTGAATTATGTGTATTTTTATGAAGGTTTTGGTTAAATTTTAAAACAACCTATTCGTTTCTGTGTATTAGTAATTATTACCTGTTGGAAATTTCTTTTTCTGTACTTGAGAAGACTGTGGTTGGTCACATAAGCAAATTAGCAAAGGCAAACTTATGTGTGCCAAACCATTTTCAATATTACATCATGTACGAAGGCTTAAGTAATAACAGTCTTCATGTGTATGTCATAACAATTACAAACATTTAAACACATTACTACACTATCGTACTAAAACACCTTTGGTTTGGCATTAAAACAAAAAAAATCAACCAACAAAAGCCAGTAGAAACCACTTACAGTTAAAAAATAAGATTTAGAACAATAAAAGTATGAAAAATAAATATGTACAGTTAATCAATGAATGTTGAAATAGAAACAAAAATTGAATAACTAGAAAATCCAATAGAATTTTAAAACAAAACAAGTGAACCATTTCAAAACGGTTCATTTCAATTTGACTGGCCAACAAACTTGACCAAAATTCAGTACAGTCTCTATCATCTATCTCTAGTGAGTTTCTGTTCATTTATTATTAATGGTTTGTGCAGCTCCATAGAAAGCAATATTATAAAGCCAAAATAAAAAAATATATATATATACTTCTTTATGTTGATAAGCCAAATGACTTTAGTTACGACAGATATATATATATATATATATATTAAAAACATAAAACTGTCGTTCAACTTTAAGATAAAAACCAAAAACGTTTAAAAGTGCTTAAAAATTTTAAGCCTTATAATTTGCATTGGGGAACCCCATCGAGTGACACCTCATTTAATGAAGCAATATATATATATATTAACAAAGGTGCTTAGTTACTTCTATTTTCGTTTTAGTATATACTGTAGATCTTAATTTGTATAAACGCTGAATAGCTAATTTATTACTAAATAAATTTGAAGACAAAAATGTTTGGAGCGAACCGGTCCAACTGTGGTGTCGGCATAAATATCTCATTTTGCTTAAAGAAATTTGCTACAAACAAGTAATTTAACACTCAGCCCTTTGAAACAAGTGTTTACCAAAGAAGAATTTTAAAGATGTTAATACAATTCAAACTAAACCCAAAACTCACCTGGGACAATCCAGTCTCCAGATGGGAGTTTGGCTGTGATGTCAAGTTGTCCATAACGGAATGAGAACGAGTTTTCTGTCGTCTGTCTGCCTGAGATGATGGGTGGTAAGATTATGTAGCCGGTTGCTTGCCTACTGCAGTGAGAGGTAACTTTAGAAGTGCATCTGCAAAACAAAGTAAATAACACTGTTTTAAGCTAAGTATTTTCTCATTGTCTTCTACGCCATTGGCAATTTTATTTAAGTGATAACACGAGAGGTTTTTGTGCTTATTAGCAAAGTGAGGAACATTGGTATGTGCCCATTACCCCCGGCCACATAGGAGCCATACCCACCAGACTAAAAATGGGAGATGATATTAAATACAGGGAATTAGAACCCAGATTATCTGATGATACCTGCATCAACTCTCACCATCATTTAGTCATATCAAACCATCACCTGCGTGGTTCGGGAGTCACGTTAAGCCGTTGGTTCTTGTATTTCCATTGTTAATTGGGCTATTAATTATAATGACCCATTCTAAGAAAGAGTCGGCCTTAGTTTGTAACAACTAACAAGACTACACTTCATACCTCATTACTACCACTCATCACACTCATCCTTCACCACATATTTGCCTTAAAATACCCTCATGAGAGTGGTCGGCATCTCAAATAGTGATATAGAACCAGGATAGTTGATAGTTTCATAGTATGTTAAACTATACTTCGTAATTCAATTATTACAGTCATGCTTTGGGTTACTTGCATAAACTAGAAATTGTTATAAATAAAATATAGCAAAGAATACTGTGGTTTCATTTTATACCTTCAAATTTCATCCAACCATGAATTGTAAATTTTTTTACAGAAACTGTCATTTTTTACTACATTTTGAAAGAAGGGTCAAGTTTATCCAGGCAAAATGACTTGTCTGTTGGACTACACTGCAGTACTCTGTAGATGATTGTTTACCTTGTAAGTGTCAGTTGTTGATCTACAAAGTAAGCTCCATATTTGTTTTCCAAGAGAGACGGAACAACAGAAGGATACTTGAGGCCATTTCTTCGAACCACGCTGTCTTTTAAGAACACAGTAAAAGAATCCTCCTAAAAATTTCACAATTTTGATTTATTATTATTGTTAGTTAAAAAAGTTTAAATGCAAATTGCAATTTCAAATCGAGTAATTACATAATAATAATAACAAACCAGGCCAATACGCAGCATCAAAATCTGATTAAATTTACTGTTTGTTATATAATTAAAACCACTTTTTGTGTGAAAAGTTCCCTTCAAAAGGAGAATTCCATTAGTCCATTTTGACTACCGGTGTTAAAATACAGTTTGATAAAGGATGTTTTTTAATTATTAATACAATATTATTGTTTTATTCCATATACGATACTTAAAATGTTCTTGCCATCATATTGCAAACATATTTTGACAGATCAAACTATATTGCTAACTAGCTTAGTCCATGCTTTTATACCGTGATTACAAACAAAATACAACCATACAAACTGTATTGTTTACATTACCAATTTTGACTGTAAATTCTCTGTATATTTTGAAGTTTTCTGTTTTACTAAAAATAATCTCAAGGTACTCACTGAGTCAGTTCCTCCAATCTGTTCAATACTGTTGAAGATGAACTGATCAACGACTTGCACTCCGACACAAGGACGCTTGCCGTTGTTGTAGGTTGTGGTAGAAGGTTGACATTGAGGCCTTCTGGTGGTGGTGGCGGTGGGGGTGGTGGTGGGGGGCTCCGGGGTGGTGCGTTGGGTTGGTTCAAAGTAGATTGGAGGGGCTTCGGTTGTTGTAGGATAAATTATTGGTGGAGTTTGAGGTTTTATATTCATTATCTGGGGCCTTGTAAAGACACTAGGTGGTGTGTTTCCTGATGTTATGGGTGGATATACTGTGGAGTTCGGTTTGGGCCTAGTCCCAGAGTTTGAAGGGATTTGAGGACGGATATATTCTGGCCCGTGTGGATCGTTGTCTGCAAAATACCGATCAAGTAAAATTAGTTGGTTTAAGATCCACTTTATCGTTGGATTCAAGCAAAATTTATTACACGGTTAATACAAGACGTACTGAGATTAAATGCCATGTGAGAAAATAAATACATAATTATGAATCGTACATTTGATTAATTATCAGATTTATTTACATTAACGCTTTAAAAACTAAACCTAAAAATTATCTCTATTGCTTTTAAGGAAAAAAAACCCACACACACACATTTAATGAGTTTATTTTAATGTGTTTATTTTAGAATTGGTGTGGGCCTCTCTAAGAAAGAAAGGGATGTGTCTTATAATAACAATAAAATGTGTGTATTTTTGAATCTGTATAGGAAAGAAAAAATTCTTCTCTAAATATTTATCTTATGGCAAGAGTTTGCTTAATCAAAAGAAATCGGGTGTAGAAACTAAATCTTAAAAATATTGGAAGGAGTTTTTGCAAATTTGTTGGTTAAAAGTAGGTAGTATTGTAATGATAAGTGTTGGAAGAAGACCACCTATCAACTTTCATATTTGAATGAGCATAATTATGAGACTGGGAGTTCCCATTTGGGGAGAAACTATGAGTCGAAGAATTAGAGAAACTGGAATTGTAAGTGCTGGAGTTAGAGCTGGTGGAATGGTGATAAGAGTGTTTACAACTGTCAGATTTGCAGTCTGTCGAGTTGGATTTAACAATGGTGTCAAAACTATTGGTTTGTGAATTTGACAAATTAAAATATGAAGCACTCAGATTTTGAGAGGAAAACGACCCTACGTTTGAATGAGATGAGTCATTTTTATTGATTTCAGATTTTATAACAGTGCACAAAATTTCTTTTCCATCTGTTGAATTGCAAAGAGTAAAATTAGAACTATCCTCCACACTGTGGACTGTAAGGTTGGAAGTAGACAGGTTTTGATCAGGATTAACGTCAACAACCGGTACACTGGGATGCACATCTGGGGAGTTGAAGGAATGTTGAGATGATGTTTCGGATGCTGGCATGTGAGGGGGACTGGTTGGGAAAGTGGAAGGTGCTTCTGTTGTAAATCTGGGAAGTTGTGGAGTTGGGGAGGAAGGTTTGGTAGGTAACATTGGTCTGGGCCTGGGTACAGGTACTGGATTTGTTTGTGTCGGGGTCAATTGCAAAACTCCATCTTGCTTTGAATCTGGAACATTTTAATTTTCAAACTCACCGTGATTGGGTTTTTAAACTGAAAATATACTATAACGTATTCAAATATATTTGTACCTCAATTTATTGTCCAAAGGAATATCGAATTACTATGTTCAAAACACATATTGTGTGTAGAGGTATTTTTCCTTTTTATTCAAATAACATAAATTATAGTATTCTGAATTCTAGTAGAAACAAACAAGCAATCCTGTATGGTAATAACTGTGTAACTATATTTGTAATGTGCTACGTGCTAGGTTTGCCAGGAAAGTAATGAAATACA
This sequence comes from Matsumurasca onukii, assembly GCA_018831715.1. NCBI lineage: Eukaryota > Metazoa > Arthropoda > Insecta > Hemiptera > Cicadellidae > Matsumurasca > Matsumurasca onukii. The sequence continues at coordinate 30,296,928 of CM032062.1, read as the reverse complement.
AGAGGAATGAAACTATAGTTCAAAGAAAATAGAATGTTAGTATGTATGGAAGTCATGGTCAGTTTTATAGTCTGCAGCAAATAGTACATGACTTGGTTGGGTTATTCATTATATCTATATGTCTTTTAAATTAATTTCAGTATATTTAAATTTTTCTCTCACAAAATGAAATAACGGTTCAGTACAATTACATGGTAACATGGGCGCCGGCTTACAAAAAATAATGGGGGAGCTTGGCATTTGCCGGGGGGTCTGGGGGTCCCTTAAAATTGTGTAGTTCTTGCATTTTAGATCATCTTATTTAAACAGACGCATTACTATTTATACAAATAAATGTTGGGTTATGTTAGTGAGAATGTTATTTGTTAACTACTGTATATTTTGCAGGACAGACTGGAGAAGGATTTAATAGATACATGTTTATTACAGTTACAGTTCTTGTTGAGTAGCTTTGCAATGTTATTAAACTTCTTTAAATGGAGAAAAGTATGTTTTGTTTAATAGTGTATCCCTCAGGATTTTTCTTCAAATGTTATATATTTTAATAGTTTTAAAAATATAATTACTAAAAGGCGTTTAAGTATTCATTAAATTTTCAGAATAAAATGATAAGTAATGTAATATGGATAAATAAGTAACAGCAAATATTATTTTGTAAAAATATTTTTCATGGGGAAATATTTACGTCCATTTGACTCATAGGTAAATGAAATAAGGTAAACAATTTACTTATATTTGACTGAGAACAAAATTTTTATTCAATAAACATTACGAGTTGATTTTAGTCATATTTGATACAATCATGTAGGCTACATATTATTTCAGTGTTCAACGTGTTGACTTGAAAACTCTGGAGTTAAGAGGGCAAACATTGACCGACGAACAGAGTTTTTCTTAATGAAATCGTTGTTCAAAATCTTCAATTCAAGTCCGTCCAGGACGTCTTGATGGCCGTTGAGAACTGCCAGGTGGTTAAGATGTTTTTGTCCCATCGTTGAGCCGTTTTTGGCCAAACATTGGGGAGGGGCTGGAGCCCTTTGGGCCCTATGGAGTCGGCGCCCATGCAATCATATTAGTATTTCCAAGTAATTATTTATACCACATCATCTTTTAAAGCCGTCAAGTTTTACATAAATATTATATTATAATATTCAAATATTTATAATATAACTGAATGTAGTAAAACATATAATGCTCACCGTTAACGTAGTTATATCCTCTGAAGTTTCTGCTCCAGATGGAAGAGCCATCTTGGCCACTGACTTCCACCCAGTAGTACACTCTGTCATTTCTCTGCACTCTGAGGTCTGGCACTGTGAAGCTCCATTCATTCCCCTTCGGAATTGTCACTTCTCCTTTGTACAAACCATCGTTCACACCGTTCACTTCCCTGTTCACATCCACGCGGTACTTGAGCAGGTACACGTTGCTTTGTTCATATGGTCCTAAAATAAAAGTATATTATGTCATGTTGTTAAATGGATGGTGTGGCAAGTTTGAAGTGTTAGAACGTTTTATTATGTGAGTGTTTAAAAATAATATGACACAATTAAACAGTAAAACTATTGGAAACAAGTACTCTGCAACAAACAGCATTTTAATTGATCAAAATCGTCATGGGTCCGACAATAATGCCATAGACGTGGTTTAGAGTATTTGAAATATATACTAACTAGTAAACAAATTAAGTCAATACTGTTATTTTTAGGATGAGAAATTAAAAATTATTTGTCTAGTTTCAAAAAATTTAAAAATCAAGTTTTGTGTCATCATATGTGTGTTGTTGAGTATACGGCTTGGTTTGAATCTTGACAAGTCATATAAATGAAAATCTTCTATACTGTTTAACTTTTTTTCTGACTTACGTCAAGTACTTTCATCAACGCTTTTATATTCATGATTTTCTTGTAGTATATGCTCAGCGAATGATGACTTTATTCTAGTGGTATTTTTTGTACGTGTTGTGTAGTCATAACACATGTTTATATTTACGTATGCTTATAATACTAGAATATTGTTTAAAATATAGATGTGGATAAAATAGCTGTTAATAAAACTAAGTTAATTCTTTTCTATTATTTAAAACTTAATTGAAGTGTATAGAATGAGAAGTACGTAAAGCTTTTATATCATGGTCTTTATTTATTGATTCAAAAGAAAGACATATTTAATTAATATAAAACTGTCACAACTATATACCAAATGCACATTTTCAGGTAGATCATTATAGCTTATATAAAATCAGGATAGTTATTAATTTAAAATTGTGTAAAATGTAGAATGTTATTAATAGTTTAGTGAAATGATACACAAAACCAATACTGTACTTTAAATAATTAATTTACGAAACCTTTCGCAAGAATATATGGGAAACACAAATTAAAGGTGATTTATTTCAACAGCACATTAAGACAATAAAAAAAGCACATTATCAATTGTTAAAAAAATTGTTTTACTTACATCTAAGATAAACAGAAAATATAGTACTCTAAAGTCTTAGTCGAACGGTCTAATTGTTGTATAATATAAAAAATGTAATGATGACTTGAGATTTTTGATGAATGCTTTTAAAAGTAGAATGTTGTTTTGTTATTTAATACGCAGTCAAACACTTAAATAGTAACTCAAAAACCTGTCCACCAAGCTATTTATTGGCTAAATTTTCTCCCCAAAACAGGCACTAAGTCTTTAAAAAAGTTACAACAGACAACTATGGCCGAAAATTTGGCCAATGTCCGAATTTGCCAGCGACCAAATTTCTCAATTAAGGGATCACTTGCAAAAGAAGTGGGTTTTATGCTCTCAAAACAAAATAAAATTTAATAGACTTAAGTCAAAAGTAAAAACTATCTACCAAAGTCGAAACTTGTTTGCATCAACTTTAGCACAGTAAGAACCAGTGGACAGTATTCTACATGTCTAAACCCTATATTCACTAGGCTTGTCTCGAGCGACTTAACTCAGTCAAACCTCGCTTGTTTGATAATGCATTTCCTGTGCAATAAGACAGTTTCGACCTGTACATCGATACGCCAGGGGCCGACCTATAGAATCGCTCTAATTCAAATAGTCAGTTACCGTTGAGCACGAAATAGTCAGATCACGCAGACTCCCGTGCAACGCGGTCCCATATTCATCAAGACATTTCTTCTTTTTAATTTCTTTTCCGCTTCGCTTATCGTCCATGACGTTATAAGCAATCATATAATCTATATATACTCCACTACTATAATTATGTCTTTAAGCTAAAATAATTGTCAAACTCTTCAACCTGCATTACAGTGAACTGTGTAAGATGATGATGATACCTGGTAGGTTGACCCTGATTCCACTGCCGTCCAAGTAGAGTATGCTAGGTTGTGGACTGTCGGCCCAGCTGTTTGTTGTTCCAACAGGCAAGAGTTGGTTGTATCCAGGGTTACTGTTGGTGTTCTGAGGCCGTGGTGGGTTCACAGCAAACGCGGGGGTGTTGGGCTGCACTCTGTTATCTATCGCCGCTCCTGCACCGTGAGGGTTGCGCACTAAAACCACACAACACTATAGTAACTAGTTCTCTATCTACCGACCATGAAGTACAGTAGTTACGAACTACAACGTAAAACAGTTTGATTTTGAATACTGGACTCGTGGCGTGGTCCTGTAGCATCATGTGGTTTTGAGGATGATATAGGTCTAAAGCGGCTCAGATAGTCTCAGTGATCATCTGATGATACCCGCATCAACTCCCACCATCGTTTAGACATATCAGACCATCACCTGCGTGGTTCGGAAGTCACGTTAAGCCGTTGGTCCTTCTATTTCCATTGGTCATTTAGCTATTAATTAATGACCCATTCTAAGGAAGAGTCGGCCTTATTCGGCCTTAACTATAGTTTGTAACAAGACTACACCTCATAACTCATTACTACCACTCATCATACTTATCCTTCACCACATATTTGCCTTAAAATACCCTCATGAGAGTGGTCAGCATCTCATATAGTGATTTAGTGAAATTACTTAAATTTAACCTAGTTCAAGTAACATAAAAAATACAGTAGATGTTGTAGAAACAGCTAGGTATTTTTAGAAACCATGTGGTTTGTGCGAAATAAGTAAATAATTAACTTAAGTAACTATACCCTAAATTGTTTAAGGTTTCTAGCTTCCATTTTTATTTCCTAGGTGTGAACTGACTGAGCTCAACCTGACAGAATTCTTATAATTTAAAAAAAAGATGCACATTAGCTGTTGTGCTAGATCATCAATGATAGTCTATTTACATGACAAAAATTATTTTGAAAAAGATAAAAATATTTTAGAATTATTATCTTCTTTTTTGATAAATTATACACTAGAATATTAAAACAATGTCCGGTCAGATCCTGCATCAATGAGAAGTAGGAGGTCCTGAATCGACGAACGAATGTTTGACCGTACTTTGATGTGAGCCGTTCCAGATTTCAGAGGCAGAGTATAACGGCTTAGTCAACTAGTTAGCCGATTCAAAGGATGATCAGAAGAGTGTTATGTGTAAACGATGACGAGAGAGAAACCACACTTGTAAGTTAGCAAATTAATTTATTTAACTTGAGTAATATCACATGTTGCACATTCACCACTCGCCAGTAAAGATGACTTTTATCATCATGTTCAGATCAGATCAGTATCAGATGTTGGAGGAAAGTGCTGAAGTTGAAGCTGAAACTTTGGTTGGCCGACAGATCGTTCTACAGCCTGGTGGAGTTCTTCTCCTGGCAAGCTCAAGAACATTCCTAAATACTGATGATGTGACTCTATTTTTAATCTTGATTATTGTAAAATAAAGAATGCTGATTTCTGACTTACCCGGGACTTGGTAGTATCCGCGATGTTCCCGGTTCCAGGTGCGACGCCCCAGTTGTCCTCGCACCTCCACCAGGTAGTAGATGGTATCGAAGTAGTTGACTCGCAAATCCGGCACCGTGAAGGTCCAGGAGCCACCACGAGGGATCGTCACTTCACCGTTGTATTGACCTTTGGAGCCCCCCAGGTCTTGGTTCACGTTCACATGGTACGCTAGCTGCTGGTACTGGTCACTCTCGTCGTAGGGGCCTGGAAGAAACCATATGGTTGGTTCAAAGTCACATTCTGTAAATGCGATTCATTTTCTAGTTTTTATAGAGCGAAATTATCTCACGGAGGAAGTCATTAGAGCTCGAGGCGACCAAAAACAATCTCGCCATTTGAAACCAAGAAATAAAATACAAGGTCATCGAAAAATGTGTACGGGATTTGAAAGTGAAATAAAACGTTTAATATAATTGGTAGAATTTTGATTTTTACATTGAATTAGCATTGAATTTATAAGATTTCAGTGTAATTGTATGTTTATGAAATAAAACCTTTATTTATACATATAAGTTCAGTTCAAACTGGACTCTTGTTCGCTGGGTTTAGCCCGCGCTCTGTCTGCATTAATTCTAAAAGCCTTTGGTAAATAGAGAACATATTCTACTGTAATAACCAGCTTTGAAAAGTCAAAAGCACCTATCAGTTCTCATCACTTCTCAACTGTACGAAGCTGACGGGTAGCTGCGAACAACTATTAGCATTCAGTTGAACGTGTAGAAGAGTTAGTTATATAGGACAGAATGTGTGGTGTTATAGTTTAGACTTTAGAGAATATGATATGTTTTTCAAGCATTCGTCAAGATCTGATGTTTAATTCGAGGTCCTTATAACAGATCTCGCATCGCAATTATACAAATTCCGTATCCACGTCAAAATTGAGATGTTAGTTTGAAAGTTCATACACTGGAAAAGTCCGTTCTTTCCTTTTACTTAAAATTGAGATAGTATTAAGTTTAATTACCTTCTTTGTAGCCTGGTGATCCTGATGAAACTTAGATGCTAGATGTGGTGCTGACGATCGTTTCGGTCTAATAAGAGCTTAACACTAAACTAACACTATAACTGTTTTATACACTGTTTATTTACACTTTACATGGGGCAAACTTTATACGCCGCGCCACCGCCGCGTAAACAATAATGTGTCGACACCTCTACCATCCCCCCACGTTGCCCTTCAATGAATACAAAGTTTGCCCCATGTAAAGTGTAAATAAACAGCGTTGTGTGTATATAAACAGATATAGTGTTAGTTTAGTTTAGTGTTGTGCTCTGAATATGGTCTTATTAGACCGAAACGATCGTCAGCACCACATCTAGCATCTAAGTTTCATCAGGATCTCCAGGCTACAAAGAAGGTAATTAACTTCAAATAGGTCCTGAAACCGGAAATCATAATTTATTAAGTTTAACTTTATCACGGATAAAATAAGCACCACAATGCCTTCAACAGGAGGTGTAATTACATGAGTCACATAGCGGTTTCAGAGTCGTTAGACAAGATGAAACACACAACAATGAGTCAAGTTTCTGCAAGTGCAAGGGCAGCGAGGCGCTTCTTACTTGAACAAGTCGGAGGTCATTGCATGAGGAAAACAGAGAAATAAATCACGTGTTTCCAAGGCTAATCACGGAGTTTGAAGTGATCAGGTGAAAATAATATCCGGTAATCAGCCATTGATACGGTAATGACCAACACTGATTAGTGATTACTTAAACAGCTGTTCTTGCAATCAAACGTATCGTGTGTGCATGGCTGGTAAACAATGATAGAACCAGGATTCACAGCAACGTTCAAACAAGCTTTAATTAAATTAAATCTTAATTTTTTTTACCAAAATCACAAAATTAGAAAGTATAGTACGGTTTGAAAACATTTAGAAAAGGACGCTTCTTGGAATACAACCACTATGATTGTACTGGTATTAAATAAATAAATAATATATACTTTGAAACCTGTACCGCGCAGTGAAAACAACACGAAAGATGTTAGGCGAGGCTATAGCTGTTAGCATTTGAATCCGTGAGACGGTGAGGGTATAATTTACAGGTTTTTATATACAAAACAACCTAAACCCCAATGATTTAGTTACTACCATTACATATACCTTGTAACTTAGGCAATGTTTTTTTCGTGAGTAGGCCTATATGAGTAATATTGAAGTCTGAACGGTATAACTCAAACACTGAGATATTCAGGAGTCTTTTATTCACCAAAATGATACTTCATTACATTTAACTTTCCTTAAAAACCTATTCATATTGTTTTTGTATCTTTTGCTTTAATGTCAACGCCTAAGTTCACAAGTGCTATTTGGAACAAAAAATGTCTAAATATATAATAGAATTGCTTAAGAGTAAAGTAAAGTATTTAAACTGTCTCGGAAGCCTTGACTTACCTGGGATGGTAATCCTTACTCCTGTCGGGTTCATAAACTCAAAGTTAGGGTTTCTGTAACCATTAGCGACAACGTTGTTGTTGAAACCCCCATTGTTCCCCACTTGACCACTCTCTCCGTTCCCGATCTGAAAACTGTTCCCGTTCACAGTCTCCAAAGTATCCACTTTAATCCCCTCCTGAGCCAGTTGCTGTCTTATTATATTTTCTAAATCAATATCGTTAGGGGTTCCCGCAGTTGAGAAATTGTATTGGTAAGTGTTCTGGAAACCATTTTGGTAGTTCGGTTGCTGGAAACCATTACGGTTTTGAACGTTGTTGGGACGTAGCACATTAGCATTGTTGTTGGATGCCGCCCCCCAGACCTCCTGGAAGCGGTTGTTCCACGTTGTGACCGGGTAGCGGACTCCTTGCGAGTGGACGGTGAGAGGGAACAACAGTAACACTGACACGAAGGTTACCATAGCGACGAGTGACCGGACACGACTGACCGGTGCGCCGTAGCGATGGGCTTATGGTAATGCCTCTGCTCTCCCACGAGGCAAGCGAGGGATTCCCTCGGAGGTTTCCCTACATCGATATATCGAACTCGATATTTCAATATCATTGGGGTCTGGTTCCGAGTTATTTAGTCGATTATTAGATTAAACTAAAATTAAAGGACCAGAAACCGTCGAATATCAATTCTGAGCATTGACTGACAGAAAATCCCGATTCAGGTCTGTGTGATTGAAGCCAATCCGATCCTCCATGAATGTGGGTGAAGACCATCAAGTAAGTATACGGTTTATATAAATAATTGGACATCTTTAATATGCATCAAAAGGGTTTATTTCAGTTTTGCACTCGGTCAATCCCAGAGGTTTTTGAAGATTTGGTGAATATAGAGAACAAAATTCATTTTAATGGCCGGCTATAGCAACAATAAACAAGATGCGCACTAACAAGCCTATGAGGCATCACGGATGAACCATGTGAATAATTATAGTCGGTGGTGAATAGTTTTAGCATTTAGTTGCGACTTGTGAGTTGTGAAGTCCATAACATTTGAACGTGTGACCTTACATTCTAACTCAGCCTCTCAGGACAACTAACCGTGTATAAAGAGTGTCTCAGACCAGTGAAGCCACCTGTATCTAATAAAGGGTGTTTTGTTTTAGGGAAAGAGTATTATACTTGTAGAATTTGTTTATTGAACTTTAAGAAATGCTTCGCCAACAATTTTAAAATGGATATACCTTATCCCATAATATAATTATAGAAATTGATTAACTAATAATAAGCTCTGAAAAATTCCATTTGTTATTGAACTGTGTTGTTGCAGTGCATTGTGTAATAATGTGTGACACCTACTTGCAATGGATTTTTCTCGAAACAATATCAATAATGAGGTTCGAGCATCGATAGTCGACAGATGGGTATCTGGTTTCATGAGTGTGGGGCGGTGCCAACGTGACGGACGAGGAAAACCTGGCTGGAGTCGTGAGATTCCTACATCACGTGTTGCGCGCGCTCGCGGCATACTAAACCTCGCCAATCAACTCACAGATTTGCGATAAGTAAGGAGATAAATAACTTTCGGCAAGGTCTGCCGTCTTCACGGATTAACACTGAATATTGTAAAGAAATTCTCTTGGCAGAGCGTTGGTTTTATGATGGAGGCGCCATAAATAGTTTGGCACCGGTTGCTTACGTACAAGTCAACTTTGATAACCTGTTGTGAAGATTTCTCCTTTATTTACAAAACCTTGATTGGAGGTGGTTTTATATGCGTATTTCTGAAAGGCTTGTTGTACAGCTAATCACCTGTTTCGTTGAGCCTTTTATACATAACTGTTTTGTTTATTCATGTTTTAGGAAGTGGTTTTCAAGTTAAGTTACAGCTATACACCTTATTCGTCTATGTCATAATATAACTTATATTTGTCAACAAGCTCAGTCCTGTGTTATTACGATGATGAAGTAATTTAGCCTATGCATTTATTGTACGTCATGCCGATTTAAAGTAAAAAAATTGCGGTTTCAGTTTAAATTATTTTACGAAGTTCGAAAAGAGTCGCTTTGAAGAGGATGATTTATTGCGTTCTAAAAAGACCTCTACACTATACTGTCGACAGAGGTTTTAACGTTATATAGTTGTTGGTTGGTATTTCACAGTAATCATACAGTATCAAAACACTAAGTTCTCACCTGGTATAGTAATCCTCAAGCCCTTGTCCCTGTAGAACTGAAACCCGAGCTTTCCCATTCTGCGCCTCCACGACGCTGAGAAGAGCCCCGAAAAAACAAACACAAACACAGATTAATGAAGATGTCATGTTGCCAGTGACAAGTGACAACCTCACACAGCTGGTGACCGGCGCGAGTGCAACACTGCTGGCAGAGGTTGCAGCAGGTTATGTTGGGCTGGTTTACACGAGTGGAATTACCAGGAGTCATTTGATCAACGAGTTTCTGTGATGAAAGTACAGTACGTGGACAGCGCCGGGGATCTCCAACACCAACGCCCATGAAACTGGAGCAACCGAGCAGTATAAAATATTGTCACGAGTAAAGTAATGGGAATGAGAAACGCTAAAGCTAGTTTCTGTTGTCAAGTCTAAGCGCCAGTAAGCGGTGATTTTCATAGTATGTGCTGGTATATCAAATCCTGGGTTTTGGGTACATAAAGGTGTTTTCTATTAAATGGTTGGAGGACATTCCTATCTCAATTTAAAACTATGCATTGAGTTCTTGGTTTGAAGTTTGTTGTAGATGATTGGAGGATTTCACCCTTCCCCCTACTTATACGGTAATCAACATGTCTGAATCTTGAAGATATTCCAATAAGATGTGTTCAACTCTAGCCATTAAAAGGTGTACTGTTTTTGAAAAATAACTACACATTCACACTTTACTTTCTGAGAAGTTACGTGACAGAAATTTAAAATCAGTTCGACCTGCAGCTAAGTGCTAAAGCCCCGCTGGCATGAGTGGAGCGAATTTTCTTTCGCTCGCAGCTTCGCTTCGGCCTCAGCTTTTTGTGCTCGATTACCACAAGAGTTACAAGACTGTTGGCTCATGAAAATTAAACCAACAATGTGACCTGTAGAGAGCATACACATTATTTTATGGATATTCTGGGTCCCATGTTGTTCATATTATATCACTCAAGTATGACACTGGGGAGTTCAATACGCCGATGACACAACTTTAATGTTCACAGCTCCAACATTGAATAAACTAGAAATAGTTTCCCTTCAATCCACTAACACTTGTGTGCAGTTTTTCGAACAACTAAACCTTAAAACTAACCTTAATAAAACTAGATTATTGAAGTGTAATATTGGTCGCCACATCAACAATGAAAGCCCACTGGTACTTTTAAATAATAACCAAATCAAAGAAGTGGAAAACTTCAATTTTCTAGGTATAATTAATCTAGATAGAAAATTAAATTGGGACTCTCATATCGAGCATGTATGCAATGAAGTTTCAACAGGAATCTTTATGCTCAGAAACCTAGCAGGTTATTGTTCCAGAGAAATTTTGAAAATAGCATATCATGGTGTTGTTTATCCGCATCTAAAATATTGAACATGTTTATGGGGAAACTGTGCTAAAACAAAAATAAGTCGGATATTTGTTTTACAGAAATATGCCGTCCGAATCTTAGACAATCTTAATCTAAGAGATTCGTGCCGAAATTCGTTCAAAAGACTAAACATTCTTACTTTTCCATCAATTTACATTTACGAAACTATCATGTTCTGCCTCGATATATGGCTGCCTGGTACAAGGCAATGAAATTCATAATCATGGTACGCGGTCGGTAGACAACTACAGAGTTGAATACCATAGACTGGAATTATTTAAAAAGTTACCATCACAAGCAGGGATATTATTGTTTCAAAAACTACCCTTAAATATAACAATTTTTAAACTTTTTTAATGATTTAAAACATAATTAAAAAACTACCTTGTATCCAAATCATTTTATAATATAGAAGAGTTCTTAGAGCACTTGCTTACTACTTAAAAGTCTGAACAATTTTCATAATTATTTTATAATCAAATTAAGTTTTAAAATTATTGGTATAATAAGGATAGTGGTTTATATATTTTCTTGTTATTGTTAATATTCCAACACGATTTTATATTGTTCGGAAATAAATATTATTATTAAAGATTATTATATAAGGTTTTGAAACAGTGTTCAAAGTGTTCGGGGGGTCAGAATCGGTGCTCATTGAATGATCCCGGGCCTGGGTCTTATCATGATGATGACATGAACATCTAATTTTTCCAAAGGGAATTTGCTAGTAAAAAGGTGTTTTTTTTACTCAGAGCTTTAAAAAGTGCGCACACATCCCCCGCCTCCTCGCCCTACAGCATGGGGAATTTAAAACTTCTTTGTTTGTAAATAATTTGACGTGTTTTCCTTAGGTGTGTTGCTTGATAATGGGACTCCCACTGCTATCAATACGCTATGGCCAAATCCTCAATAGATACTATTTTTAAAGTGTCATATGTATAGTTATTATTATAGTGATGTTAATAAAATAATATTCATGTGTAAAATTATTATAGCTATAATATTGTTATATTTTACCGCAAATCGATTAGTAACGCAACTCTCAAAGGTACTAATCTGCCTTGCCTACCTCAGACTTCAGTGCAGTGTTGCTGCTACAAGCTCTTGATTTTGCTTCTTTATAAAAGTAGCAAAAGGCCTAGGTACAGCACTTTTCTTATTTCAGAAAAAGTGTTACGAGTCAATAGTTCAGTTCAGCCAGTCGAGCTGATAAGAGGTTCTCAAAGGTCGCGCGCTGCTACTGCATACTGCACGTTGACTACTTGAGGTGTATTCCTGTATAATCTGGTAAACTTTACTTTCTTTATATAATGAGTGCGATCTGTGGCGTTTGTAACGAAAATGTTGTTAAAGACGGTAGTGAGGTGAAGTGTAGTGGTGGGTGTGAGGGATTTTTCCACGCTGAATGTGTGAAAGATAACGTTGACAGCACGAAAACGCGGTCGGCCTGGAAGTGTGCGGAGTGTAAGGGTTCATCACAGAGCAGCTTAAAATCCAGCACATCGGCTACTGCGATTACCAAGGAGTTCCTCAGGCGAGTCATAGAAGAGTTTAAGGGACAAGCTTTTGTACAACTTTGTAGTACCCTTTAGTTCACCCACCCCCTAAAGGGTACTACAAAGTTTTGAAGTGATGCATTTGATACCACCAACAGCCTGCTTAGTGATCGTAAAGTGGAGCTTGCTACTATAAAGAAGCAAAATCAAGAGCTTGTAGCAGCAAACACTGCACTGAAGTCTGAGGTAGACAAGGAGGATTAATACCTGCTCTGTGGAGGTAGGCGAGCTACACGATAGAGTTCGAGCCCTGGAGCAGTACACACGGCGCAACAACGTTGAGGTCAGCGGGATCCCAGTCACCCCTGGAGAGAACATGATAGCAGTCGTCAAGGACGTTGGAGCAGCCCTAGGAGTGACGATCAAGGACAGAGACATTGCTGCAGCTCATCGGGTACCGTCTTTCAAGAAGGAAAACGTGCCGTCGATCGTCGTGCAGTTCCAACACCGAGCAGTCAGAGATTCCTGGGTCGCCAACTTCAGGAGCAAGAGAACTCTCACCGCATCAGAGGTAAACCATGCTTTTCCTCCTAACCGTGTCTGGGTCAATGAGCATCTCTCTCCAGAGAACAAGATGTTCCTGGGCAAGCTCAAGAAAAAGTGTCGGAAATTGGCTTCAGCTACGCTTGGTGGGATGGGAAGTTCTTCGCCCGAAAGTCAGATGGGGAAAGGTATACAGAATTCTGAGTGAAAGGGACATTGAAAATCTCAAGGAGAAGGGTATACACAAGAAAGGAGTGCTTAAATAATTGTATTCAAGGGTTATTTTTCTTTCAATCAAGTAATTTACTATAAGAAAAGTCTAAACTAATGAATTGTTTCACTTTTATTGTTTAAAAAAATCAAAACTATGATTCTCTTAGTTCAGAATTTTTTTTATGATAGAAATACCTTAAATAACTTAACTTTTTTGCATTTAAATATAAGGAGTTTAAGTAAAAACTTTAATAACTTCTTACTTGAGTTAGACCAAGTTGATATTAAAATAAATGTTATAGTTCTTTCTGAAATTTCGATTAATAGTGATGAGGTAGCATTTTATAACATACCAGGATATAATAAATTGTCCAAAACTAATGATACCTATCGTTCGGGTGGGATGATTTGTTTTATAGATGACTCATTTCAGATAGACCAAATAAACAATATTAACTTACTAGAAGTAAAACCAGTGTAGGATCAAAGTTCAATTATTAATTATCTTGTATTAGGCCTGAAGACTCTACCGTTGTTGTAACTGTGGATGGCGCATTTCGCCCGCTTGTGGGGCATCTCGGCACATTTATTGAACTTGAACTAAAACATATGTAATAGTTTATTTACATTAATTATTGTCTTATATTGTAACGCGGTGACGCACTACGCGGGTTTCGTCCGGTGGCCGTCTACGACGTAGTGCGTCTAACCCGCGTAGTGCGTCATCAAGCGTTCACGTCCCCGTGTATAAGACAATAATTTAATGTAAATAGTACACATGTTTTGAAGTTAGGACAATAACTGGGCGCACAATAAGACCGGGCGAGACGGGGCAAGGGAAGGTAGGGCAGGACGGCATTGCACGACGAGTCACTTGGCTTATTGCCGCACACAGAGAGGGGCAGTAAAATGACAAGTCAACATTTAAGCGGTTTCTTCGTTGTCCGTAGTTTGGTATAGTGAGGGTGTAGTGTACAATGTGCTGTGAAATGGATGAAGAGTATGTAGAAAGTATCAAGAGTATTGAGCCTAGGTCAAGTAAAATATTATATTATATTTTATTACTATGTTATAAAAAAATATTAAAACATGGTGTCCAAGTTTGCAAAAATAATAATACTAATTTTAAATGATAACTCCCAAAAATTGCAACAAAAATTGTGTATTAACCACAACATGTTCCGAGAAAATTAATGTCACTGTCGAGTGGAATACCATAATTAAAGAAAGAAATTAACAATATTCTTTAAGTATACATATATAGATCTTTTTAAAATCCATGAGATTAAAATGTCCAAACCCAACAATACTGAAATTAAAAGGATTACCAAAAACATAAGCAAAACATGCCTATATGGCCTTAACTTGACTACACAACAGCTCCAGCTTATAAAACAGCTAAAAAAAGCTTGCTTCTGGTGTTTGAACTAACATAACATTTGAAGAAAACACACTCTCTAAAAAACTCCTTAGATTTAGTAAGTACACTTTAATCTATCAATATACCTAATGGTTCAATCTTAACATCATTTAACATACCGTAACCAGTTTGTATACAAATGTTCCAATTAATGAATCTATAGCAGTTGTTTAAGTGTACCTTAGAAGGCAAAAGGTTATCACCGAAAGCCACGACCAATTAATAAACTTGCTTTGTACAGTCTTTAAGCCAAAATTATTTTACTTTTAATGATGGATATTTTATTCAAAACGATGGACTTCACAATGGGACTTTATCCTGTATTATAGCCGAAGTATTTTTTTAAATTAAATGGAAAAATAACTACGAAAAAGGACATTTCTTTTATGATTTTAAAATTATGAACAAGTTATGGCTCTATTAGAATGACATAATTTCTTTTACTTCTGTTATGAATTTTATCCGTGATGGTGTGTATGGTCGAAACTTTGTCTAGTTAATTTAACTATTTTTTTTATTTTACCTGGATTGAATCAATAAGATCATAATTTAAAATAAACATATTTTTGGTTCTCACTGCAGTGGCTGCAGTGGACGCGGGGAACGTAGGGAGGGAAGAAGTCACGTGACTGCGCATGCGCAGATCGTTTTGCCCCGCAGTCTCTTGCCTGAGCCATAATTAAGGTAGCTTCGCTTGCCCCGAGACATCATTTCTACGTGCCCTGCCTCGCCCGGCCCAGTGTGTGGTGCTCCATAAGTCTCTGTGCATTTCGCGTCGCCCGCAAACACCGTCGTGGCTCGCCTGCCCTGGTCTGTGTGCGCCCAGCCTAAGTGCTGACGATGCCCCACAAGCTGGGCGAAATGCGCATCCACAGTTACAAACACGTAGGATCTTCAGGCCTAATACAAGGTAATTAATATTAACCTTTCTATAGCTGATGTATTATTTTTAAACATTAAATCTAAAATGTCAAGTTTAATTTGTGTTGTATTTATAGATTACAAGAGTACCAGAAAAATCTTTATTGATGAGTTGAAGTTAGTTTTACCGAATTTAATCAGAACTCAATATATTTAGGAGACGCCAATCTGAATCTGTCAGATTTATCATCTTCTAATGTTCAAAGGTACCATAGTTTAATGTGAGGATTTGTATCTGTAATTAATTCTCCCACCAGAATAACACAGACAACAAAGACCTGTATTGATCACATCTTTATAAGACACAAAAATATAAATAACTTTCAGAGTGCTATTTTTGATGTAGGAATAACTGACAATTCTTTTCCAGGGTTAGTATACAATACAGGAAATTTGTCCAATGCAACTAAATATTTTAAAGAAAAAACTATTATTGATTACGAGCTACTAAAACAAATAATAAGAGAGGTAAATTGTGATGAGCTTTACGTGATTAAAGATGTAGATTTTTTTTAAATAGATTTCATTCTATTTTATCAAATTTGTTAAAACAGAGTGAAAGAATTCAAGCACCGAAAAGATTGGATAAGGCAAAAGTTAAAATTCCATGGATTAATAAGATTTCAAAAAAGGACTGCTAAAAAGATTTTAAAAAAGGAGAAACTATTTAAAATTTAAAACGAAGACCTTATGACTTAGCAATTAAAAGCTATTATTCAAAATTCTGCTCTCAATTGAGTGCAGACATTGAAATAGCAAAGCATAATTACTATTCAAATAAAATTCGAGCCTATGGAAGTGATGTGAAACAACAATGGCAAGTAATCAATAATTTAACTGGAGAGACAAAGTGCAAAGTCATTGATAGGATAGAGACGTTAGATAATACTGTTGTAACCGACCCTTCTGCGATTGCAGAACAAGTGAACAGGTATTTTATCAGTGTAGATAAGAGACAAGCAAATAGTTCAAATATTATGGCCTTGAGGCCAACCACAGGTATATATGATTCCTTCTTTGTAACTCCGACTACTAGAGATGAAATTTTAAATATTATTCATGGTTTGAAAATAAAAATCTTCAAACCTGTTTTTGACGGTTTTAACACAACATTAGTCAAATAAGTAGGAGATTGCATCGCACCAGTTTTGTCATACTTAATTAATTTGAGTTTTGAATATACAGTAGTGTACTTCCAGCAAAATTAAAATCTAGTGTAGTTGTACCAATCTTAAAAAATAATAATAATAATTACAAAATCGATAACCTAAGACCAATTAGTTTATTATCTGTCTTTTCAAAAATTTTTGAGAAAGCTATGAAAACCAGACTAGTTAGCTATGTTGACAAAGTAGGGATTTTGAGTTCCAATCAATATGGCTTTACACAAAATAAATCTACGGAAGACGCGCTATTGAATGTTTCAGACAAAATCTATGCACATTTAAATGATACTTATAAAGTCACTGGCCTATTTATAGATTTTAAACCAACTTTTGACTTGGTTAATCACAAAATTTTACTGCAAAAATTGGGAGATATTGGAATAAGAGGGGTTGCGTTGAACTGGTTCGAGAGTATTACTCAACTAAAGCGAGTACGAGTGGTGATGCTCTGAGCTCTCCGTTACCGATCCAGACCAGGGTCCCCCAAGGGGCGGTGCTCTCGGCAAATTTGTTCTTAATTTTTATCAACACCTTACTTACAACCTTTAGTAGGTACTACAAATGCATTTGCCGACGACCTCGCAATTTTCTATTTTAACAAAACATTAAAATATATGGGACGATATAACTCACGACCTACACCTGCTTAGGTCCTGTGTACACATAACGAAATGCAGATTGACGTAAAAAAACGAAATACATAAACATCATAACAGTTTTGTTTTTGTAATTCTCTGAAATTTCATACCATTAGCTGCTGTAAACAAGGGCCGTGAAGTTGTAAAACCATTGAAAAGGTAAGCAGTCTAAAGTATCTGGGTGTATTTTTTGACGAAAAATTGAGTTGGGAAAAACAAATTACATCTTTACACAGCAAGCTAAAGTTTGCAATCAGAAATTTTTACCATTTGAGGAATTTTTGTGACGTCAGTCTCCTAAAAATGCTTTATTTTGCATTAGTTCATTCACGTCTTCAATACGGAATAAATTGTTGGGGCCGCCTACAATTATTTAATAAATCGCTTAAGAACTACTCAAAATCATTATATTAGAATAATTCTAATAAAAAAAAAAGGACAGTTCATTTCCTTTATATAAAGAACTAAACATACTTCCTACTGAACATCTTTTTGTCTACAAAGTTTTAAGGCAATTTTTATTAGAAGCGGCAATATTGCGTCAAATGATTTTTCTTATATTACAAGGAGTTGTGTCAGAAATGAATTTAGACTACCAAAAGTTAATAAGTCAATATTTAGAAGGTCAAACTTTTACTTAGGCCCAAAATATTTTAGCAAATTGCCCCCAGAGATTAAAAACTGTAGAAGTGTAAATAGATTTTGTACAAGGATTTCGAAATGGTTACTTAAACAAGACAACATACTTACTTACCCCAGGGCCATTTAGATCCGAGTTGGTATTTAGCCGCGCCAACGTATCCCTCCACCTGGACCGGTCTTCAGCGTCTTCCCAGTAGCTCCAAGCTCCTCACGTCTTTCGAAACCATTCCACCATCTCTGTCTTGGTCTCCCCTGGTCTTCTACCTTCAGGCCTCCCTTTCATAATTTCTGCAGCCAGTATCCCTCTTCTTAGTAAGTGTCCAGCCCACCTCAGTCGTCTGCATCGTATTTCGCCGATTATATCCGGTGCTTTATACAGGTCTCTTAACTCTGTTGTAAGCCTTCTCCACCCACCTAGCTTCGTATGTAGGTCCATATATTTTTCTAAGTACTTTATTTTCAAAAACAACAAGTTTTCTTCTCTTTGTTTCTAGTTTCCATGTTTCTGACCCATATGAAAGAACTGGGCAAATTATGGTCTTGTATAGCCTAATTTTAGTTTTGTGGGATAGTAATTTTGAAGTCATTAATTGGCTAGGTTTAATCATTTTGAATTTCCGGTTCTTCTGTGTTCTCATTTGGTATAATTACTCCTAGGTACTTAAAACTATTTACTTGTTCAAATTTATGATTATCCATGTAAAGGGTCTAAATTTTGATTTGGATGTCTTGCAAAGTGCATATTTTTAGTTTTCGTATCGTTTACATCTAGTCCCAATTGCGCGGTTTGTTTTATAAATATTTTGTTAGTGTAACTACATTCCAGTTTTCGGGGATTGTGACATCATCTGCAAAGGCCAAACATTTAGTTTTGTTTCAATTTTTGATGCCCAGATCTGTCTCCGCTGTTTTTTGTAGCGCTTCCTCTATAGCTAGATTGAATAGAATTGGGAGAGTCCATCTCTGCTTGACTCCAGAATTTATTCCAAATGAATCTGAAAGCTGTCCATTGATCTTACTGAGCACTTTGGAGTCCTTAGTATTTTAACTTATCAAAGCTTATAGTTAGCTAATTTTATCAGTTTTGTTGGGATCCCATTTACTCATCTTAAGCCACACAGTCTTTTTCTCTATTTATGCTATCATATTTCTTTTGAAATCAATGAAAGTTGCATAGAACTCTTTGTTGTAATTCCCAGTATTTTGATACTTTCTTTAGTGCGAATATTTGACTTGTAGTAGACCTTCCTTTCATAAACCTGCTTGATGTTCTTGAACTATTTCATTTGAGTACCTTCAATGCGGTTAAGGATTATTTGCGATTAAGACAACATACTTGCTTTAAATAATGTTGTAATTTAAATTTTGTTAGTTATTAAGGTCTAATAGTTTGTAATATCGTGTCCATATAATTAATTGTACTGTGTATTTTACTATGTAGAAAATGGTAGTTTTTGTTCAGAAACTAAGTTATGTTTTTTTGTTGTAGAATAACTGTATATAAATGTATTAGTTCAATTTAGTTTCATTAGATGTATCCTCTTGTACATACTTGTTTTTGTTAGTAAGATCGTGTCGTATAATTATGCTGTACTGTGTATTTTATTTAATTATCTAGAAATGGTTTTTTGTTCGGAAACCAAGTTCCGTTTATTTGTTGTAGAATAACTGTATACAGGGTGATTCAAAAATAGGGCGCCAAATTTTAGGGTGGTGTCTTATGCAAAACAATGAAAAAGTTCCCATAAACATGGGTCCTAAAAATTCGTTACCCGGTAGCCGCCATTTTGTATTTTTACTTAAAAATTTATATCTCCAGAACGCTTTGACCGATTGCATCAAACTTGGTAGGTGTTTATGTGTCATAAGGTGAATTTTAGAAAAAGATTATTTTACAAAACCCACAGAAACAAAAATGGTTATTTAATTTTTCAATAAATACTATGAAATGGCGCATATTTACTGTAATTTTGATAAGAGTATTTTATATTTTATTATAAGATATATAATTATCTTTCCAAATTTTACATTAATATTTTCATTTTGTGGGTCCTTACAACTGGTACATTTTACCAGTTGTAAAGACGTAAAAAATAAAATGAAAATGTTATTGTAAAATTTGAAAAGATGAGTTTGTATCTTATGTAAAATTATAAAATACAACTTTTTTACTCTTGTAAAACTTTTGTATTATGTGCCATTTTCATGGTATTTCAATTTGAAAATTTTGGTACATTTACCAGTTGTAAAATACGTAAAAAAATGAAAATGATATTGTAAAATTTGGAAAATGAGTTTGTATCTTATGTAAAATTATAAAATACAACTTTTTTACTCTGTAAAGTTTTGTATTATGCCATTTCATGGTATTTCAATTTGAAAAATTTAAATAGCCATTTTGTTTCTGTGGGTTTTTATGAAATAATCTTTTTCTTAAATTTACCTATGACACATAAACATCCCACTAAGTTTGAATGCAATCGGTCAAAGTGTTCTGAGAGATAAATTTTTAGTAAAAATACAAAATGGCGGCTACCGGGGTAACGAAGAATTTTAGGACCCATGTTTATAGAAACTTTTTTTCATTGTTTTTGCATAAGAAACCCACCCTGAAATTTGGCGCCCTATTTTGAATCACCCTGTATAAAATGTATTAGTTCAATTTAGTTTCATTAGATGTATCCTCTTGTACATAATTGAAAGAAGTTATACGCTGCAGAGAGCTCGATTTAAAGGGTAATATTAATATTGCTGAACTGTTGTGTTATTTTAAATGAATTTTTGTTGAACTGACCACATTACTAGGATGCGTGGTCATCAATTCTCTTTATTATTATGTATGTATAAACAAATATTTTGAGAAATAAACTTCATTTATTCATATAGCAGTTATACTTAAAATTAAAATCAATAACCTTAAGTTTTTCCAATGATTTTAATTCAGCTGTAATGGAAAGTCAATGATATTATTATAATTGTATTTATTGTTTAACAAATTCATAATAAAGTGCCTGCAAAGTATGCGCTAGGAAAGATCGCAATAATGTGTGTTAATATCGAGAAGATATTGTAGGAGTAGACCACTGTCTTAACGATGATATAGTTTTAATGAGATTATGAATACTGCATTGTATTACTAATTATTATGTTCTGAATTTTAGCTTTATTGTTATACAACTTAATTTCTCCCCCTTTTTGAGAACTTAATGTAACGGTAACGGGTAATTTGATTTCAGTTAATACTGGTTTGATTGAACATCTTTCTTCACCGTTCAAACGACATACCGAGAGGCAAGAACGATTGTGTACGAGGAAAACCAAACAATGTTGCGCTGGATATACGAGGGCTGCTATTTATTTGGCCTTGTATGACTGATGGGTGCTAGACACCAGCTGATGTTTCTAGTGAAAATTCACATTTTAAACACAACCTCAATAAAAAAAACCTGATTTCATTGTTTTAAGTGGTTTTGATATATGGCTGAAAATTTGATGTTTAGTGAAAATAGAATTAACTCGTGGACTCGCTTACAGGGTAAAACATTGAATTTATGACTCATCCTTCGTACAGCCATAATTTTGCACCTTATGGCTAATTGTTCGTTCCCGAACATCAAGGAAAAACTGTATGGGGAACGGTTTCCTAACACTTGTAAGACGAGCAGTTGTTGGTTCTAAAGCCCATGTTTTGAAGTACCTAGTTTGAGTGGAAAAAGTCCATTGAAAATTGGTTTCAACGCCTGCAAAAGTATATATTTATCTTCAAGGAGAACATTTAAAAAAGAATAAAACTGATTTGGTCCTTAATTCTGGCATTTTCAACCCTAGGCCAGAAACATAAATAGCAACCTCGTATTATGTTGAACATAAGAAACCATATTACCTGTTTATTGTCATTTCTTTTATCACAAATTAAAAAGGTGTCCTGCGGTAATTCCTCAAAACTTTCAGTTTCCAATGCAAGTTATTGGTGCGGTTACACTTATCAGAAACACAGCTTTTCATAAATAAATATTTTATTTCGTTAGGAAAGTACAGTACATTGTATGAAATTCGTCAAGTTTTAAATATTTTAAAAGCTAAAACTTTGTCACTCATCCTTACATCGCGAACTCATTCATACATACAATTTTTACAGTATTTTTACAGTTTTTACAGCTCATTCATTCGAATTCTCCCACTTAAGCATCCGTAGGCCGGTAGCCATTTCTCACTAGGTCTCCCATTGGTGTGCCAAGAACTTGTCTGAACTATAGAAAGTGTTCGCGGCCAAAACTGCTTTTAGACGAGACTTGAACGCCTGTAGCGTTGGAGCACATTTTATCGAATTTGGCAATTTGTTGACAAAACGGGCTCCTGCCTGAGAAGGCAAACTCTCGTAAACCACCGTTCTGTGTCGCCCAGTTCGGTAGTTTTCCCTACCTCTAGTTTCATAAGAGTGTATGTCTACACCTCTTATGGGATCGCATTTGGTTTTGAAGAAAACGCAGGTCTCAAGGATGTAGAGACAGGGAAGTGTCAACATATTGAGACTTTTGAACGCTGGTCTGCACGACTCTCTCCATTGAATTTTTGCAATGGTTCGAAGTGCTTTCTTTTTTTTTTATATAAAAAGTTCATCTCTGCCGCTGCAGATGTAAGTTGGCCGAGCAGTGCTGCAGTCTCGCGGAGAGTATCGGTACTACTGCTTCATAGAGAGAGAAAGTGAAATCAACAAAGAACCCGTGAAGAGCGGCAAGTATCAGGAGAGTAGAAACCTCGAGCAGCTTTCCCGCCATGTTTTTCACCTCGCCTCGCACTCACATCACATGAACCTACTCTACTGTATCTTGTTTCGCATTTTGTTCTACGACGACAGCAGCTTCAGCTTAAGTAGTTCACTAAATCACTATTTGAGATGCCGACCACTCTTATAAGGGTATTTTAAGGCAAATATGTGGTGAAGGATGAGTGTGATGAGTGGTAGTAATGAGTTATGAGGTGTAGTCTTGTTACAAACTAAGGCCGACGCTTCCTTAGAATGGGTCATTAATTAAAAGCCCTATGACCAATGGAAATACAAGGACCAACGACTTAACGTGACTTCCGAACCACGCGGTGATGGTCTGATATGTCTAAACGATGGTGGGAGTTGATGCAGGTATCATCAGATGATTACTGAGACTATCTGAGCCGCTTTAGACCTATATCATCCTCAAAACCTGACCTCCATGAAGCTGGATTACAGGACCACGCCACGAGTCCCAGTCTTCTTTCTGCCATGAAACATGAAAAAATAACTCAAGTGCTGGGACTCATTGTTTGCCGAGTTTAGCCGGCATGTTGGCAATACGTTGGTATCAACCTCAGAAGCTTTCAAATACATATTTGGTAAATTACATAGAACATTATTTCTAACATAGTCAATAAGTAACTTAGGGGTGCACCTATTGTAGGCAGTTATATCAACCCTGAACTACGCGCAAAAACTGACGTTTGACTGCGGCATTAACTTGGGCGTCTACAAGTATACATTCAACTCAAGACCGATTACCAAAAAGGTGTATGTTACTTCAATAAAGTAACCAGCCTTAGTTAGAATCTATATTATATTATTTTCAAAACTGAGTTTAATGAATAAACTTTGCCAAAATGACACAGTAAAAATTATAAAATAAAAATAGTAAACAATATATAAAAAAAATATAAAATAAAGCATAATGTAAAATTATAAAATGTAAAACAATGTAACATACAGAATAATAAATAAAAAAATATATAAAAAGAAATATATAAAATAAGATAATTATGAAACATTAGGTTTTGGAATATAAGTGATGTTGAATTATTTGATATACTCGTACACCGAAGAGGTAACATATTCACGAACAATAAAAACTGTATATGTATTTATCTTTTTTATTTACATACAAACATAGAATAGTGTCGCTGTTAACAACTATTCTTAACGTATACGTGGCATATATGCTAATTTTACAGGTCTAATTTAAAGTTTACGAACACATTACAAATATTGAATAAAAAGGTAAACTTCATTGTGATTTTAAGTTTATTATTATTATTCACGGATAGGCATAATCAGGTCACTCGATGTACTCGTACGTTATCCCCGTCTTGAAAAGTTGGCTTTTCTTTGTGCTTAAACTTGCTTTATCCTTTTGGAATTAGGCCTAGCTTCTTTTTTTTCATCATTAGGTTAATCTTTTTTATTTAGTGTCTTAATTTCCTCTGCCTTAGGAGACCTCTTTACTCTATGCGTGAACTGGACGAGACATCTCTCTTTTACTAATAGTGGCAGAGTAGCTTGTCCTGGCCCAAATATTGTGTAAATATTCTTGTATATATCTTTAACTTATTGACACTGTCTATCCGAGTCATCGGTCAACGACATAGGAAACAAGTATTCAAGTAAGTGTGAGCTAAAGAGGTTTTTATTGTCAAATTCATTTAATACCATGGGAGAATTCATGGAAAATGGTGTTTAAATTTAAATTTGTATACTTATATTTTTAATAATATAGTTGAAGATTTTTTAGCTATTATTTCTTACCAGTGGTGGTAGATTTTGTGTGTTTTGTTGTTGTTGTATAGTTTTTTGTCAACACAATCATTTTATACTGTACATTGACAAAATAAAATTAAGTGTTTGGTAAGTTTTGTACCATGAGTGTGTGTGTAGGTCAGGGTTGGGTTGAAGGAACGCGGTCAGACAGCAGCTCTGCGCAGCTCCTGTCCTCCTGATCACAAACGACCGGTATTTTCCTCCCAGTGACGTGACAAGGGGCTAACTGTGTCAGCATCACCATGGCAACGCCCTCTCAATTGTGGCCGGCCTACTTACAAGTCACGTGGCGGGGCTACGCCCCCGGACCCGGCTGCGGCTACCATGCCACCCACCACATTCCGCAACCAACGAAATTAGCTAAGTTGGGCTAATTTTGTACAGTTTGAGATACTGTACATAATAATTAATACTATAGATAAAATTGTATCTATGTTAATACAAATTTACGCGATAATAGTGGTTTTCTGTAACTGTTATCATAGATTTAATGACTACATTCATGTAACTCGTACCATGAGTAAGTGTGTATATTATTAACCCGAGACATGATTCTACGGGAGTCAAATAATGAGACAATCAAGAATTAGATATTAGATTCTGTCTAAAAACCCCCTGTTTTTACATTTTACATTTTCGACAATTGTTTCTTCAACTCCGGTATCGCTTAGCCTGTTGTTTATGTTTAAAGGTTTGTTCCATGAATACCAAAATTAAAAACAACTTTGAAAGGTGTCTTACAGGGTGAGTCTTTTTCTGGCTTTCAAATTTGTGAACTCATCAATTATTTCTGACAAGTATGTGGCAAGCATAATGTCTTTCTCACAACAAAATATCAAAGGTCTTAATTTCTGCAGCTTACGTGTGACCTTGTTGTGTCCTTCACTCTTGACAAAGTAGAAAACCTACTTACGGAGCACTTCACTGTTAGTCACAGGTACATTCAGAAAAATTGCGGCCCTAAAAGTGTGTCTTCAGCCCCAATACATACACACACAAAGTATGTGAAAAATGTGCATTACAACGAATACGTCCGAATGCCGTCACGCGTAGTATCATCATGGCCGTAGTCTTGGCCCATTTGACCCGTTTCTAGACGGTATTCGCCGGCAGTTTATTTATAGAGTTGAAATTATATTATTACGAACTATAGTTGAAATTTATTCCTCCATATTATATGGATCATGACAAAATCGATCATCTCTCGTCCCAAAAAGATATTTTGATACTTGCCACGAAATGTCCTCGGCTACGCCTCAGGCGGATCAAAAGAGTTCTGAACTATTTATACGTACTGTTAAGTCGTTACTAATTGATTTTGTGGCATAAGTGTGTTCTATACTAGCTATAGACTAAATACTCAAATAAATACACGGTTTATTGCATATAAAGATTGCAAATTCACAATGTATAGCAATTGTAGTACACAACTATGAAAGAAACCGTGTACACAGTCTTGCAGTTCTTATTGCAGTAAAATCTACCCTTAAAAAAAAAATAAAAACGATTTTCTAACAAATTGTAAATCCCCTTCAAAATTTCAAAAATATATAAAAATATAGTTTTTCACATTGATAAACTCCTTCACATTCCGTAAATGTTAAAGCAAAATGTGTATATATAAACACTATTTCAACAAAAGCGCCGTTTTATTGGCCACACAAACTTCTAAAGGCTTAAAGGCACTATAACGCGTATTAATTAATAGCCCAATGACCAATGGAAATACAATTATCACTAATTAAGAAGAAATCTTTGTTCAAGTCATTTCCTACGCCCAAATACAACATTAATATGTCACGGCTGCATGTAGTAGGGGCGGAAAATGTAGCAATGCTTCATAATAATACGTAAACATGTATTAATTATTTTAAACATAAAAACAACTTTGCGTCGCAATCGTCAACAATTTTGGAACATACTATAGCGGAATGTTGTTTATTACTCCTTAAATAGAAATCGCATTCAAACATGTACGATATTATAGAGGTTCGTCTTGCAAAAAGATCTTATTGCCAAACGTTAATGTTTAAATTTAAAACACTGAAATGAAAGGTCAATATATTTTAGAAAGGTGTTTTAAAACGAAACGCTAAAATAATATTTTTTCCACTCGTCTTACGCAACCCTTACGACCTCGCTGTTTTCAATCAACATTGAACTCCTATTTTCTTGGCGCCATGCAAGGTTTCTTTGTGCCCAGATCATTGCCATGGCTGGCTCGCTGGTTTTCAGCGAGACACACGACTGCTCTCCTTCCTACCTCTGGCTCCCTGATACCTCGACACTACCTAAGGCGGTCCTGTCACACTGTCCCGCCTTCGACCTCGGCCTCGCGCCCCGCCCCTCGCCGCCCTCATCGCCCCTACTCGACCCTACCTAGTGCCAATCACTCAATCTGATTAGTGATCACTCACTTTCAACATTAATTACTCCGCATACTGCTGGCCCTAACTCGAACAGTGTCAACATTACAATATTGTATTTTATGTGTTTCTTTCGATACTGTGCAATTGTGCATGGCCTCTCTCTCAAACTTGATGAGAAAGAGGCTGTCCCCCTTGATCCCTAGGGCCGGAAAATTTAAACGGAAAACACAGTTTTTTAAGTTTGGAATTTAAGTATAGGAAATAGTAGTTATGTCTAAAATTTGCACCCCCGCCCCATTATTGCAAGTATACGACACTGACAAAAATAATTTACGAAGACGGATCAATCTTAAATTAAAACCTAGTTTTGTTTATTTATTATGTACGCATAGTATCATTTGCGTTATGGAACAACCTTGTCATTGATATCAGAACAATAGATGATTGTGATAGGTTTGGGAAGAAAATTAAAAATCAACTTAAGCAAGATCTTGAGGAGTGATCACTTTAAGAATACTTCAAACATGTGCGTTATAAAATCTGTTTCTTGTTTTTGTTTAATTGTTTAGTTTTTAAAAATTTTGCCATTCTTCTTTGGTGTTTGTTTTTAGTTTTATTTTAAAGTTCTTCATGTGACACTTCGTTTGTTTGTTTGTTACTTATAGTATTATGTCTGTAGTTAGGTCTATAGTTGTTTTATATATTTTGTTGAGGTTAGGTGGTAGAAAGGGCTTTTAAGCCCTAACTTCGCCTTTTTGTCAAACCAAATAAAGGCGTTTTATTATTATTATAAGTCTTCATTTAATATAAATAAATTTATTTATAAATCACATGTTTGAATTTTTGTTGTATTTATCAACAACTGTATACAAATATTAATTTTTATATGGATTCTAATTTTAATAGGCCTATAACAAGTTTGCCTAACAATGACATCAGCGTTACTTTTGAAAGCGCTTGTGTATTAAAATATCACTCTATACACTCTATAGAATTAACATTGCGTTGTTCAAATATGCTGATACTTTTCATAAGTTTGTAATAATGGAAAATAGTCGAATAAAATTACGTGGACTGAGACCTTGGATCATGTTTTTATCAAAATAATGTAAAACATTCATTTTCTTTTCCTAAGGTTTCTTTCCTTTCAGAGAGCACAATAACGCACCTCTCCGCCTATAATACAACAATGCAAAGTTTATAATGTATATTGAATTCAATTTGTTTGATGGAACAAAAAATTATTCCACAGCAGGCTGCTCACTCTACAACTACAAAGGACTATTCTGTTATCAGATATTTTAAATATATTAATATAGGCCTAGCCAGTTGGATTCAAAACTTTGACGTGAGTACAAACTAACAAATTAGGAGATTTACAAATCCACATTGGTATCTTCTTTGTGAAGAGCAGCGCCGAATAAAGATTTAATCTTAGCCGATTTATATTTGTCCGACTTCAATGTACGTTTCTCGTACAGTATTCCAGAAACTCAATTGATCTTATTGAAAAGTTGTTATTTAACTTTTATTTAAGTCTAAGTTTAACTAAAAATTTATTTTAGCCCCGTATAGCTAATTTACTACTTACACGTATCTAGGCTTTCAGAACTAAATACAGATTAGTAAAGGAATAAATCCGAATGATTAACATTTGATGATATAATCTTCGCAAATTAGAAAGCTAAAATTATGGGACATGTTGCAAGCATTACAGAAAATGTAGGCGGCAAACGGGCAAAGGATAAATTGTGTTAACTGGAAGGTTTAAAAATTTAATTAATTGTTAAAGCAGTTTCGATGGGTTTTACAGTAATGATGACAAATCAAATAGTGAATGAATACAGACACACACAGCACAGGTATGTGTGCTCAAACTGTTGCATTTGTTGGGCAGCTGCTTAGTGAACTGACGACGAACCGATTGCATTCTTCTAAATAATAACTGGTAGGGTTTTGGTAGTGACAACTAATGCGATACTTAGATAATTTGAAAAGCATAAGCCCAAAATCAACCAACAATATCAATACGATAAAATAGTAGCCTAGACAAATCTAAAGGAGATTTCAACCGGATGATTGTTGATCAGGGGTCTAATGACCAGCTCGTTATGAGTTTATTTTATACAGATGTAGTATACGTGTATTATGTACCATATTATTATGTTATACAGTACATCGTACGTACACACATATACAGATTATATGTCACCTGAGAATGCCTGCTCAGTGGCTCGATGTGCTGCGAGCCGCAGGTGAGCATAGCAGTGTGTCAGGTTGTCTTGTTTGTGGAATTCTGCGGTTCCCCGCCGAGTCGGGGTTCGAGAACGAGCCTTGGAGGCTCTTGACTCCTAGCCGACAAGAGATGACGTCATGTGGGCGGTTATGGGCGGGGCCGGGGCGGTCGGTCACACATGGTTGAAGAAACGCGAGCGCTAGTATCAGGAGCACAGAGCACTCTAGAGTCTAGTCGCCTCGAGCCCGCGCCGCACTTCTCTGCTATTGTACACTACCTCCATATTGCCGATGACGAATGTATGAATGAATTGTGCCGTCGGCGAGATCCCAATAACGTATTATTATATTTTATTAAAATACTTTAACAGATTTCCAGTTTTACAAGAATTCTGGAAACCGTTTTCTGTCGTTTTCAACAAATTTTTAAATAAAGTACCAGGGCCGCAGAGATGTTCAGGAGACAAAGTCAGCACCTGCTCAACTCCCCGACGACCGAATTCCGTCGGTCACCCCACGTCACCCGACCGTGTCCCGACCATGCCCGGGATAACCTCCCTAGTAGCTATCCCTCTCTCATGGTTAGGTACATAGGTGTCAATAATTACAATAACATTGTTTTAGACATTACAGTACAAATTGAGTTTGCGTTGATATTAGTTGCACTGCACGGTGATCACGTATATGAACAGTTCAGTGTTTAATGTAAAATTATATTTAATTTATGTTATTTTAAGGTACACGTAAATTATCCATTGTGCACTATTTTGTTGATTAACTCATTGGTTAACTGCAACTATGACCATAAACATAAATACTGAGAAGTATTAATAAACAAGATATGAACGCCTTTAAATGTTATATACTGAGCTAATATAAAACCTGTCTTAAATATTTTACGAAATTATGTACTTTTTAAATACAGCGCGGGTTATTATACTGCAATATTTCAGTAATCAGTAATAATTTATCGTAATAACACATAACGCAACACAGGTATGCGTGATAATTGTCTCGTACATCATAATTTTGAGTTCGAGGATAATTTTTATTTTTTACTTTAAAATCTACATTTTTTTGGTTGTGTTAGACTGGTCAGCTTCAGCCTTCGATGACTATTTTAAGCTAGTTCATTTTCCAATGTTTGTTATCTATTATGTTTTAGGTTACTGTTCAGTTTTCACCTAAAGACGGATCTGCACATCCAAAACGCCATGATATTATTGTTCACCAGCGATGGAAAATGTCCGCAATTAAAGTTCAAACTATACATAATTGACCTCTCACAATAATCAGTGATTAAAGAGGACAATAGGTCCAAAATTTGCATCGGGTTGACGCATGATAGTTTCTCCGGTCTGACAGTTCAGCGCGCTAGCCACGGGTCCAGAGCAACACATCGGGGCGGAAGTATGGGTGTGGAGGGGGAAGTTGTTGGGTGCTCTCCCCACGGTCTTGTATATAGGGAGGTTCTCTTTTTCACTGGCAGGTATACCGCATACCCGCCCCTGGCCCCCGGTATTCCATGGACTCCTCCATAGATTTGCTTTGGAGCAGCCACTGGTTGGTATATACAGTTCGTCAGGTTTAGCATGGCCGGTGAGATGGGCTATAGGCGACTTTTCCGACCTAGAGCGTTTCGATAGGGAGATATTTATTTTTTTCGACCCAGCCTACTATAGTATAGGGCCATAAGCGGCCAGCAGGAAATCTCAAGGCCACCGGCCATGCTATACCTAACGAACTGTACTGCAAATTTACAAGCTTTAAAATTTGAGCCATGAACATTCCACATAAAATACATGTTCCTTCAACGGTATATTTTATACAGGGTCAGCAAAACGTGTAGGACGACCTAAATACAGTTCGTTAGGTATAGCATGGCCGGTGGCCTTGAGATTTCCTGCTGGCCGCTTATGGCCCTATAGCCCATCTCACCGGCCATACTAAACCTGACGAACTGCACAGCTGAATGCGCGAAAGCAAACATTACTTTGCTGAGAAACACAAGTCGTCTGATCTCTTGAATACTTTTAACGGGTTTTAAAATACTAACCCACAACCCAAAATTGGAGGTTTAGGGCCACTCAAAATATTAAAACATCAAGTCCAGAATCCTATCGAGTGGTCCCTCATTTTGTGAATCTTGCTTCGTAAGATAACATGACTAGCGCAAACTAGGAGTATTTACCTTAACTCTAGCCGAATTAGTACTCAATAATCAAAAGTCAAAACCCAACTTAAGTTAACATTATTTTCCTTTCGATGCTCTGGGTTTGGTATTCTATTAAAAACACCTAGGCCCTATTTAATTTTACTTATATACTTAAAACATGAAATATAATTTAGTTTTACAATAGCAGTACTCAGTACAAAGCTTTATAATACATGTTCTAACATAAAACTATAATGTTTGACCAGAGGAACAAAACTGGCAAGAGTTCTTTACCGACACCTTTAAAATGAGATATTACACGATAAGTAATACATTTAATACTTCGATTTGCCCCTCGGCTAATTGTCCAAAATGTAGGGAGCTGGTTCAAAATTTAGAAATCGTTAAAACCAACCTCAGAGCGTTTTATCTACACAATATGGAAATAAGTGTATTTTCATGGATTAAAAGGTACGTAACCGACCCTGTATATATTCGAGGGAGTGACGAACTACATTAGTGTATGTAGACTACAAGTACATACAGTACTTTCTCGAGGGCCGTATTGAGGCCTGGGGGCCAGCAAACCCAAACGTGTCGTGCGACCACAGGGTTCATTTTTGTGTCTGTCAGTACGACACATTTATTTTAGATAGGTTACGGCCGTGGAATTCAGCGGATTTGATAACAAGTTGTGGTGTGGAACGCCCGTCGCCGGCTCCGATGTCGGAAGGGGAGGTGAGGGATAAGTGCCAGTGGTGGAAGGGAGGTGGCCGGGCGGAGAAGGGCAGTGTAGTGAAAGAGTGGGACAGAGGGGCTTGTCACTCTTCCATCATCATATAGCCTGCCGAATGACATCTCCCTTCCTACTGTATCAGGAGATCAGGAGCAGGCAGGAGCAGCAGTGTTGTGTGAAGAACAAACAGCTGCGAGGCGGAATCAGCTGATCACAGTTGGAGAGGGAGATGGTCTATAATTAGCTACCAACTACCAAGTGTCCAAGTACAGTATGTAGTAATATAGTCGATACGAAAGGCTGATAGAGTATAATGAGGCTGATGTGGAGGTCAGTTCTCATTGAGAATATTGCAATATTATGTGATAGACGCCGTCTGCATGCAAAGCTGAGACCGAAGGCCGAAGCGAAACTGTGAGCGAAGGGAACAGCCTCCTAACGTTTGTGGCAATAGAGAACGAAAAGCTGAGGCCAAAGGCTTAATCGAAGCTGTAAGCGTAGCACATTATAGTTGTTACAATTGGCGAATTAGAATAGCAAATTGACATCAAAATTTTGTTTCACTCACGCCAGCGGTTCTTTAGCTCCGTGTTAAACTTACTTTTATTTTGTTAAATTAATTATAGTCCTAGGTCTTTAATAGGTGTGTACAGCTATTCCTTTGCTGCTTTGCGTTACCAGTATTTTTGCTTGTTCTAGTGAAATTACTTGAACATGTATAGGCATAATATTAAATATTATGACGTGTGTGTTTTTACGTATACGTATGCAGAAAACAGTTTTCTAGATTTTTACACAAGGCCATTTCATTTTCAAACACTAAACGGAATAAAAGGTAGCCGAAAATATTACTCGTAAAATTAAGAGCGCAAACGCTTAAGGAAAGTGCGTAGCTATGTGGCTTTTATTGAAACTCCTAGCCTCTCTCCGCTCTCCTTTCGCTAACACCAACGGGTAAAATGTCCTACACGTACGACCTCACTAATCCGGTCCTATATTGGGATCGGAAGCGCCGGATCAGCAGAAATGACGGATTAGTGGAGGTTCACTAAAAAGATTCAATTTGCCAGGAATAATATTTCTTACGTTAGAGAACAATTCACTACTCTTAAATAATGCTTCAATTTCATTCTTATTCTTCCTTATGTCTGTGAATTTTGATCTGCCGATGTTAACTTATCATCACACTTATTAATCATTTTAAAATCACGTGCTTTTAATCCATGTCAAAGTAACATGATTACGTTTTTGCGACATGTCACGGCCTGTACTGAACGGAAGCACAGATTAGCAATAAAGAATGCAGGCTTTACTGACAAGTAGAGACTTGAAAACAGAACCTAAATGGCAAGGTCACAGCGCCGGATTACTGGACGTGTCGGAGTGGCGAACGACCGGATTATAGAGACTGTACTTACTTATAGGTCTTGCTTTGCACATACAATGCAATCTATGCTGTAGGGTGCTAGGACAGCCCTAACAGGCCAATATTAGCATTGAACTGTAGTGTGGCAACTGTATTGCTAGAGACAACATGCCAAATTTAATTTTTGAGGCCTACTTCATATTTTTTTACCCATTAAATATACAAGTTTAACTAAAACCCCAACAAAATACCCCGTCTCTGGCAAGCTGGCCCAAATACATTAACAACCTGCTGTTGATGATATTGCATCTGCATATATTTTCATCCCATCTATGGGCACCACCAACATAGTGCGTGGAGAATACTATACACGTTTCGAATATTGTTATATTACAGTCTACTATTAATATAGGACTAATATTATTGTTTAAAGTGTGGTATATTAAGTTACTGTATTAAAAATTCATATTCTCCACGCAATCATAACTAACACGCTCAATCGTTATGAATTGTCCGAACCAGTAGGTCGGTTCATGTTGTGACATAATAAATAGCTCATGATAATTACCCTCTGTATAATGTTGTACAGGTAAATAGGAAAAATACAAATACTGTACTGTAAATATTTTCGAAGGCGTAGATGGAAATAAATATTGTATGTTAAAAGCAAGTTCGATGTTAGAAGAATGGAGAATTTTAGCTTCCAAATATCGGCGATTACCATACATGTAACTAACTATGTTGATTGAGTAGGCTAGGCACCGAAGTGTTGTACTGAGCGTGATGTGTAGGAGAGGAATGAGTGGCGGGGTGCGCGCGAGTGTCAGGTGCGCGGTCACACCAACGCGGCCGGCTGCGCAGGATATCCAAACCGCGCTCACAGCACCAGGAGCCCATGCCGAGCCAGGGGACAGGTGCGCGCCACTGTCACGAGCGCGCACGTCCCGCGGGCCACCTGGGTCAAAGGCGCAGCAGCAGATCGATCCGGGATATTCGCCAGAAACACCAAGCGGCCGTCTTCAGAGGACTACACTAATCTAGGAACTACATTTTATTAATATCATAACTTAAGATCTAACCTGAGACTATTCCAGCCAATATTTAAAAATACCGTTACATCATAAAAATTGATAGCTTGTAAAAATTACAACTGAAAATATAACCAAGTAAAATGAGGACACGTTAAAGGAATAAAACTACATGTTACCCTTAACATACAAGAAAAACAATTAGCTGAAAAACACAGACATGTGGTAGGTAATTATTAATTGAAAGCATCTCACCCAGACTCGGACGACGAACCTCGCACTACGGGGACCACGCATTAACTGTCCCCGTAGTTAATGATTATTATTATAAGATTATTAACAATCAACTAAACAGTCAACTCATCATTACCATAGGACTTACTTACTAGCCTACTGTCAAGCCACACATCGCCCTTTTTATGAGCACAAATAATAAATTAAAATTGGTAAAATATATCAGGTACAGGTACTATAGCGTACTAACAAATTTGGTTTGTCGATTGCGGGGTTGGGACCGCTATGAGAAGACTATTTTAAATTAGACGAAATTCCTTTTTACACTATCCCCGAGGTCACCACTACATTTGTAGTGACCAGGGGTAACAGTAGGTAAAGGTTGGAGTTGAGTGGTGGAGAGGACCTTTTAGTCCTCCTTACAAGCTTCACTTAATAAAGATAAACATAACCTTAAAAAACTATATTTAAAGATACAATGTAGGAAAATAATATTAAATTTGAAAAGCTATCAATTTTAGAGTTGAAACCTCTAAGTAGGCAACTCGTGTATGCAACTTTGGTGTAAACGCGGCTTGCACACCCCTCCACCAACAAATGGGGTCCGGGGGAAAAAAATTGAAAATTCACATCATCTGAGGTGCATTTTAAGGCTCATTGGGTCAATAGTTTTCATTCAATAATAAAATTTTTACCCGCAAAAACTTAAGTACCAGAAGTAGCTTGGTAAAATTCACGCATATTTCCCGGCAATATAGGCTACATACATATTTTCCCGGTGCAATTCCACTGTTGCAAAGGAGCGTTTTACGCCCGCAGTCCGTACCAATCCTTGTTTAAAGTCCGCGACCCTTCCCGATCGCTCCTTTACGTCCGCAGTACGTTCCGATCGCCGTTTTAAACCCCGCGATACATTCCGACAGCTGTTTATTACCCACGACACTTTCCGATCGCTCTTTTACGCCCATGGTACGTTATAAGGGATGTCCAAGACCGGAGGTAAGTTCCGATCGCCTTTTTAAACCCCGCGTTACTTTCCGAGAGCCGTTTCGCGGACGCAATACATTTTGACGGTCGTTTCATACCCGCGGTAAGCTTCGAGGACCTAATTATGCCCACGACACCGATACAAGGGCCGATTTTTCCCGGTTACACCCAGAATTCACGCATATTTCCCGGTCTGTGGCCACCCTGTCATTCCTAGGGATATATCCCACTGATCCCCCCCGTACCTACACCACTGTGATTGAGGAACAGACACACACCTCATTTTTATATATTAGTATAGATGAGAAAATGGAAATTCAGCCCGGCAGAGTTACTAAAACATTTAATCCACTTTAAAAAGAGTTTATTTCAGAAACATCCAATTAAAACTGTAGGTGTGAGGTGTCCCAAGAAAATGCATGATTTGAATTGTTCTTATGGGACTGAATTCAAGGGCAAGGCTAGGTCACTTAGTACCATATTTTTTGGCTTTTACTCAAAATAAACATGCAACTAAGTGGATTTTGATTTGAC
This sequence comes from Matsumurasca onukii, assembly GCA_018831715.1. Lineage (NCBI taxonomy): Eukaryota > Metazoa > Arthropoda > Insecta > Hemiptera > Cicadellidae > Matsumurasca > Matsumurasca onukii. Next base: position 30,260,842 of record CM032062.1, on the reverse strand, counting down.
TTGGCTTTATCCGTTGTTCAGACATGATGAGGTGGAGCAAGACAAGTGACATAGTTCCTCCAAAGATGTGGAGTGATGGACATGTTGAACATGGTGATGGATATGTTGATTGCATTAGTCTTTTCTTTGTGACAAATGCATGCATGTCTGCAAAGAGTTCAGTTGTCTGTGGTGTAATTTTTGAAGTGAAAAGGGAATAATTGCACATGTTTTTAAGTAATATATTTATTACAAAATAATAATGTATAACATAGTAGAGTCAACTATGACATTAAATAAGCAAATATTTAACAAGAGTTTTTTTTAACTTCATCCTTTATAAACATTTAGAAAAATTACATTCACAATTACTAGGATACACAAACTTAAGCTTTATTGGTATGAATAAAAGATTTTAAAATACAATACTGTATTTTATACAACGTTTATATTACCATTTTAGATGTGCCATATTAAGCCATTACATTTTTTAAGTTCTTTAGATTACCTCCCAAAATATTCAGTTATTATTTGATAGTACATCAAGTTCATATTTTATGTTTTACAAGCATTCTTATTGATTAGAAAAAGTGAAGAAAAACAAACCTTGACTGGTGTAGAACATTATTGACCAATCATATAGACTTTCCTATAAACTTTTACTGGACTCATACAAGAAATTGCAGAATTTATCATAATTTGTACATTTTCCTTGACAAAACTAGCCCAGGTGTTGTGAGTAGGGATGCAAAATTATCAATATCATAGTCGAGTGAAACTAAATGATATGAAAACATCTTTATTGGTAGTAAAGTTAGTACTTTAATGTCTTAAAACATATATCGGACCAATTATATCAACATAAGGTTTCTGATATTTTGTTAATTATTTTTTCTACAAATTATAAACTATAGTAACACATTTTTAAGACAACAATTTAGGTAATATGTTAAAATGAAAAAGAAGGGACACATTTTTAAGTACCCAAGGTGTAATGGAAACATAGTATAAACAGTTGATAGGCAATATCTTGATTTCTGAGCATGATATTTAGTAAAATTAAGTGCTGGCTTCCATTCTTCAACAGTTTTCTTGTATGATACCCATAACATCATTTAACCCAATATGTTTGGGCAATGTCAGGAAAACATTCTATGTGAGGGACTTTTGCATGAAGATTATTAGGTTACAGTTAAAGGAATGTGATTATGAGTTAGGGTTGAGAATGCTGTTCTTAATTTCGTTGAGCAACATCGAGCCCACGACCATCTTCTCACAGTTCACAGTGACTTCGACAGACTTTGTATCTTCAAGCGTTTTACACGTGACAAGAACTAATGATTTGGAACCTAGTGTTTGACCTGCAAACCTGAAACAACTTTGATATGAGTGCAAAGAGTAAATTAAATAAAAATACTCAAGATTTAAAAACTTAAAACAGTAGTTTTCACTTTTTAAATTACAGTCAACTCCCGATTAACTGCATTAAAGTCGGGTTGAGGCTTCCCTGATAAGCAAAACTGCGGTTAATCTGCAAAAACTCAAAATCAATGTACAATGAGGTATATAAAGACATAAAAAATAAAATGAGGAAAACAGTTTCTAGTGAGCGGTCCATGTGGAATCTAGTAATTAGTTCTCATGTATTCTAGCACCGCGCGGATCGGACGTGCGTCTCAAGCCTTGGTACCACGGTTTTAGTTAGCTATTGAGCAATCAGGAGCGCTAGCGTTGAACTCTTGATAGGTCACGTGACTTGGTTACCAGAAAATGGCAACAAGATGGCAACGGAGTATTGTTAGTGTTTATGTTGTTATCTTACTTTTGTATATCACCGTGATCACCGTTGTATCACCAATGTGCAATGATATACTGGTTGCACATTGGTTTACTGTTGAACCACGATCAATGTTTTGTACCATGTCTAGTTGTTCTCTATTGTCAATATGACCCGTTTGTGTTTAGTAGATATCGTTTCGCAATCAGCAATAACCACTACAATAGCAAAAACATCTCCTGGAACTGCACTTCAGACAATTATTTAACTCTCTGTCAAAAACTTGAATAATTAGTCAGATTTATCGGTGAGGCGGATGGGTAGTTCTGGAAGTTAGGGAGGATTGCTATTTTCGGACTCATATTGTAAGGTGTGTGAGAGAGGACGAGTCAAGGTCACGCGGGACACTATTATAGTCTGTTTGTGAGGGATAGCGGCATTGTATTTTTCTCCATTCGGTGTCACGGTTAATCCGCAACGTGATTAATCCGTTTACGGTTAATTGGGAGTTGACTGTATTTTCAAATCTTGTGAAAGTCAGCTGAACATTTTATTTTTAATAGTTACCTTTTTTTCTGAAATACTCAAGGCAAGTTTGTTTTATTCCAAAGTTAGGAGTTAGGGTTGCAAAGCTACAAGTTTACCTGAGAATGCCAGGTTCCACGGTGACGATGGAGGCAAGGTTGGCAGCCTGGAGAACTCTCTGTGAGACAGAACCACTGTCCCCCTCCGGCCACTTGATTACTTGTAAGTGTTCATTCATTCCCCGCAGTTTACCTAGCATAATGAACAATTCGTGTGAAAACAGTAGCTTCATTGTTTTACCTAAGTAATAGAATTGTGAATAGCTCATATTGCTCTTTCTTCAGACGATTTGTACAAAGGGTTTCTTCAAAAATCCAATTAAAATTGCACTGATATAAATTTGACAAATGTGTTGATTGAATAAATGTGTAAACATCTGGCTCCGCAGTAGCATTAGATGATCCACGACTATCTCAGTGGCAATATAGGGAGATATTGTTTTATGATATGTGTGCTTTCTCAATAGGTGTAGTGGCAATATACAATTGTACATAGTAACTGTCATGATAGATTTAGCGGAATTATAAAGATTCATGATAGAATTACGTTAAGCAACAGCATTTTGCAAGAATAATTTTTTTTTTCGTAATGTGAGTGGTAATCTATCAGTTTGCAAATCTTAGTGGCAGTAATCTCTGTTCAAGTTTGAATCCTCAGAAATGCCTGGTTTTATGACAGCAATGGAGGCAAATGACAAAATATCATTCCAGGATGACCTTGGCAGCAATTTTGAGTTTCTTCATTCCAATGCGACATATTTTCATCCCGATTTCGCTTCCTTCCTTACATTGGTGCCTGGGACTAAACTCCCACCATTGGTTTAATCCCTGAAAATGCTTAATTAAAGTTGAAGACATTAAAGCACTCTTTGATTTATAGGGTTCAATTGAGATGCTTGACAATCTCCCCAAATAGCTCAATAAAAGCCTTTTTTTAGCTGTCCATTAAGACATTGCAATTAAATATGGGAATTGGGAATGGATTAGACTAAAATATGATTTCCTCTTTTCTCCTCGTAGAAGGAAGATACCTGACGCAGTGTCTGTTTGCTCACACGTGTCATTTGCTTGTGTCATACCATCATATAACTCCCATCATAACGTCATCATGCCAAAACCTAATAGTTTTCCGTGGAGCCACTTCTACATTCTCTTCCATCAACAAGTTGATAAGAGTTGATAAGAGCACTCACCTAGCTCTGTGTGGAAGAGGTTGAGGTTCATGGTGACGGGTCTGATAAGTTCTCCCACCGGAGCTCGCAGAGTCAAGGTCACATGTCCTTCCCCCCACTCCACCTCTACACTGACAGGCTGTGTTGAGTCGTTCCACGCAACTCCTAGAGTACCTTGAGCTGACGTGTGCGGACCCAAACTGGCTATCGGTGCAAAGTCATGAACCTCCATCCCAGATTGTACACTCTGTAAGTTTCGATATTAAAATTAACATAGCAAGTAGAATTAAACAGAGTTTTATGATTAAGACTTAGTAATCACGTCAAAATTGTTTTGATCTGTACTTAAATCCAGATGATTCTAAGTAACTTTCTCACTGGACTCATAAAAGAGTCTTGGTACTCATTAGTTACTACCATGTGAGCCCCCAACTGTCCAGTACAGAATACAGACCTTGCTAGCGACACGGATGTCGGTGAAGGGCTGGGCCGTGTGGTTGGTGAATGTGAGCTGCACAGACGTCATGGCCGAGAAGAGATGCGAGCCGAAAGTGAAGCCGAGAACTGACACTCAAGCCTCCTCCACTCACCTTGTTCACCACCTCCACACTTTTGCTGGAATGTAACGCTGCACTTAAGTTGAAGCAACAGAACATCAACATATCAAAGCTGTTGTCAGGTGATGTTCAAAACAAATGTTACTTTAGTTTTTGAAACAAATAAGTATTTGGAGTAGTTGAATTGAGTAATTCTAATGTTTGTCCTGAATTTGCCTTAGCTGGTAGTCCTTTAAATATCAAAAATGTAGTCAATCACAGAATTTTGTTATTAGAGAAAAACTTAAGATGTTAATATTATAAAAATAACTTGCCCTTCTGGCTTGTATTTTAGGGGCATTTGCTAGGCTTTCTTAAATAAATACATTTTTGTATACACACACATAAGTTTTATATGTCTGGGTGGTTGATAAGTATTATAACTAAGAGCTCAAACACAGCAAAAAGTTGAATTTTTGACAATTAAACTTCAAACTAATCCAGCAACAAAACCGTCAGAGGTGGAAAAAAGTGTTAAATACATAAGTTGTAGGAAATTTGTTTCTAAACTAACGATTTTTCATCTGATTGAAGATCCGAGCAAATGTTTTGTTGCTATGATGCAAAAAATCATCTAAGTACAAAAGCAGATTTCAGACAACATCTATTTTGGTTGCCAACTTGTCAAAGCATTAAAAAAGAATGTTTTCAGATTTTTCACAAAGGTTTCACATCAAGAGCATTTTTTTACAGGGTATTCAGCGTTCAGGAGAAACAAAATACCTGTATAATTCCCGTATTTCTCGAGTAAATTTTGCTGATTTCCGGTATTTAGCTAAATTATTGTGGCCGAAATTTTTAATTTCATGCGGAACGGTTGATTACTCTTTTCGACTTCCATGCAAGGAAACCCTTGCAGGTCGGCACACGCCCTAACTGCCTGCTTGCCATACCGGCCGAAACCCAAGCATCATTTCACACGTAACTCTAAGATAACAGTTCTTTGTTTACAAAAGTCATAGGATAAAGTTTAAGAAAGCCATAGTTACTCTCGCCCATTTAGGCTATTTTGTCGAAACCACGACTTTTTCTAGCGTTTACGATGAAATCAGAGCTTACGTTATTGTTCCCGGCGATATCTTGACTCCCTCTAGCTTCCCCTACGAAATCACGACTTTCGTTACCGTTAACAGCAATCTCTTGACTCCTCCTGCTAGCGCCTGCGATGAAATCACGACTTTGGTACCGTTCGCAACGGTATCTAGACTCGTCCGTGACATAATCACCACTTTCGCGATCCCTTTGCAAAATTTCCCGGTTTAGGAACAAAATTCCCAGTTTTTTCCGTATATCAAAAATTCCCGTACAATTCCCGGTTTTCCCAAAAAGAGTATAGTGATGGGGGTAACATGCCGGGAAGTGCCTAAACATTTATTCGTTCAGTCACCAGTCACCTGTACAACCGGCTCCATATAAATGCAAAGGCACCCAATGCATTGAAGGTGTTAATGGGTGCTAATAGTTCACTTAGCATATAAAAAATTGATCTTTTGGTTTTAGGGTTTTTCAAGGTCACAAAGGGGTTTTGTAAGATTTTTTGGGATACAAATATAACGGTTCAGTAAGAAGGTACATTAAAAAGTAGATAATTTATTTTGTAGCTCTGTTAAGTAGCACCTTACTGTAACGCCTTCAAACCCTTAAATCAAAATGAAATGTGCATTGGTGTTTTGATATATTAAAACTGAAATCATACAGGTTTTAGGCCACCACTCAGGAATGGAGGGAACATATAGAACTACTCATTTCCATCACCATATAGAATAAAACCTAAATAAACCTTAAGCAATTTTATTAAAACTATGGGACATTTTAAACAATTTAAAAATAAATGTTTACCATCCAATACTATGAGGAAAAATAAAACGTAAAATTTTATATAAGAGCATAATTTTCTCAAAATACTCAACAATTAGAAAACGTACCTGAATACCTGAGACTGCCATGTTTTGGGAGGTTGGCGTGGCAGTGAGAGGGGTGAGGAAGCCACCTAATGAAGGCGTCATGAGTGGAGTCATGGTTGGGGCATCTGCAAAACCAATCACTTCTCATCACAAAATTCAAAATCGAATCCCACCCCATCACAGCCAACTAGGATAGACTAACTGCTCAATGACATGTCTCCCGTGTAGTTTAAATGACGGAGAAAGAACAACTGTTGTGGTTTTATGTATAACTTTATCCACATGTACATTCCAACTACAATTTTGATAAAGTACTAGACCTGAAAATTTGGTGTCTTGATCTACCTGTTCATCCTCAAGTATTATTGTAGGATCAAGGTTGGTGTGATCTTTTTGTACAGAATGCAATGAAATAAAATTAGTTTTACTTCGATTTAATAACAGATTCTTGCTTTCCAAAAATTGGCTAAGGTTTTGTAGGGTGTTGTAGGATAGCTCTTTGATGAATTCTTTTGTTTTCCCTGACAGTGTTATGTTTGCGTCATCAGTACACAAGCAAATAGAGATACTTTTGGAAATAAATTCGGTTAGTACTTTTAAATAGCGCAGAAATTGACTCAGTATCGATGTCTGTAAAACATCACAGTGAATATTCTCCACTTTTGAGTTGTATTTTTTCACATTATTGTACTAAAAATCAGGTTGGAACAATAATGTTTTATTTCTATGTATTGTTGCCAACCATTGAGATACAAACAGAACCATGCTAACTCCCTGCCTGTGATGTTAACGTTACGGTATTAAAGAACTTTATCAGTTTTGTTGTTGCGTGTGTTCTTCTTTTTCAATAACAATGGAATATGTCCACAATAATATTTTAAACTCTATGAATTTGTCATGCATAACATGATCAAAGGCCTTGGAAAGGTCTAAGAAGATGCCTTATACCTTATTTCTTTTAACAATAGAGTTTATTTTTGACTCAATAAAACTTCGACTAGCTGACACTATGAGATTTCCCGGACCAATACCATACTGTTGGAAGTCTAATAAATAATTAATTGTTAAATAATAAATATTCTGATAGATGTATGAATACAACCTTTTTAAAGGCTTTTGGAAAAGAAACTGGTAAAAAAATACAGGGGAAACTACAAATGGGGCAAATTATGCTTGCAAACTTAAGGCATTCTGCAGACAATATAAACTCTGTTGTATAATCAAAATAAATAAATAATTTATTTCCTTAAAAAAGTACATTGTATGAAATTTGTCAGGTTTTAAATATTTTAAAAGCTAAAATTTTGTCACTCATCCTTACATTGAGAACTCATTCATACATTCAACTTTTACAGTCATATCGGCTCATTCATTCGAATTCTCCCACTTAAGCATCCGTAGGCTGGTAGCCATTCCTCACTAGGTCTCCCATTGATGTGCCCAGAACTCGTCTGAACTATAGAAAGTGTTCACGGCCAAAACTGCTTTTAGACGAGACTTGAACGCCTGTGGCGCTGAGCACATTTTATCGAATTTGGCAATTTGTTGACAAAACGGGCTCCTGCCTGAGAAGAACTGTGAAACCACCGCTCTGTGTCGCCCAGTTTGGTAGTTTTCCTGTTCTAGTTTCATAAGAGTGTATGTCTACACCTCTTATGGGATCAGATTTGGTTTTGAAGAAAACGCAGGTCTCAAGGATGTAGAGACAGGGAAGTGTCAACATATTGAGACTTTGAACGCTGGTCTGCACGACTCTCTCCATTGAATTTTTGCAATGGTTCAAATTGCTTTTTTTTGAAGAATTTCTTTTTTTTGTGATTTCACAAACCTCCTACCTTCACTGAAATCCAGTAACAAGTCCAGATTAGACTTGGCAGTCCTCTGAGAGGCAGGTGGTGGGTGTTTCTTCACAACGGGGGTCTTCTCTTCACTCTCCGAGGAACTCTCTTCCTCACTTTCTTCCGACGAATCTACACTCTCACTGTCACTTTCCTTCTTTTTGGGAGGTGCTGCTTTAGGCTTTTGGTTATACTGAAAATACAGTAGTTCACGGGCAATTGTGATGAGTTATGTAAAATACAATTGAAATGAAGTAGAAAAAATAAGTGACAAAACCATTGGCAAACAATACTTATAAAAAAATGCACTAGAGTCCCATTAATCCGAACCAATTGGGACCGGACCCTGTTCGGATTAGCAAAAATTCAGATTTGGCGGATTTTTGGCATATATTGGTGCATTTATTATATATCGACTTTGAGGGACTAATATTTTATACATAAATGTAAGAAATTATGTATTTTAATCCTGTAGTACTCTGCAATAATAAAAAGCGCAAAATTAACGTATACAGGCATTATACGGATGGCTGTGGCAGTAGGGCTTACATGCGTAACACCAGGACACTGACCTTTCCACCCCAACCCCCGTGCCTTGGTCTGAAATTTCAGGTAGAAAACAGTCCGGTCATCCGTTCTAAATACAAACGATGACTCACCGTGTCATACTGTCAGTGTGTTTTGTTCAAAGCTATTTTTGTGCGCATATCTGCGTGTATAGTGCACATACCAGCGTCATTATGAGTGCTGGTTCGTTACGCAGTGTTTGGATTACACGGATTTACGGGGTTCGGATTAGCGGGAGTCTAGTGTGTTTGCCAACAGTGTTTTTTTTCATTAATAAATTATCCTTCAAACAGAAATACATAAAATATTTGTATAAAAGTTGTATAAAAAGTTTGTATACAACTACCAAACCTAATTAAGATTCTTTGGCAATACAATTCAAGGTAAAAAAATTCTATTCACCTTCTTATTGTCTTCACTAGCCGACTCACTCTCCTCTGATTCACTGTCACCTTCCGAGGAATCCTCTTCCTCTCCAGATCCTGATCCTTCACCTTCTTCTTCATCTTCTGAACTCTCACCAGATCCTTCTGATTCTGAAGTAAGTCATGACTATTCAGATACAATTTTCCAAAATTTTGTTTATTCATACTGTAAATAAGGTTTTACTGCAGGCTTACCTGTTTTCACAATGTTACAAACAGAAGCCAACACTTACAAAAGACAAACTATGTTAGGTACCCCTAGCATTTAACTTTGTTTAAAACAGAATAATTCAGTAAAATATTGTTGTTTAGTCTTTTGTGTTGGTTTGAAAGTGTGATATTTTAGAGGATTTACAAAACCAAGGGTCTAGGTAAGAGCCTTTTACATACGATATGAATATTTTTTTACCTCGACCTAACTTTACTTTGTTTACCGATGATTGATAACAATTAATAACTAAACCACCCAAATTTTAATGTAAAAGTAGGTTCAGTTTTTACTAAATGGAAGGTTTTACTTTTTTAAAAGGGATACTGTTAACTTCAAAAAATATTTTCTGGTATTCTTTTAGTGGATTAATTAAATATTAACTTTCAGATTACTTATAACTTACCATCAGGCGGGGAACTATCACTTTCCGAGTAAAAGGACTTTTTCTTCTTGCTAGGTTTCTGCTGAGCTTGAGGGGTTTCCCTGGGGTAGAACATGTCTTGTGTGGCTGCACTGTTCGGGTTGGCGGCCGGGGCTGGTTCCGGCACGTTGCGTTCTGCCGAGCTTGGAGCCTCTTCAGGGAACTCTGGCAGGTCGTGGTAACCTGCCGCTCTCACGTTGATGTAGTGTGACAGCGAGCCCAACTGTAGTTGTTCTTGATCTAGCGATCCACAAGTGACTAATAGATGTTGTTTTAGAAAAATAAGTGTTATTTGTGGATATATATAATTTTTTTTGAACATGGCAGTTACTACTTTAATGTGATTTACCCATATCTAATTTTAAAATGCTAAAGTTTCAATGCTTTCATTAACGAAATAAAAAGTATTTTGTGGTATTTACATAGTGTTAATAACACTACAGGTGATTATATGAACAAAATTCACTTTTACATTAGAGTACCTTTAAACTTCATGAGTTGAGGAGCTGGTTTGGTAGCAAGGAAGATCTGTTTACATTGAGCCAAAGAGTTGTCTGAGAAGACAGACTGGCGAAGCGAAGCTCGGCCGAATGTCATAGTTCTGGTCAGAAGAGCCAGGCTGAACACGTACTGACACAGCAGCTTCGTCTGACCTGGGTTCGTCAAGTACAGCTTCACTGCTAAGTTCAACACTTGCAGCTTAACAATGTCATCCTGAAAAGTAACAGGAGTTTGAAAATGAGAGTTTTAAATAAAAACTTCTCAGTTACAATTTGGGTTCAGCGGACACAAAACTACAGTTTAATTTTAAGAAACAGGTCAGGCCCAAATCTTATCATTTATTAGCAATATAATGAAGGGTAACTTACTAGTATTTTTAAAATTTCATATCTAACTTATTCCTATTCCCAGTCAGTATTGTCTGACAAGTACCTGTTCATATTACTTTACACTGGGGTACAAGAAAAGAGTGAATAAAAAATTGCTAGACAGTTTTGTTGCTGTTCAGAAGTTGAATATGCTTTGATCCTCACCAGGAGGTTGGATCAGATATCAAGGTAAGGGGACGTGGCAGGGTAGGCAGACTTCAGGAGAAGCTTGCTATAATCTTGGGGGGAAGGTCCCCCAGTTGGTTACCGCCATGTCTTGGGTTTAGAGTCCTCTGAGTAATGAGTTCAGTTGCATTGGCCCTCGTGACTGAGCGGACGCCTCCTGCTTATCCCATGCGCTATATCAACTGCGGCACGGCAGTCAGTCGGCGTATTTGCCTGAACTTTGTGCTTATAAATTAACAAATACGCTAAAATGCCTTAAACTGCAGCTGCAGGGTCTTATATGAATAAGTGATAAGACTCCACTGCGTATAGTAACTGCCAGATGTACTTCATACCAACTGTGTATCTGGTGCAATGAGGCACGCGTGGAGGCAAAAGTGAGTGGCAGTGTGAAGTGCATTTCCACCAAGGGTTCGCCGCTAAGCAGCAGCAAAAGTCTGCATCAGCTAAATTAACCCATCATCAAGGAGTTTTGGTCAGACGCTTGAGTATCGTATCAAGGGGAGGTGTTTGAGGAGCTCAGGAAGAGCGGAAGGAGTTTCACAGCGGATTCAAAGAATACTTCTCAGAGAAGATCGACAAGAGCAACGAAAGCTAATGGAGCAGTTACAACAGTCTTATAAAAGCCGCAGAGGGAGAACCAAGACCTGAATGAAGAAAACAAGGCCCTAAAAACTTCACGCTGTGGTGGAGCAGCGGGTCCGTAACTTGGAGCAGTACTGCAGACAAACAAATATAGAAATCTCGCTGGAGTGCCTTAGACCAACGGGCGAAGCATGGAGGAGCTGCTAGACCTGGTGGCTGGGCTCTCGTTTGCTACCTGACCCGCCACATACTAGCCTAGCTGACTGCGGTTGTTTTGGTTTCAATTATTAGCTGCTTCTAAGTTTTGGAGTTTTTTCGAAAGTGTGTTGCTTTTAAATTTTCACTGTGCCAAGAAGCTGTACAGTTCAGATCGTTAGCATGCTTTCAAAGTCTGGCCTATGAGATTTTGAAAGACTCAAAATTTCTGTATCAATTTGTTCATGGAGATGTGATTTATTTCTTAAGGAAAGTTTAGTCTATCTTGAAGGAGTTTTTACTGGCTGTTGTGAATTCACCATTTTCTTTAGCTTTAAAACTATTATAATGGTGATTTCAGGCTGAGGCCATTAGAATCAGGCCTTCTTTTTACATTTAGTTAGAAAGTGACGGGTTGGTTTCCCCCTAGCTAGCTTAATCTTAAGTTTTCTAGTTTCCTATCCTAAGTCTTGTGTTAAATACCATACTGTTGGAAGTCTAATAAATAATTAATTGTTAAATAATATTCTGATAGATGTATGAATACAACCTTTTAAAGGCTTTTGGAAAAGAAACTGGTAAAAAAAAAATACAGGGGAAACTACAAATGGGGCAAATTATGCTTGCAAACTTAAGGCATTCTGCAGACAATATAAACTCTGGTTGTATAATCAAAATAAATAAATAATTTATTTCCTTAAAAGTACATTGTATAAAATTTTATTTGTTTTTAAACATTTTAAAGCTAAAATTTTGTCACTCATCCTTACATTGAGAACTCATTCATACATTCAACTTTTTACAGTCATATCGCTCATTCATTCAATTCCCACTTGCTACATCCGTAGGCTGGTAGCCATTCTCACTAGGTCTCCCATTGATGTGCCCAGAACTGCCTGAACTATAGAAAGTGTTCACGGCCAAAACTGCTTTAGACTAGACTGAACTTCGTATGCTTGGAGCACATTTTATCTAATTTGGCAATTTGTTGACAAACGGCTCCTGCCTGAGAAGGCAAATGCTCGTGAACCACCGCTCTGTGTCACCAGTTTGGTAGTTTTCTCCTGCTCTAGTTTCAAGAGTGTATGTCTACACCTCTTATGGATCGCGATTTGGTTTTGAAGAAAACGCGAGGTCTCAAGGGATGTAGAGACAGGGGAAGTGTCAACATATTGAGACTTTTTGAACGCTGATCTGTAATGACTCTCTCCATTGAATTTTTGCAATGGTTCAAATTGCTTTTTGAAGAATTTCTTTTTTTGTGATTTCACAAACCTCCTACCTTCACTGAAATCCAGTAACAAGTCCAGATTAGACTTGACAGTCCTCTGAGAGGCAGGTGGTGGGTGTTTCTTCACAACTGGGGGTCTTCTTCACTCTCCGAGGAACTCTCTTCCTCACTTCTTCCTAATTTAATCTACACTCTCACGTTTACTCTCCTTCTTTTGGGAGGTGCTTTTAGGCTTTTGGTTATACTGAAAATACAGTAGTTCACGGGCAATTGTGATGAGTTATGTAAAATACAATTGAAATGTAAGTAGACAAAATAAGTGACAAAACCATTGGCAAACAAACTTTATAAAAATGCACTAGAGTCCCATTAACCAACCACTGGGACCGACCCTGTTCGATTAGCAAAAATTCAGATTTATGATTTTTGGCATATATATTATGCATTTTATTATATATCGACTTTGAGGGACTAATATTTTATACATAAAATGTAAGAAATATTGTATTTAAATCCTGTAGTACCCTGCAATAATAAAAGCGCAAAATTAACGATACAAGTATCTCTACGGATGGCTGTGGCAGTAGGGCTTACGCTGCATTAATACCAGGACACTGACATTTCCACCCCTACTCCATGCCTTGGTCTGAAATTTTCAGGTAGAAAAACAGTACGGTCATCCGCTCTAAATACAAACGACACTCACCGTATCATACTGTCAGTGTGTTTTGTTCAAAGCTATTTTTGTATGCATGTTCAGCAAGTATATACCATACCAGCGCCATTATGAGTGCTGTCTGCTACGCAGTTTGGATTGTAGGATTTCACGGGTTCGATTAGCGGGAGTCTAGTGTGTTTGCCAACAGTGTTTTTTTCATTAATAAATTATCCTTCAAACAGAAAATACATAAAATATTTGTATAAAAGTTGTATAAAAGTTTGTATACAACTACCAAACCTCATTAAGATTCTTTGGCAATACACAATCAAGGTAAAAAATTCTATTCACCTTCTTATTGTCTTCACTAGCCGACTCCACTCTCCTCTGATTCACTGTCACTTCCGAGGAATCCTCTTCCTCTCCAGATTTGATCCTTCACCTCTTTCTTCATCTTCTGAACTCTCACCAGATCCTTCTGAAGTAAGTCATGACTGATAGTTTTAAATTATTCAGATACAATTTTCCAAAATTTAGTTTACTCCATACTGTAAATAAGCAAGGTTTTACTGCAGGCTTACCTGTTTTCACAATGTTACAACAGAAGCCACACTTACAAAAGACAACTATGTTAGGTACCCCTAGCATTTAACTTTGTTTAAAACAGAATAATTCAGTAAAAATATTTAGGGCTGGGCGGGATTGAAATTTAACTCGATGGAATTTTATTTTCCTGCTTGAGTTTCGGGAAATATCAAAGAAAAAAATATGACATTGCAGAAAACTTACTAAAAATAAAATGTTTAAATATGTTTCTTCAGTTTACAGGGAAATCGGTTTAAAACAACTTCTAGTACATACACTAAAAACTAGAGAGATGGGTCGGTTCCAAAATTTTACCGTTCCCGGTTCTCGGTTCTGAGAAAAAATCGGTTCTCGGCTCCTGTCGGTTCCGGGTTCCGCTTCAAGGGGCGTATCTATTGACTCCATGCCAACGCCAAGGTGAATAACATGGATTCTGCTCATGTGATCTCTTGACACCCACTCAACGCCAAGGTGAAATCATGACTTCGATACCGTCACAAGCGTATCTTCTGACCCACGCTAACGCCCGCGGAATTCATCGATTCTATATCGCTTCAAAGCATCTCTTGACTCCTCATAACAATTCATGGTGAATTCACCATTTAGACATCGCTTTTGCGGGATCTACGACTCCCCGCTAACGCCTGCGGTGAATTTCACTTTGATATCGTTCGGCGACATTGACTTCGGGCTAACGCCTGTTGAAATCATCGCTCGACAATCCTCATGCAAATTACTCAACCAAATTTCAGTTTCACCATCTGATTGTATCAGCCGAGTTCAAATACGGTAAATCAAACCGACTCAATACATCGAGTACCTGACACCCCTAACCCCAATGTTATTTCTCACATCGGGCCTCTTCCGAACCGACTTTGCTGTTCCAGATTCTGTCCGAGAACCTTCATCCGAACCTCACCAGAACTGAACTGAGTAAGTCATGATAGTTTTAAAACAGATACAACAAAAATATAAACAAATTGGGGCACTTTGAAAATTTCTGTTACTTTCAGGATCCCACCACTTACAAAGAAAACAAAATTTAGGTAGAAATTCTTGTTTAAATGAATAATTCAGTAAAAATATTGTTGTTTAGTCTTTGTGTTGGTTTGAAAGTGTGATATTTTAGAGGATTTACAAAACCAAGGGTCTAGGTAAGAGCCTTTACATAATGATATGAATATTTTTTACCGACCTAACTTTACTTTACCGATGATTGATAATAATTAATAACTAAACCACCCAAATTTTAATGTAAAAGTAGGTTCAGTTTTTACTAAATGGAAGGTTTTACTTTTTTAAAAGGGATACTGTTAACTTCAAAAAATATTTTCTGGTATTCTTTAGTGGATTAATTAAATATTAACTTTCAGATTTATAACTTACCATCAGGCGGGAACTATCACTTTCCTCGAAAGTAAAAGGACTTTTCTTCTTGCTAGGTTTCTGCTGAGCTTGAGGGGTTTCTGGGTAGAACATGTCTTGTGTGGCTGCACTGTTGGCTTGGCCGGGCTGGTTCCGCACGCTATGCTCTGCCGAGCTAGGAGCCTCTTCAGGGAACTCTGGCAGGTCGGGTAACCTGCAGCCTCACGCTGATGTAGTGTGACAGCGAGCCCAACTGTAGTTGTTCTTGATCTAGCGATCATACAAGTAACTAATAGATGTTGTTTTTAAAAAATAAGTGTTATTTGTGGATATATATAATTTTTTTGAACATGGCAGTTACTACTTTAATGTGATTTACCCATATCTAATTTTAAAATGCTAAAGTTTCACGTTTTCATTAACGAAATGAAAAGTATTTGTGGTATTTACATAGTGTTAATAACACTACAGAACAAAATTCACTTTTTACATTAGAGTACCTTTAAACTTCGATGTGAGTTGAGGAGCTGGTTTGGTAGCAAGGAAGATCTGCTTGGCGTACTGAGCCAAAGAGTTGTCTGAGAAGACAGACTGGCGAAGGAAGCGAGCTCGGTCACGAATGTCATAGTTCTGGTCGTAGCGAGCCAGGCTGAACACGCATTCGACACAGCCACTCTGACCTGGGTTCGTCAAGTACAGCTTCACTGCTAAGTTCAACACTTGCAGCTTAACAATGTCATCCTGAAAAGTAACAGGAGTTTGAAAATGAGAGTTTTAAATAAAAACTTCTCAGTTACAATTTGGGTTCAGCGGACACAAAACTACAGTTTAATTTTAAGAAACAGGTCAGGCCCAAATCTTATCATTTATTAGCAATATAATGAAGGGTAACTTACTAGTATTTTAAAAATTTCATATCTAACTTATTCCTATTCCCAGTCAGTATCTGTCTGACAAGTACCTGTTCATATTACTTTACACTGGGGTACAAGAAAAAAGAGTGAATAAAAAAATTGCTAGACAGTTTTGTTGCTGTTCAGAAGTTGAATATGCTTTGATCCTCACCAGGGGAGGTTGGATCAGATATCAAGGTAAGGGGACGTGGCAGCAGGGTAGGCAGTGACTTCAGGAGAGGCTTGCTATAATCTTGGGGGGGAAGGTCCCCGAGTGTTGGTACAGCTCGCCATGTCTTGGGGTTTAGAGTCCTCTGAGTAGTTGTCAGCAGCCTTGCTTGTCCCTTCCTCTCATGATCGTCTGATAAACCGAGCCCAGTCCCATTCCTCTCCCTAATTCGGACTTCCTTTCATTCTCGTAGTAGCGCAATATGCCCAATCAGACGTGACAGACATGCATAAGGGTTAACATTAAACAGTCCTTGGAACAGGACCCCTTCAATCTAACATATAACCTTCCTCTCATGGGACTATTTTTAGTAAACATAAATTGGAAAACACACTTAATAACACGTAATGTTTTTTACATTTTTCTCTTGCTCAGATTAAGGGTGAAAGCTGACATATCCAGACTACTGTATTTTTTGCCATGAAGGCGGAGCCTTTTTCCTGAGGAATTCTTCTGTATCACTCCAGCGCATTTCTTGCCTCCCTTTACTGCTTGACATCCAAACAGTATTATTATTTTTCAGCCTAAAAGTTGAACTTGAGGTTTTACAACTAGTGATTTTAAAAGGAAATAAGAAACAAAGCCTAGCTGCTAGTTTACCTCATGAATAAAAGACTTGGCCATCTTGCGCAGAACGTCAGGCGCGATGTGCGGCACCAGGTGACTGTACTCTCCCAGCAGCCACAGTATCGAGGCTCTTGCCTGTGCCACTGTGATGGTGTCCACTAGTTCACTCATCTGAGTGATGATGTCTTTGTGTTTTGACGGCTGAGATTGCAGCAGCTTCTTGATCACAACAACACTCTCCGC
Organism: Matsumurasca onukii; assembly: GCA_018831715.1. Lineage (NCBI taxonomy): Eukaryota > Metazoa > Arthropoda > Insecta > Hemiptera > Cicadellidae > Matsumurasca > Matsumurasca onukii. The sequence continues at coordinate 30,243,762 of CM032062.1, read as the reverse complement.
TACCACAGCCTCTGCAAAACAACTTATATTAGGCCTGAATATTTTATGTATTATTATTTTTGCCATGTCATGATGCTATATAGCTTCCATGTACCAGTAATAATTTGGCTGTAGTTACTTGACTTAGCCTCTGATCTTTTTACCAATTATTAAATCACTATTTAAGATGCCGACCACTCTCATGAGGGTATTCTAAGGTAAATATGTGGTGAGGGATGAGTGCGATGAGTGTTATAATGACTTATGAGGTTTAGTCTTGTTACAAACTAAGGCCAACTCTTCCTAAGAATCCTATTGAGAAATCATTATACTAAGTATTTTCTCGGAATCCTCTCCTTTGCACATTTCAGTGGCTGCTCTTGATGCCCTGGACCGAACTAATGTGCAGCATTGAGTACTCAAGTCCTACTTTGCCATATCTGTTCACTCTTCTGGCCATAATCAGACCCAAGTAAAATTAGGTAATCTTCAAAAGTTTCTAAAGTTAACTTGTTAAGCAACAACGACGGTCAAAAATTCTGCTGGAAGTAATCGGGAAGAAAAAGAAGTGGTTGGCATCAACTTGATGGGAATCTGTTTAGTGTGAACAAGACGAAAATATTTTAGAAATAACCGTTGCGGAGCAGCAGTTACTGGACAATGCACAGCTTCGTGTTTTTAGCGTGGCAAACACAGAGAAACAGCCGATCTGCAGCTTTGAGGAGAGTTAAGTGAAACTAAACTAAAAGACTAACATTGTTTGATAATCATTCTCACCATCTCTGTTAGATAACATAGAGACAAGACCACTCAGGCAACTATCGGTCACCTCTTTGATGTTTGAGGCACATCTGAAAGAAACCATAATAATACTATGAGTGAAGGTAAATTAAAGTTCTTAAGTTCAATAATAATACAAAATAAATTTAAAGATTATGTGTAAACCATGAACAATATGTTTCCCCCAATAACAATAAGTTCCCAAAACTTCACTAATCCAGTTTATGGTAATCTTAGCACAAATATAAACTGCATTTAATCCTCAATAATGTTTTTTTTCATATGCTCAGTTTAAAATAAACAGCATCCTTTGAATGGAAATTTTGTTGTTGTTGTTGATCTTATAAGCCTGCAGCCTATGTCATCAGTCTGCTCATCCTTATTTTGATTTTGTTCAACTTCAGTATCTGTTGTTTTCCACACTTTAACCACTGATGGTAGTGATAGTTTTGCAATATTTAATGAAGTAGTATATCCAAAAGTTAGCTATTTAGCAATTATCTTAACAGAGCTTAAGTCAATATGTATGATTTACCCTTTATTATTACTGATCTTTTATTTTATGTGAAATGAAATGAAAATTATTTATTTCCTATTAAATACAACAAAAATGTCTTAAAACTGACACGATATTGAACTAAAGCTATGATTAAATTGTGAAATAGCTTTTATTATAGCAAGTTGGAATAAAATATCATAAAAAATGTTTTTGGTATAGTCAAACCCCTAGGGCAAGGAAAAAGCCAAATCCCTAAATTACTATTTGAGATGCCGAACACTCTCATGAGGGTATTTTAAGGCAAATATGTGGTGAAGGATGAGTGTGACGAGTAGTACCAAGAGCTAGACCATGTTTTAGCCAATACTGGTACAATCAGAAAAAGTTAGACGATTAGTAAAGTTTAATCAGTTGTTATGCACTATTTAATTTTACTATAATTCTTACTTTAGGAGATATTTTTTCTCATTGGATCAAATGACAAGAAATTTTCCAATATACCTATCTGACTTTGAGGTAGCTTTTGTTTACTTCTGTGGATTAACTTTCATACTATTTGCATAAACTATCAGAGAGGCTAAAATATTCAGGTATGATTGATGGTAAACTTTTGGAGAAAGACCTCCTTGATATATTTTGGTTTAAACTGGCAGTTTAAAGATATTAAACAGTGTTGGGTAAACCGGTCTTAAGTTTATAGTTTTACAGCAGAATTGAGATAGTGAACGTTACCTGCCAATGGCTTGAATTGTAGCAGCCACAAACCCTTTTGTCAGGGTTGGAGATGTAAGTCTGGAATTTCGAAGAATGAAAGAAACTTGTTTCAGTAGCAAGGTTTGTCAGTATCTCTAGTTTCAACAGTTTGATGTGTGGGGTCACTTGTTCTCACAAAGAAACTCTTCAAGAACGGCTCAAACATGCCCTAAACAACAGGAGATAATATAAATATCTAATGCCTACACCACAATTATATTTTCATTAGATAGGGGTTTCTTTGGCAGCAAAGTTATTGATTTATTTTTTGTCAATGTACAATATAAACTGATTGTGTTGACAACAACAACAAAAACACACACAAAATCTACCGCCACTGGTAAGAAAGAACAACTAAAAAATCTTCAACTATAGCATTAAAAAATATAAGTATACCTTTTTTCATGAATTCTTGCATGGTATAAAATATTTTGACAGTAAAAAGTTCTTTAGCTCACATTTAAAAATGTTAAACTTTGAATTTGTCTGATGTTTTCTGGTGATTTGTTAAACATCTTTTTACCAGCATTTATTGGCAATTTATTAACATTTCCAAACGGTGGCTATCAAAATTTAAGATGTTTGCACTAAGAGTATTATAAGAGTGACTCGATTCTACCAATTGAAATGTTGAAAAATAGAATAATAAAGTTTCCAATACGTAAAATGATGTAATTGTCAGTATTCCGGTTGATTTGAAAGCATTTCAATAGGATTCTCTATGTTTTAGTTTTGCAAATTATTTTTACAGCCCCAGTCTAGAAATTTTTGTTTCCCCGCAGTTCCATCAAAAAATTATACCATATAATATGTGGGGATTTATAAGACCAAAATAAACCATTCTCAAAACGTCTGCACTTCAGTGAGAAGATAGTTTTCGCAATAAGATTTCAGAGGTCATCCTATTACAGAATATATCAATCTGGTTACTTCAGGTTGATTTTTTGTCAACAAATATACAGTACAGTCTCTATAATACGGCCATTCGCCACTCCGACACGTCCAGTAATCCAGCGCTGTGACCGTGTCATTTTGGTCCTGTTTTCAAGTCTCTACTTGTCTGTAAAGCGTGCGTTCTTTATTGCTAATCTGTGCTTCCGTTCAGTACAGGCTGTGAGATGTCGCAAAACATAATCATGTTACTTTGACATAGATTAAAAGGATATGATTTTAAAATGATTAGAAGGTGATAAATATTTGGTGATAATGTTAACATCGGCAGATCAAAAATTCACAGACATAAGGAAGAATAAGAATGAAATTGAAGCACTCTTTAAGAGTAGTGATTGTCCTCTAACGTGAGAAATATTATTCCTGGCAAATTGAATCTTTTTTAGTGAACCTCCGGCATTTGCGCTAATCCGGCGCTTCCGATCCCGATATAGGGCCGGATTAGTGAGATCGTACTGTACCTAAAAACTTAAAGATGTCTGTTAAGTTGATTTCATGATTTGTGACTGTAAAACTCAATCCCGTGTCATTTTCGGCAAAAGAATGTTCAACTAGCATAAAACAAGTTTTGTCAAAATTAGTTTTTAAATAACTAAGGTTTTCAAAAAAATGTATACCTTTCTTATGATGGAAACGGAGGCTATACAATTGAGAACAACAGACTGCACTTCTCGGTGTGAGCGCAGTAAGCGAATCAAGCTTTTAGCAACAACCGAGACTTCACTACGAGGTGCGAGGTGATGGTACAACTGAGCCACTGACATCACCACCTGCAATCACAATCAGATACATACAAGGCTTGTCCAGAAGGTAAGTTCCGTTTTGTTCCGCGAATACTTAGTTCAAGTCTCCTTGGTTCATTGTTGAACTGCTGACACAATTAAAAATTTTGTTGTGTTTACAACTTCAAATTAGATAGTGTGCTCTCAAAATGTTTATAACGATTTTTGATGCCGTGGATTGTGTAGTGGGTTTGATAATTCAAATTGTGAAATGGGTTTGACAATTCAAAAACTTTTAAAATTAGCCTATGTGGAACATAATTAATGAAACACAAAAGTAGCCCAACATATATGTTTGGGCTGAGTTTATGGATCATCAGTGGGTGAATTAATTAAATAAATGTGTTTTCGAGAGTTAGTATGAATGTGATTGGACATGAATGTGTATTGTAAGTATGAATGTGAATTGGGTTGAGTGACAATAAATTGTTTAAACTGTTACAATAAGATACTGAGGTTTGTAAGCAACTTTGTAATGTTGCCTCACAAATGTCACAATAAAGAAATATTTTATGATAAACGAACCAATCTTTATAATGAGGCTTGCAGCTAACGGCTATCTGTTGTGAGTGGTAAATAGATTGAAAAAGGAAAATTTGAAAAAATATATGAAAAGGTTTCTGATAAATTCCACAAGTTATTTGTTTATTGGTTTCTACAAATGAGGCAATTAAACATATCAGTTTAATCTACACATGATAGAAAGTCAATTGATGAGTACATGAATAGATTGTAGGGCAGGTGCATGGATGTAAGACAGGTGCATTACTGACCGAAGCATTTCTGCTCTGAAGCAAGGGCTTAGCATTTCTTAACAGCAGTTTGTGATCTGGATCTAAGCTAATGGTTATCTTCTTTGGCTTATCTGTCTCCGATTCATCTTCGTCATAGAAAGGCTTGTCCTCGTCCGAGTCCAAACCTGTGTCCTGTACAGAAAATAAAGTTAGACACTTTGAACAATTTTGTAATAATGAGACTATTGTTATACATGCATACATCTAGACAGAAATGAAATTCTGCGGCCATATATAACAAATGCAGCCTTCTAGATTAATAAACCAATTTTAGAATTGTTTGAAACTCAAAGTCGAAAGAAGGATCAATTAAATTAATCACGGCAGTTGAGGTAGATTTAAAGCTGATAATCATAAAATAATAAGATCTCTTCCCTACCTCAAGGGCTATATTTTACAATTCTTATAAAATGTACTCTTTAACATTTTTAGCCCAATGGATGAGGATGTTTTTGATTGTGAATGGTTTGTGTAGAGATGGCACTTACACGATGTTAGGGTTGACAAACTGGGTACGAGCATAACGAGTCAGCATGTTGATGATGATCACTTGCCCCCATTCATCCACATCCACCAGGAGATTGCACAGTTTGCGGTAGTTGCGATGAATCAAATCTATTCTTTCAGGACAGACCTAAAAAACACAGAGATTTTTTCATACTGAAAGAGCTTTGTTGGCCTGTTAAATATTGAACATTAGTAATTAGAGGTTGGAACAGTTTTGTACGTTGTTACCAAGACAAAACACATTTGATTAAGTTTGGTAACTTAAAAAGATAAAACTGTAACATGTTTTTGATAAAGCCTTTTAAACGTTTCTATTAGTAAAAATGAAATCTCAAAGTTAACTATGGTTTTTCACTAAATCACTATTTGAGATGCCGACCACTCTCATGAGGGTATTTTAAGGCAAATATGTGGTGAAGTATGAGTGTGATGAGTGTAGTAATGAGTTATGAGGTGTAGTCTTGTTACAAACTAAAGCAGACTCTTCCTAGAATTTTAATGAAACAAGACTGTATCATATTGTTGAAATGTTGCAAATTTAGTTAATACTATCCAAGCCATTATTGCTACAGTAGCCATTGTATTGTCAAAATTAGAAACTCAATATTTACTATTATATCTAAACTTACAGTTTTTAAGCCCATATGGGTGGAATCATACTCATACATGTTTATTCATTATTCTCAGTGATATTTATGGCAGTTGGTTAAAGTGGACGTCAGATTACTGAAGAAAGTGCGTTGACAAGACTTATATTATTAAATATGAGTGTGTGTGTATCTCAACTATTCTGAAGTGGTTCGCCGTCGCTGAAAAGACCGACGAAGCCCTTGAGAACAGACGCTTGAAGGTGCCGTGAAACGCCGGAAGTGCGGAAGACTGTGTATATGTGTGTGTTTTGACGTGAAGATCTCTACAATCTTCAAGACATCGTAGTCTTCTGTTAACCTTAAGGTGAGTGAGGCCCAAAAAGTCAGAGTTTATTAATCATTCTCTGCTAATAAAAAATCAAATAATTCAAACTCTAATGAACTAGAGTGTAGGACACAGTAAACTTTACCTCCTCAAAAGCCATAACTGCAGAGCCAACAACTAAAGTAGTGCGGTCCGACAACAGTTTCTCAATCACCAAAATGAGTTCTTCCTTCTGATCAGGGTCAAGACTGTGAACACATTCAACACACAAATAAACACAACTTTGTCCAAATAATGAAAACGGTTTTAGATTTCTTGGGCCAGGATCTTTATTTTAGGTATGGCCTAAATGTTTTAGTTTGTCTCTTTGTACTCAAGCAAATTTCTGGTCAGAACTAAAGGAAAATACAAAACATAATGTAAAGAAGTTTTTTGGAAACACAAAAAAAAGGAAGCTTAGTCAAACCAAATCCTGGACGCATTTAAATAGTTAAAATCAGTACTCTCTAGTCAAAAACTACCCCATAGATTATTTGGAATGGGAGCGCATAAACAGAGTTCTACTGTAGTTGAGAACATATTTTACTCACCTGTAGAGTTTGGGTATAGCATGAGCTGCAGTTTTCCGCACGTAAGGGGACATATCAGAAGCGGAGTCTTTGATAGCCAACATCACGATGGGAACAATGACAGGAACTCTGATACTGGAGAGCACCCGCAGTGCACTTGCACGAATCAGCTGATTGGGATCCTAAAACAGTAACACTTGTGAAAACATTTAATCTTTTCACAATGGCCATTTCCGTGGTTCAGAAGCCGTTTGTCCATATCATTGGTTGTTGAGCTATTAATTAATGACCCAATCTGGGGAACAGTCGGCCTAGTTTGTAACAAGACTACACCTCATCATCCATCAAAAACACTCAACACACTCACTCTTCATCCCATATTCACCTTAAAATACCCTCTAGGAGTGGTCGGTGTCTCAAATCAAAGTATCAAAGTAAGTTAGTGTCAATCTGTTTTACCCTAAGCTGTGGTCCACAATAATATCCTGACATAGCACAAATAGTCAAGTACATCCGTACATCCTCAAAACCTGACCTCCATGAAGCTGGATTACAGGACCACGCCACGAGTCCCGGTCAATTGAAAGTTGACTTATACGTACATATAATGATAACACTCGTAAGTTACAACAGGATCAAATTACTCTTGCTTTAACTTTTATAACAGTGCCATGCTATCAAAAAGGAATAGTAAAGGGAGCAAGCTCACCTGGATAAAGTAGAAATACATAAGAGAATACAAATTGTCACTGTTTTATACCAGAATGCCGCTATCAGCCTGTACCTTATTTATTTTTTATTTATAAGTAAAACATGTGGTATTATTTGATTTGAATTGGTTCTCAGCAAATAAGTTACTTTCATCACATTGTGACATTCAGTCACAGTTACTTTCAACATATAAAAGACATTTTGATTATTCAAAAAAGGGTAATAAGAACTATTTGTAGAGCAGAGTTCTTGGAACATTGCCGACCGTTATTCATTTACTTAAAAATACTAACAGTAATTAATCTATATATTTTTCAACTTTTAATATACGTAAAGACAAACTTGCATTCATTCACGCTTAGGCAAGATTTACATTCTTATAATACTAGAAGCAGAAATCAACTGGATATCCCCAACATAGATTGACTAAGACAGGTTCATCTCATAAGGTGAACAGTATTGTTTTGTTCAATAAACTTGATGTCTCTGCTAAGACTACAAGTATTAATATATTCAAATCTAAATTATTACACTGGCTACAGGAACATCCATTTTACAAACTGGAGGAGTTTTTGAATCATGATGTAGAAATAGTATTCTAAGTCTCTATAATATGTAACCTTAGTTGATCTACTTTTAAAATACTCTAACTATTAGCAAAGCTCCAACTAAATAGATGAATTCCATTTGTATAAAAGATTTATTTGTTAACTTGTTTAATTTATTATAACAAAATATTTAACTTGTTGTTTAGTTTTAATTTATTATTATTAACTTATTATTTTTAATTGTTTCTTTCTAATCTATGTTACAAAACTAATTGTCAACTCTAAATGTAAATTTAATGCATCATTACTATGTATTTACTATTTATTAAATGTAACTCATTTCATGTAATGATCAACAGCAAAAAAAAATATGATTATACCAATAAAATATATCTTTAAAAACTAAAACAGTTTTAAAAATATCTAAAATTTACTAAAGACAAAATAGAAAGTGAAAACAAATTGGGAATATATCAAATAAGTTGTAATAACTTTGACTAAGTATCATACAATTGGCCAGATAATATTAGTTGTATTTCAACCCTACTATTATATACAATTCAGGAGCCAGAATAAATGTACTGGTAATCTCTGATATAATATGTACATCACAACTTACCAATCTAATGTCGTTAACTTTGTACAGAACAGCTGTGAGATTGTCGTCTGCCATTGTGATAAGGTCTAAGCTCCCTCGCTGCCTTTGCACAAGTGAGCTCTACAAACCAGTCATGTCAGCATACCGTAGTTCAAAACCCACACAAGGTCACAGCAAGGTTAACTGCTAGAATGATAAACTCTACAGTTATCTGAGTAAACCAAAATAAACTTGATATTGATCATTAACCAAACTTCACTGTGCAAATTATACTGATAGCATTTATTAAAGAAAAGTAACTAAACTAAAAATTTGTGTTAAACAGGTTCAACACTATGTTGCATGACCAATTTTTATGTGTCGATACCACCTACTGTCAGTGTGTACATTTAATTTGATTGAATTACAATTTTATTTATGTTAATTTGTTCAGATATTTATTAGTATATAGGAGAGTTAAATTGTTTTATTATTTGTTTGTTAAAATTTTTATTTTAATTCAATGTAAAATATTCAACAATTACAAAATACTCAAAATTATACAGGGTGTTAAACGAAAAAGGGACGATGAAATGAAAGAAACCCATTTGGTTCCATAATTTTGTCCATGAGTGTATTTTCAAGGGACATAAATTAATGGGTTCATTGCCTCCCAACTAGAAACAATTTGCCTAATATTATACACTAGTTGTCAGCGGTACCAACAATTTAATTTGCAAATCTTCATTTGATTCTGTTGAGATTGGCTCAAGCAATAGCACGGACAGACAGACACACACAAATTTTACCCCAAGTATATGGATTTACTCATTTGCTCATCAAAAAATGAATGATGGCTTGAATGAGTTTGTTTTGAACTGTTTTAGGACTTTTATCGCTGACATTAACTTTGACATGGACAACTAATAATATGTAGATGTTCTCTCTTGACTTTGTGATGACAGTCTTGAATATTGAAAGATAACATCATTTTGACAAGGTGAATAATATACAGTGTTATCTTTCATCGACTTTTGATGACTACCTAAACACTGAGGAGGGAAATTAGTTGAAAATTGGTGCAAAATGGTGTCTATCAAGGGATTTTAAACATATTATATAGTATAATGTATTTAAAAAATTAGGTTTAACAAACACATAATTATGTATTCTACTGTTTTTTACAGGATGGAAATAATAAGGCTCTGTCTATTAATTTCACTATTATTTATAATAAAATTAAACATATCCGATATTATTCAGAATCAATTGAACACCCAATGGTTAGAAGCTATTTTTCTATGTAAAGTCCCTTATTTTACTGTTGAAACATTACAGTTTACAACGGTGTACCCCAAAATATCTTTATAAAGCCATGTTTCATTTTTTTCCAAATTTACATGTATACCTTTAGTATATACTCCAAGTTGTACAATGTATTTGTACATTTGGTGCTCCCATGGTTTAAAGCAAGCCTCGTACTCCTTAGTCTGAAAGGCTGTATGCACCATTCTCGTTAGCCTTTTCACTTCAAGATCTGGTGCCCTTTTATGTCTTTTTCATTCTGGGGAACAGAAAAGTCGCGTGGGGCAAGATTTGGGCTTTGGCGAGTATGGGGCATGGGGAAGGGTGGTCATGCTGGTATTGGCCAAAAACTAGCGCACTGAGAGGGAGAGAGAATATTCTTTATTATTATAATCTTCACCGTTGACTAAAACACAAGTTTACCTGTTTGCATAAGTTGGAAAAAGTTTCTCTAAGAACAGACGGCAGGATTTCTTCTATGGCCCTTAAGAATTCTTGGATTATTTAGGTAAATCTTTCTGTCCAAACAACTGTAGTGAAAAATTAAAATAAAACTGTTTTTTACTCTTACAATGGGCTTCCATAATAGTTTGTCTCGCAACATTTTGGTTGGGTGTCTGAATATTTCCTTCTAAGGAGAGAGTATGGATCAATCTCACTAAACTTTTCACACTATAAGCGTTTATAAAACAATATAGCTCTACAAAATTAGGCTAAATACAAGGTATTTCATTACAGTTTTAAACTGATTTTATGATTGGTTGGAAATAGAATTTTCAACTGCAGCACTAACATGTTCTCTACCAACCGTTGCTTATTATATAGTGAGCAAAAGTCTGGCACTCTAGATATTGTAAATAGCCAATTGTCGTGATTAGTACCAGAAGCCTTGGTTAGTGACGACTAGCCACTTAAACCTAAGGACTTATTTTATCATAAAAGGTTTTTAAAGTACTGTACATATGGGCTTATGTACTGTTTAGTATTATTTGATTAACTAAATGGATATTTCATTTATTCTAGCTGAAGTAACTTCTAATTTTTATTTAAAATTACATTGATAACAATTACCTAAATTTTGCGGAAAAATATACCTTTCAAGTAGTAATATTTTGACAAATATTGAATCCAAGGTGGTTTGAAAGCGATCTTGAAGCTATATCAAACAAATCCCAGATGTAATTCATAGATTGTGGTTTAGCTAGAAATTTGTATGGGCCAACCCCCTCATCAAGATATGGGCTAATAATTAAAAAAATGTAGTTAAACATAAAAAGTATTGATTAGTAAACTAAAGAGGGTCTCAACATTTTATTCCTTAACTCCTTACAACTACAGTACATAAAATTAATATTGATAGCGAAATAAATTCTACACTTCAATATGGTTTCACATTTATTCATATTCACATCATGGTTACATTTGGTTAACACATTTATATACAGAATTGGTTTTGTAACAGCTGAAACTATACCTTGACCAGTTTAATTTTAACTTAGTTTATATAAGTTTCAATAAAAATGCCTCTGACGTAAATCTGAACAGAGAAAAATTTAAATTTTGTTATCTTTATTATTGTAACACAATATTTAACAAATATTAATGATCTTCAACGACTTGATATTTTTCGATTCACTACGTTAAAAGGTTAAAGTAGGGAAGTTTGCTGACATTAAATTACAATAATTTAACTTAATCTTCTTCTGGCCTTAAGCCATAAAACGCCACTGTGGCTGAAGGCTCATCAACCCTTTGCCATAATGCTCTACATTGCTGACGGTATGCACACCCTGTATCTGCTGTATTCTAGTGGCTTTACTTTCTAAGTTCTTCAAGTTAGTCACACTCCTCTCAATAAGCCCCTCCCATCTAGTGGATTTATATCAAATGTTTTAATTGATACTCATTTAATAACAAGATATTGCTTTTTCTTTATCATCTTTTTAACTGCTACTGACATTTTTACTTGTTGCTTAGAGAGATTTACATTTTCAATTGTGGCTAGGACAAGTAGTATTTTACAAGACTGAGAGTTTGATCGTGAGTTTGACAACTTACAGTGAAAGTGAGAGTTTTGGGCTATGAAACCGTTTTATTAATGAACAAACCAGTGTGACTGATAGTAAAGTTTGAAAAGTAAGGGCTGAAAACAAACAATTATGAAAAAAGAGTGTACAGACACAATACAGCTTCAAATATATTGGATGTAGAAGTAGTGTAATGTGTACAGTAAAATACATTTCTTAATCAATTAAATCATTAATTAAGTCGTAACAAAAATAATCCAATAAAACGATATTATATTGCAGTGAGCCCAAATGACAACTTTAGCAGTGGAACTAGTTGAAATTCCAATACAAAGCTTTTTCCTGATGCTTATTATTATTATAGAAATTCAATCTTTACTTGTATTAAACTTAAACTATCTGTAAATCTTCATTAAACAAGTCTTTCTTCGCATTACTTCCTTTTTTTAAACTTGATTTAGTAAAATTTAATAATGGTCAAGGTAGTAAGTGTAGGTTATTGGCCATAGTACAAAAACAACATAAAAACAATAATCAGTCTTGATAAGCGTAGGCAAAGGCAAAATTCAAGGCATAACACAGTAATTAATCAAACTGATAATGTTACAACTCAGATAACCCTAGAAGTTTAAATGTATCAACTTATAAACAGAGGTAATTATCTCTTCACTGTGGTTTCAAGAATTGTCATTTTTTTTATGTATGTTTTTTAAATAAACTAATCACAGCTTCTAAAGCCTGGCTTTACTTAAAATAGTACAAGGGCAGATTTTAGACGCTATCTTTTGGCCACCAACTTGTCGGATAAAAAAGGATGTTTTCAGATTTTCCCAAAGGTTCAAAATCTGTTCATCAAGAGCTTTAAAAAGAGTATGTGGTTGAGAGGGGGGTAGCATGCCGGGAAGTGCTTAAACATTTACTCGTTCAGTCCAGTCACCAGTTACCTGTACAACCGGCTTTATAGTATTTACATAATATATTTTCATTAGAGTTGGAAGCCATCAATAGAGCGTAGTTCTAATTGATTAGATTAGGTTAGGTTGTGAATAGATGGTACTCACTTAATTCATGTTAAAGGTTTGAAATGCAGAAACAAAAATTGTGTAATAATTACTCCCAAGTCAGGCTATTACCAAAGTCTAACTTGTTTAAGCCTGACAGTCATGAACGAAAACAATGAAGTATTCTTAAAACAATTTTGAGGTTTATAATCTAATAAAAATCAGATAAAAGGTGACTTTTTAAAAAACCCTTTTAATCGTATACCTTCAATGTTGAATCAAAAATCAAAATAATAATAAAAATAGTTTGTTATATTTACATCACAAATTATCTCAAGGATTAAAGGTTTAAGGAACACTTTCAACTGTTATTAAAAATCAAAATGAAATCAGCCAACAACTTATAAATCTAATAAAGCTATAACATTATTCATATTTGTACACATTATTTGAGTTGAACAACTCTATAAGAGGTAATAGGTTTCTAACAAAGTTTAAACACTTAAAATAATGGGTGATTTGACCTGATTTGAAAGTTGGTTTCACTTGAACAAATTATTATCAAACTTAGAACTAATTTTATTAACATAATATACAACAGAATATATTTTGAGCTGTGCTAAGAAACAACAGTGAGATTATTGCGTTTACTTATCGTAATAAACACTTACATGACAACAAACAACATAACAAACATTAAAATTTTTTAAACTGTTCTCAGTAAAATATAGGTAATAAGTCTACTTACAAAATTAAATACCTTTTCTTTGAGGAAGTACATTAGAAGAAGAACATTTGATTAGCAACCTATAGAACTTTAACAGTTATTATTTTGTCTGAAACGGTAGAATTAAATAGTAAAAATGTTCAACATCAAATTAAAGGAAGTCCACAATCTATTAGTCTTATGTAAAACTTCAGTCCAAAGTCATTCTTCGTAAAATCTATTGAGTTTCGGAAGTTTGGAATAGTTTGTAACAGTCCTGGTGTTTGCAAAATTTGAATAGTTTGGATTCAATAGCCTTGGCATGAGAATACGACTTTGATAGTCTCTTTCTACAAACTCACTAGAGTCTTGTTTAGTAAACAGAGTGCATCTGAGACTTTCCTGAAAAGTAAAAATCATTTCAGAGTTATTAATTTTCACAGTTATTTATTTCAGCCATGACACTATTTACACTTAGCGGCAGAGGCTGCTCGAGCGTGCATGCGCCCTTGGGCAGACTGAACGGCAGCGCCCCCCCCCCCCCCCAAGAGGGTGTCAGGGGGGCGTTTCCCCAGCCCAAGAGGGGGTCTGAGAGCTCCCCCGGAAATTTTTTAAATTTAAAAGCAAAATAACGTGTTCAAAGCGTTTTAAAGTGGGCCTAGTGGTAACTCGACATAACACAACCAACTGACTTCATTACCAGTAATTTGACTATGAATAGAAAGCATTCTTTTTTATATATAACATGTTTAAATGTTTATGGAATGTTTATGGATTAACCTTTTGACTAGCACTACGCAATTTAAAAAAAGAACCAGTTATTTTGTGTAGTCGCCCTTTTCCGAAATGTTGCCCTACTTGGTTTAGAAATGCTCATGTTACAGTATTGCCCTGCCCTATACACCTCCAGGCACCAACACATTTACACACAACTCAAACGAATAATCATTGCTCAACTCTTGAGATAAAAAGAACATGTCACAAACAAAATTAGGAATAATTGTTTTTTGTGATACAGCGTTAACAGCTGGTGAACCGTGGACGGAGAACGGTAAGGATAGGCGATATGCCGGGCCATGTGACAGCGTCTGCGAGTTATGTTTTGACCAAAGTCAGTGGCTGCGCGCAATAACTCACATCATGCTTTCTGTTGACATATTGACACTGTGCATGTTGCAAACCACCCTTTCGCATGGTTAATTAATAAAATATAATTCCCTTTTTGTTCTGGATATCGTAAATTCTCTAAAAGTCTTTTCCCTCTTCTCTATGTAAGCATTCCTTTTTTAGCTGCATGCACCTAGCGCCAAAATGCCGCCTCCTTGCGCCCTGGTGACAGCCGGTTGCCGGTCCTCGAGCCGCCTCTGCTTAGCGGGTCACAACACTAGAACCGCGCCAGTATTTAAGTTTTTCAAGTGTTTTCGGCTGCTTGATTTTGACCCACCATGAAGATGCAACTTGTTGTCCCAAATAATCATCTAAACATCTAGGTAAAAATAAAAATAAGTACAAATGAAAAAATGTTCTTTTAATCTAGATGTTTAAGACATTCTCTGCATACACTTGGAAATGGGCTAGGCCCTGAAACTAGTAGTGTACAATTTTTACATAAATAGTTACATACATGTTGTTGGATAACACTTTTACGCGAGAAGAATGTTATATAATGTACTTGAAAATGTAATGTTAACTCTCAATGAGTAATTACAAGAGTAGCTTGAAAAAATTCACACATATTTCTTGGGGGTGGCCATTGGTCAGTGGTATAGTGTGTGCTTTGCACCAAATCCCACTCCTTGTGGTTCGGAAGTCATGTCTCTTTGAGCTGTTGGTCCATTCCATTGGTCACTGGGCTATTAATTTATGACCCAATCTGGGGAACAGTCGATCATAGTTTGTAGCAACTACACCTCATCATCCATTGAAAAAACACTCATCACACTCTCCATTTATCCCCATTTATTCCCATATTCACCTTAAAATTCCCTTTAAAAGTGGTCGGTGTCTCAAAGCAAAGTCATAGTTATGTACACAATAGTTTACACACAATTCCCAAGTTTTTTCATAATCCATACAATTCACGCACTATTCCCTGTTTTCCGAGAATTCTTGGTGTGGCCAGCCTATTTTGACCAGGCCGATACGCAGCTGAGTGCTGGCGTGAGTGAAGTTAATATCATTTGCAAAATATCACTATAAAAATGACAGCTACACTTAGCGTTAGCGCTTAGGTTAGCACCTAACCTACGATCCAGGTTGTTCGCAAAGCGCTGTGATAGGCGTCAGATTTGTATGCTCAACCATTGTTTTATGCAATAATGGTTCAATGAGATTCCAAACTGCTGGGAATGGCCATCGTAAAACCTCCTGGAGTTTAACCTGGCAGCTGTGCTAGGAACACTTGCTGCTAATGAGCTGAAAACACTGGTAAATTGGGTTTATTTAACTAAGTTTCATAACAAAATACTCTAATTTACTTACTTCTTCAACTGTCAAACCAGAAGAGGAAGATGAAGGCGTCACAGGACTAGGCAAGTTGAAACTTTGTAAACCATCAACATTCTGGATCTTACTGTAAAATCCAAAGTTTTGTGTCGTGTCTCAAAGGGGAAGTTTGATTGATATATTGTTTTTGGTTTCAAAACCACAGGATTCCAAACAAACTCCGATTGTTTAGGAGACACAGTAGACACTGGGTTGAAGACAAACTTTTCTTCGGTTTTTGTGTCTTCCAGCGAGTCATGGTTTATAAATTGATTCCCTTGAAATTGCTTCTCTTGATCGAATCTTGGAAATGAAGGAGACCTCTGATCAACTCTGGTTTGTTTACAACCATAAAGTTGATTGTATGCATGTTCATTTCTAGGTGTATTAAGCAAGATATTTTCTTCATTTCCTTTGTTGTACAATACACCTTCTAAATCTAGACAGTCTAGGTGTCCAATAGCATTGCCCTTTGTTTGTGAATTACTGAAAATTCAACAATATTGTTAAAAACCACAGAAAATAAAGCATTTTAGAAACAAAAAAATGAATGATATAAGTTGGCAGGGAAAGGAGAAAAGCAGTGTGCTTATTATTTACTCTACGTACACATTTTATATGAGGTTGGAAATTCAACATTACATTGAAGTTATTTTCTTCATTGACGTACTCAAAGCTTCTTTTGAAGAGCCATAGCATTGGAAAATTAATTTAGAATGATTACAACAAATTATTGACTGATTGTATGTTTGTGATTAGTTGTGACCGAGAATGTAAATCATGGTTTGACAGTCGCGTCAAGGTGAAGGCACCCCAAGCCTCATGTTTGAAAATGAGTGAGTCATGCTTCCTAGCACCGCCCTACAGGCTGACGAGCCTGTCAACATCTCCACTCCTTCCATTCCCACATACCAATGCATCCGACTCATCAATTGCATCACACACAAGTTAATTGTAACTCATGTATTTGACTATTTAATGTGTTATGAGTGTAAGAGCAGTCGGTGTCTCAAAGCAAAGTACTAAAGTAAGTAAGGCGACTGTAGTAAATAGCATCACCTTGTGGAATTTAAAAAAAGTTGCAAAAACAGAAAAAAGGACAACGGTGAAAAGTTTTGAAAGTCACACCAGGGAACACTAGTTAAGTTCAGTTGGGTTTGATTGCCGGCATTTTTTTAATTGTAGATTCAATTTGATTTTAGCCTGTTTTAATTTTTTACAAAGACAGATCGATCGTGAGTCCTTGTAATACTAAGTACATGAAGCTATCTAAGCTGTGTAATTTGGTTGAACAGAGATTTGATGTTTTATCGATGGATAGCCCTAATCATATTACAATGTATTGTATATAATTTACTGATGAAATATTTAAACCAGTAAAGACCAAACTAAAATAATGAAGACAAAAGAGTAAACAAACACGGCAGCAGGTGGGGGTTGGCAGGCTCGGTGATGCAAACTAATTGGGTTTAGTAGCATTTGGCGGTGCTTCGGGAATGTAACTGGGCAAAGTTTAAGTTGTGAAAATTCAAATATAAAAAAATCCTTGATGTTTAAAGTACATAATACAATATTTAGTCCTTGAAATTATACATCTGGTCGAACTTACAATCCAGCACATCTTTTCTTCATCTCTTCAATAATAGTTTCAGTTTCAGTCGGCCTTCTTCGTTTTATATTATTACTTTTGTTTCGCCAAGTAGGTGGGGTCAATTTATGATATCTAAAATAAGCATAATATAATTTTAACTAAAATATTATTAATAATTAATAAAATACTATAGTAGCCTAGTTTATATTTGCAATGTGTGGCTGAAATTAAATTAACCAGACTAGAACTGTCACCCACCAACTAGGGATGTGCGAATCACATTTTATTAATTCAAGTTGAGTCGAATCGAGTTTGTTAAAAAAAGCTTGAGTTTCGTGTCAAGTATTGTCGTACCGGCACTAAAAAACAAGCTAATTTTGAAGTTTTCTTGAAAAATTTTATTATTAAGTTTAAATATGAACATTTATATATCACATAAAATCCACACGAAACAAAAAGAAAGAAAGTGTTAATGTCCAAACAAACTGTATAAATCTAAACAAAACAAAAGGGAAACATTAAATAAATTAAATTTACAAAAATTGACTTAACTTTATAGTTTTATGCTATATTCTCTCAAGTTTTATCCCAGGGCAGTATTTGAATGGGTCCTCCATATAACGTTCTAACTGACAAAAACTAAATTTTTCAGGAGGGCCAAAAAACTGTGTAAATAATTTTGCACTCAATATATATTTTTTTAACGTTAAACTATGTTCTTATAGCCCATTTCTTAATTGCTATAAAATTCTGTATCTTAATTGCTACTTATAGCAGAGATACAGAGACTTTTACCTCAAAAAACGAGGGAAAAACGTTTTAACTAACGTTGGTTGCAACATTATTCTAATAATATTCTACACTGACGTTGGGTTAGAACGTTGTTCTCAATATAGGTAGGCCTAATAGATCATAAACTTACGAAACTGCACACAATCTAATATTGTTTACAACTAGCTGGTTATGTATGCACTCGTTATAGTCCTATGTGTTCAATGAGAAGAGAAACAGAGTACGCTACTGTAGGCAGTGACTGCGCAGCATACCAGCGCCTGTAGAAAAAATGTTATTCTATTTACATCTGTAAGTGGAAGAATTCTGGCTACGTGCTTCTTTTTTTTGGAAAAGTCTGGTTGTCCGGAATTCCTCATAGCTTTCCTTTTCTTCTCTTGCCATTCTGTTACACTTAACTTCCGTTTTTTGCCCTGATTTAACCGTTTTCTAACTCCCGGCGACAGAACATCGCTCGAGTCAGACGACATCTCTGCTAGTTAGAACGTTATTCTCACAACGGAGCTGTATTTCCCGCCACCGACCAGCTGTTCAGGGCTACCAACATGAAAATATTGACAAACAAAATTTACCGCGATTTAGAATCCCAATTAGAACGTTATTCCACTAAAACATCAATTTTGAAAAAGTGTCAGTTAGAACGTTATACGTAGGACCCATTCATTTGTTTCCAAGGCAAAACCTTTTTATTTTGAAATCACGACTTAGATACCTTTACTGCGATCTCTTGACTCTCGCTAGCGTCCGTAACAAAATCACGACTTTGATACCGTTCGCGACTAGTGTTTGTTTTTAATTCACTGTCACACAATTTCATACTATTTAAATAAAAATAAAGTTATTGTGATAAAGTAGTACTTAGGACTAAGAGAGTATACCTGCTGAGATCTAGTGAACCGCAATCTTCTGGAGGATCATCAAATTCTCTTTTCCTGGTTGCCTTTTTAGAAACAATCATCTTCATAGGCAAGGTAGATCTAGGTTGTTTTTTGATGGTTACTTTACGCTTGATCTGGATGGTTTCTTTAAGCTAAAAACATGTAGATTGTAATTATTTCCAAAATATATAGTTATGCTCCTTAAGCCGGGTTGACATGGTACGGGTTACTAAGACTAGAGCTGTCACTCTCACCCAGCTAACTTGGATTAGTACTGACACAAAAACAACGGAATGAGTTGTTGGCTTTGATTTTAAACATGCAGAATACTTTCTGATCACACCCATGAGTGATGGGCCTAAGAGCTGATTCTGGCCTAAGAGCTGAAATATGTAACTAAAAATTTCCATACAAAGTATTTTAATAAAGAATGTTTTATTGTTACCAATTTACTTCTTTACACTATAACATCCTTCGAGGTTTTCGAGGTTGAGGGGTAGAGAGGACTTTGTAGTCCTAACTTCTTGTTAAACAAGACAAACTTTATTTTTTTTTATCCTTATAGCTTTCAAATTCTTCAAGTTGCCTGTTGAAATAAAAGGAGTATGAAAAGAAAATTCACATTAATCTACTCAAAGCTCTGAATCAAACACAAACGAGCTTCTTTCCTCTTACTGCAAAATCTCATCAGCCTCGCACAAGTGCTAACAGCACAAAGGTCTCATTTAGCGTGTGGTATCGAGCGTCTCCAGGCGGTGACCTTCACACATGAACTTAGTGTGCATTATCTCCAATTAGAGATGGCAGCAGTAAAAATGTTTTAAAAAATACAAAAGACAAATTTTGTACAAGCTAAGACTATTATTGGTGTGTTAGCTTACCAAGGCCTTTCCGGAGCCACAATCAATGTCCAGGGCATTTGTCCGCCGCCTGGGTGCATCAAAAACACTCCTAAGTTATCTAAGACTTTAAATTACGTTATATTAAATTATAAAACTAAATTAAAAGCTAAAAAGAACTGAAAACAGTAAGTTTACCAACTAGACTAAATTAAAAGGAAAGTAAATTTGAATTACTAACCTCCATTGCTGTGTCACTCATTGAAGGCTGTTGGCCTATAGTTGACAATTGGCATGTTTCATATTTTCTTTGATCTTTTGCACAATCACCAGATATTTTGTGTGACAATGAAAACTTATGAGGACGAACTGCTTGGGCCACAGTATAGATTTGTAGGGGATTTCCCGTTTTAGACTGATTTTGGAATCTACTTAAGTTTGCATCATTAGACCGGCTCTCAGTCATGTCACAGTTATCTCATCAGGTTAGATATTTTGTAAATTATTAGTAGCCTAAGAAGTAATTTTTAGCGTTTTGTATAGGGTATGTTAAAAAAGAAACAGTTGAACTATAAACAACATTTTTCAATTGGTAATTAAGTAACACTGTATATTGTTATAGTCAATTTGATTCCATCAACGTATCTGCAGTTTATATAAGGGGGAAATTGTCTGATGTTTGTTTCTGATGATTGTCGGAGTGAACCTAAGCGTGCTACAATAACACTTTAGGCCGAGTATACTTAGGTCGTTTTACTGTACTACAATGTTGCTAATCGCTCCATTTGACTCATGTCAATACCACCAAAAGGTATCTTTTTAAGTTGAATTTTACAGCCATTATTACTGTTTCTTGATGTGTAGCTTCGGGTAGATTGGGAAGGATACATGTATAAATTTGGTTGTGGATGTTGACTTACAGAAGAGTAGCGATAAGGATTAGTAACTGTATGAAGTTCTATTGGAGGAGGACAGACTAGTGTGTTAATACTGTCAGAACTATTGAATTTTCTTAAGAAACAAATCAAAAGAAACAACATGAAAAAGGCATACATGACACAGGCAGCAATACATGTTGTCATGTATTGGTCCAAGGTTTCCAGAGGAATCATAATGGAATTGCATCTCAAAGTACAAAGTTTGGATAAAACATTGTCCAAAAGTATAATAAAACACTGAGTTTTCAAAACCACAGTAAGTAATGATAGAAATACGTCTAGAGGTAGGACAAAACCATAAACCTTCTTTGAAACACTGAGCACACAACCTGTTTCGTTGTTAATAAGTCCATGGAGGCTGCACACCCCAAATTTGAATTATTGTCAAATTTTCAATAAATAATTTTGCACTTAGTACACACCAACTACAAATTGTTCAGCACAAGCTGGGCCATGAGCTGGGCCAAGGAACCAAACAAAACAAACAGCAGGCAGCCTACCTTGACAGTTTCAGACAGAAATCAGCTTAGCAAATTAGCAGTTGCACAAACATCACAATTCGCTTTTCCCAAAAGAACTATTCAGTGCTGCCAACAGCAAACAAAGTGAATTTAATTATATTTGTTAGTCATAAGGTATTAAACTAATATAAATAAGCCCCTTTGGTGAAAATACTGTTTAAAAAATCAAATTAACATTCCTAAATAAATTTAATATAAATTGGTTGTTTGACTTGCGAAAACGTGCTATTTTTCGCGTCGTTTACAGGTATACTTTAACTTGAGAACTCGCCTCCTCGCCCATATATTTATGATAAAAATCACCTAAACTCCTATAAAGTCATGAGTATATACTGGCTGGCTATGTATATTTATGTAAAACACAAAGATATGGTGATTTTAGTCGAAAAGGATTGTTATCTAAAATGAGGCAAAAAGTGGGGCATACTTCACGCTCGTGATGGCAACCCTGCTTTTGGCAACTGTCACGAATCTGACAAATAACACAAGTCACAACAAAACCATTAATTTCGTGTATTTTCTCGGTTACACTACAATTTCATATCTTATTCAGAGAAGGCAGTAGCAGAAAACTGAGTAAGCTATGTACAAAGGACCATTGATTTGAGATACATTTCAGAAAGTTAGCTTTGTGTTACATTCTAGTTCATTAAACATCTTTACAACACAAGGTGGGAACTAGCGCTCTGGAATTTTCTATAATCTTTAGTGATTTCCCAAAATCATTAACATGTTTTGTCAATGGTTTTTACCAATTCAAGTTTTAAAAAATAGCAGTGGTACAGTGTTAAAATTGTATACTACGCTCCTTTTGAATCCTCAATTCAGTGTGCTGTGTTGTATAGACCTAGTAATAGCCTTTACCTCCCTGTTTGTCCCATCAAGACAGAGCTTATATAAAATACTTTTCTTCGTAAACCTACAAGCCCTAGAGGTAAATTGGACTCTAGAGTAAACTCCACCTAAGTTGGCAGTTGTTGGTGGAGCTTATCGACACCATTTTCTAGTGCGAGCCAATACACTACGCGCCACACGCGTTGTCACGTCTAGTCCTCGCTGTGCAAGCCGCACACTCCACTACCATACTACACTAGTCATTACCGTGAGCGCGCTTTAAGCCTAAGAGAACTGCAAGAATAAATTTGATTTAATATTTAAAAAAGCATGTAGACGAACAATTTTAAAAAAAATCACGTTCTTAGTTCTGTTCCTTTTAGGTGAAAACGCTAAAAAGTATATACTGTACTGCACATTTCAATGCTATGTTTACACTAACATTGTTTAATCCAATGGCGTGACTTCAAGTGCTGTATGTTTTGTATATTGTTCATTTTTAAGACTGCAGAACACTGACTGCTGAACGGAACACTATGGTCCTTGTTGTGTTTAGTGTTATATTAATAAAGGTTTTACGGAATTTTACTGCCACGAGCTATGTAGCGTGATAATATTTTTTTTGGCGGTGAAACCAGGTAATATGCTATATGGTTTTATGCTATATTTACCATGTTAACCAACGTACTATTTTCTATACCTTTTATATTTAAAAGTACTAACGAAGTCTATTATACTTATGTATTTAATGACAAATAAAGATTTCTGAATAATTGCTAAAAAGTAAAATCCATTTACTACAATTGTTATTATTCGTTTAAATAAATCAATAATAACTTAAAGTGAGCTGTTGCAAACATGCAAGTAAAAAAAACCAATATTTCTCTTAAATTAATAGAAAGCGTTAGATTGTTATAAGTAGCTTGTTCTCAGAAATACCTTTTATTTACCCACATTGAGTCAAGATAGAATCTATCTATTGCCAAGCCGGAGTACTCAGAATTGTGTCCCTCCAAGTAATTTCCATATTTTTGATTTCCAGCAGTTCATGGGGTCATTTTTTTCACATCAATCTTTCGAGTGTTTCACAGTTTTTGAGTTAATCCTTTTATAGTTTTAGACTTTAGTAGCTTTGTTTTATTTTTTATAAACTCCTTTATAACACTATCACTGCTACGGGTGCCTATGGGATCCGTGCAATTTGCATGTAAACATATGCAATTTCATGTTTCAACATGTCGATCACAGTGAAAGTGTTAAGGAATTTAGCGATTGGACAAGTCAACATAAAACTAATTATGGTAACTTGGTGCTGTTCTTGTATTATATAACTTATTTCAGTTTATAAATAGCAATTGTTTGTTTTGATTACAGGTTGGTGTTATCATCATGGTCTGTGTGCCTTGTTTCATTGTTCCTGTATTACTGCTTGTATGGCGGTTTTTATTATGGCCAATTATCAGACCATTGTACCTTAGGTTTTATCCTGAAAATGACCAAAAAATGAAAAATGAAACAGTAGAGAAGCTTGACAGCTTGAAGATGATGGTTGCCTTTGGATGCCGTTAAAGTATTTAAAACTAACTTACTTAACCAAAAGAGAAAACTTTTTTAAATATCTGCAGCTGAAGAGAAAAATACTATAAATTAATAATTTAAAAGAAATTTGCTACTTCATTATTTACAATTTTTGTTATTAGTCCAACCAATATTAATTAACCCAGAAGTTTGTCTTACTTTGTATCATAAAATTATGATTATTTTATACCCTTTGTAAATTGTGAGTTGAATATAAATACATTTTAAATTTGAACTACATTGTAATGTTGACATGAACATGTTTACTTCATAATAATTTATGGTACAGAAGTTTTAAATATAAGAAAAATTTAAATGTACATAATGTTGCTTACTTATTTCACAAAGTAAATCCTAATCAATCTTTACACTGATATGTTTTGTACACACCCTTTTTATTCTTTAATTGAATCATTTACTTTGTTATAAATAATAGTTCAATGTAACCTTTATAAACCAACTATATTGTATTACACTATCTTATCTTAACGATAGTGAAATAAAGATTCTTTGACTTGAGGCCACATTCACTGATGTAATTGGCGAAGTGGGCAAATACTTGAAATAAAGAAGGCAACTACAGTTTTATATAAAACTATAAATATATTTTTAAACAAAGGAAAGTAGGTAAAGGCATGTGTACAGAATTAACATGAAAATCACACATATATTAATACAACTATTTACCAATAAGTTATTTTTAATACTGAAAACAGAAGCAAAACTGACTAATACTAGTAATAAAAGTAGAATAAATTAATGCACATAAAACCTTGGGTCAAACATTAAAATACTGTCAATTTATAATAAAAAGTGCAAATAATGTCAATAGAATAAGTAAGCCCTTTGTTTAAGGACCAATGATATACAATATAATAAAAGTAACAAATAAATTAACTAATTACAACACATGGGAAGGAGTCAAGAATGTGCACAAGGAAATTGTGTTTTAAAAGTATTTTAGAAACTTGCTCATAAATATCTTTGTTTCGATTAAGCTCAAAATATAATGGGCAATCTGGATCTAGGGTGGTTAGTTTCCTCCGGGACTGATGGTGGGACTACACTCGGATCTTGGATCCCGCCAATTCTGAAAGGAGCTTTGGCGGTATCTTGCTTGGTGTTCTCGAAGGTGTCTTAAAAGGTGTTTTGTTTGAGCCAAATCTTGATTCCTGGGCCTTAAAACTCTTTCTTCGGTTTTAGTCGAATTCTGACAAACTCTGTTGAATGTTGGGTCTAGAAGCATCTCCTGAAATGACAGTAGTAATAAATTAGTTTCATGAAATTGACATTACCGTACATACTCAAATTAAAACCACACTTTTTCAAATCAATAAAATAATTTGTACCCCTCAATAACTGAACTAATGGGTATTTGAGGGAGTGGCAGGTGCAAAATAAATGTATACAGGACTGGGCAAAGATACTAGCGGCAAGGAATATTGCAAATAATCTCTGGTGGATCAGAATAACTCCCAATCTCAATCACTTCAAGAGTGATTGTTGTCAAAACTAACTTTTTGTGCTCCTTCCCTCTCTTATCAGTTTTGTTCTGGAGACTTACCATAGGACTGTTTGGCTTAACACGGGCTCTCCTGTTCTTTACAACTGTAAAATGATGTACCAGCTATAACGGAGAGCAATTTTGTTCAACTAGTTTCCAGACAAAACTTATGTGTCACTTAAACTTCTAGATTCAATTTCATACTGAAACAATTATAAATAGTACTTACTGTTCACAAAATAGACTATCTACCCTAGTGGCTTAACTTGATCACAGTCCAAATCCACAAACAGCAAATAAACCAAACCACATTGTTAAGAAAGTACATTTAATGATTCTCCGACAGCGAAGACACGTAGCACTGAATTTAACTGATCCACCAGATGTAAAAGAAATGAATGACCATACCAAATTAGGATTGACATATCCTCAACAGTTATGTTTTGCTTAAGAAACACCTATTAATTGGGAAATATCAGGTGGGATTTTTAAAACAATATGATTTAAACACAACAACCAACACATATCCCAGGCAACAAAAGTGAGTATCTGCCCTTAACAGAAAACTCCAGTAGTTAGAAACATGATACACTTGTTAAGGGATATACAACAAACCGGGTGGGCAAATAAAAATGTGAATCCTTACCCTGGATTATGACAAGTGAGATGTGCCTTTCACATCTCTGAGGTACATCTCTGAGGTACAGCAAAGTACCTGATTCAGGTTAAGATCAATTTTGATTTTAAGCTTGGTTCAGTGATTTTTGTTTATAATACTTTTTTAAAGGATAAACTGTATTTAAATGAGCAAAAACTAATGTATCTGGTTAATAATTGGCTAATAACATTTTAAAAACGACAAACAAGTTGGAACTAATCTGTTTACTAATAGTGTAAAATCATGATTGATATGTATAATTTCTTTATAACTACGGTATATAAAAAAGCCTAATAATGACACGACAATGGAAATTATCCTACAGACACTTGTAATAAATACTAGGTTCAAAAAAACAAAACAAATGATTGAAAACACAGGTTTGAAATCAATTTACTCTAGGGAGAGTTAAGTGTAAGTGATTCACCCTACATTAATGAAATACAGTACAAGAGTTAGTGACTTTACAAATCCCACCTGAAACGACTCATAGGACGGACTACCGTTTTTAGGAGTGCTGGCCGCAGGAGTGCGAGGTGCCTCGGTGCGCCCGGGAGTGGTGGTGACGTTGCAAGATCTGGGTACTGGCACTTGCAGCATCTGTGGAGTGTGTCGCATGACGTAGCTGCCAGCCGCTGCTCCCACTCCTATACGGCCAGGTGTCACCATGGTGCTGTGAGGAGGCGGCTGCAACTGACAAACCCATGCACAATCAGCGTTACATTTCACAAGTGGACAATTATCAAGCACAGCTTGTCCAGTACGCAGATGACACGATTCTAGGTTTGAAAGCATCTTCAAACCAACAAATGGAACTTCTTTCATTTATTGAGCACAACAGTTCAGTTCAGCATCGTAACGAGCTCCATCTCTAAACAAATCCAACAAAATCAACTTGTAGTCTGCGACAGACGGTCTCAGATAGCAATTTGTCATTCACATTGGACGATACTGGGATCGAAGAGGTTTACTCAGCGAAATTCCTGGGGATACACCTCGACCGAGGGTTGAGCTGGGAATGCCATGTAGATAGTGTCTGTTCAAAATTAGCCTCAGGCATTTATGTTTTGAGGCAATTGTCGGATACAGCCCAATTCAGGTGCTGATGACGGCGTATTATGGACTAATCTCCCCACACCTATCCTAAGGATTGGCTTTGTGGGGCAGATCCTCAAAATCAAGTTTTGCCAGAGTTTTCATTCTCCAAAAAAAAAGCAGTCTGAACCATTGCAAAACTGCAATGGTCGTTTAGGCCAGCATTCAAAAATTTGAAATTGTTGACGCTACCTTGCCTCTATATTTTAGAAACGTGTCTTTTTTTCAAATCAAAATGCGGTCTCTTAAGAGGAAGTGACATTCACTCTTATGAAACTAGAGGCAAAGACAATTACCCAATTAGGAGACACAGAACGGCAGTTCATGAACCTTTGCCTTCTCAGGTAAGAGTTTAACTTGTCAACAAGTTGCTAAAATCGATCAAAAGTGCCCAGGAGCTCAAAGCTTTTGAAACTTGTCTTGAAAAAGTTTTGGCGTAGAAGTATTTTATAATACAGACGAAGTTTATGGCACATGACTTGGAAATAGCGAACACACTGTCTGATTACGGGACTAGAGTGGTTCAATTCGAATTAATGAGAGAGAGTGAATGTCAAAAATGTCTGTGAATGGGATTTCAATGTTAGAATGTGTGTACAATTTTAGCTTAAAATATAACTAACAATTGCATAGCATGTCACATGTTTCGCAATAAACTATTTATTTATTTAACTGCAGGAGCATGCTTTTCTACAGGTTGAGTACCCCTTGAATCGGTTGGGTTAACCTGCATAACATGACCACAGCCAGGACCAGCTGCTCCTGGTGCCCATCAGGCTTTACTAAAATAATCATATCTCAGTTTTTACCCTTCAACCTTTGTGGGGCTTAAATTAAACTGAAATGTAATCCTGGCAACATTTAGATAATAAGTATGGTGTAGCTTTCTTAGATTTACATATTATAATAGGGGTGTGCAAGTATAACTTTTTGTAGATAGAGTCGAGTTTGTTAAAAACAAGATTGAGAGTCGAGTATTATCGTATCACAATGAAAAATTAGCTTATTTTGAAGTTATTTTCAAATTTTATTTAAATTAATTAAATATGAACACATACATTAAATATGTCATATAAAATCCACACAAAACAAAACGAAAGAAAGACTTTGTTAACGCTTAAACAAATAGCAAAAATCTAAACAAAACCAAAATAAAACATTAAATAAATTAAATCCACAAAATTGACATAACTTTATTACTTTCTGTTATATTTTCTGCGGTTTTATCCCTAGAGCAGTATTTGTTTCCAAAAAAAACCTTTTTATTTTGAAATCATGACTTCGATACCATTCGCAGAAAATTACTCGACCAAATTTCGAGCTTGACCGATCAGGTCGAGCCGTGTTCGAGTATCGGTAAATACTCGGACTCGATAATCGAGTACTCACACACCCCTATACGGTGTTTTTATTTTCAAGATTTTTTTCAAAGTCACTACTGCTTAGATGGAAAAGATTCAAAGTAAATGATAATTTTCCAAAGAGGCTGGTTTCAGAGATACTATCAAATTATCAAGTTAGGGGGCAGACGAGTACATAAAGGTCATAAAACACCATGAATGGGCAATGTGATGCGACTTTGAACATCGGCTAGATTGCTAGAATATACACTAGGCATAATGCATGCAGTTCTATGTTAGCAACAGGATACAGTAACTAATGTGAGCACAGTGGAACTCCTGGACTTGTACCCACTGCATCAATCTACTGTAGACTACTAACTACAGTACTCTATATAACATTTGTATTCTTTAACATCTATACTAATATATAAAAATGTAATGGGGTGTGTCTATCTGTTCCTCGATCACGCAAATACCACTGGACCAATTTTAATGCAATTTTACAGAAATGTGGCTTATATACCTAGCCAAAACAAAGGTCAATGATAAAACTGTCTACTACATGATATTTTTTTGGCTAAATAAATATAAACACACATACTTTTTTGAAAAATGACAGACATATTAAGTTATTATAAACAGTATCATTTGTCTTTCTTGGATATATATACATGTTTATTATTTTTAACACCTAAGTTTATTGTTGTAAATTGACCAGTTATTTATTGTTGAAACAACTGCACTTAACAATATAAATGTGGTGTATTGGATCGGGTCAAACAAGAGACGACGAGTTTTCGGGAACAACTCTAGTGGTTGGTTATACTGTAGTGCCCAAATTAACGCCCAAGACAGACTCAGCACTCAACAAAAGACAAACGGAAGCCATCCAGTCGTAAGCACATGCAAGGATTCAGACGTTTCTTGTTCTTTTAAGAAAAAGAGAATAATTTAAGGTACAAACTTCACCTGATTTAAGGTTTAACACTTTTCAAACAATTTGAAGCTGGATAGCTAATGATATTAAATTACGAGGGTCATCTAGAAAGTAAAGAATGTTTTGGCATGGTCAAATAAAAAATGAAGATATCAACACAAAACTTTATTTACAAATGCATAGAATCTTCCTCTACTTTTCTACGCATTCGCCATGGATTTCAGGACACTGGTTTTAACGTGGGACCAGTTTTTCCATACCCATGTTCTACTGAATCTACTCATTTACCGCCAAAAACATGAGCCAGGATTTCTTAGCTCCTTTGCGTTCCTTATCGTTAGCAAACTGTTTTTTAACCAAAAAATCCTTAAGCTTCAGGAATAAGTGATAATCACTCAGCACCAAGACAGGGCTGTAGTCATTTCTTTTCTTGGCATAAATTCTACATGGATTAAGCCCTTTCGAATCCAAAAAACAGTTGCCATGACTTTTCGAGTGTTTAAATTTCACACTTTACTTTTAGCGGGCTTTTCAATTGTCGATGCCATTATTAATCACTGTGGACACGAGACGCGTAATCACACAGCAACGAACCTACACTCAAACTGAAGAGGAAGAATGTAGCTAGCAGCTGCACGCGTGATCGTAGTGGTGAGGGTGCTGCGGATGCATTGTTCTTTACTTTCTGGATGACCCTCGTACATAAGTTCCAAAGTTTTACCCAGCTAATCTCTTTCAAAAAAGTGTGCACAAGCTCTACCTAAGGTAACAACCCCATTCAATCTTTGTTTATTAACATGCAATGAAGTGTTAACAGCATTTATGAAGGACTAAAATATTTAAATTCATGCAGTGAAGAACAGTTGTGTTGTAAAGCAAGCTCCAGTGCAAAACAGGAACCAACCTTTTGCCCTCGACACGAGGAAGTGGATTTAGAGCTGGAAGTAGTGGAATGATTAATGGTTGAATGTGTCGACATCTTCATGACTTTAGTACCGTTACTTTTTGGAGCTAACAGTTTTCTTTTGCTAGCTACAGGCTGAGTTCCAAGCCTCGATTCTAGACGAAGGGTTTCCGACTTCGCAGCTTTCTGCAATTAACAATTAGTAATTTACTTTCTTTTGTACTATTTTTTTATAAGTCTATTCAAGGGAACATTTTGAATTTTGGTGAAAGTCAGATGTAATTGAATACTGTTTACTTGTTTACACTTAGTTTTAACTTGTTTAACTGTACATTTAAATTTTAACTTATTATTTTACTATGGGGAATGGTGAGAAACACAAATTTATACTAGGGTCGTTTTTCTATTACCTGCTAACCACCTGGTTAACTAACCACTGGTTAAGTTATTTTACAAGGAGAAAGTTAGCTATTATGAGGAGAATAGTTAGGGGCCAACAAAGACACTGAGTAACAGATTATTCTTAAACACACTGGCTTGCTAAGTTTTAACTTAGTTCTTAACACTAAACACAAAAACAAAATGGCCTTTTTGTGTAAACTTTAGTAAGGGAAATGTAACCAGTGCTATTAACTTTTTCTTACTAACTAATATCCTCTTTCTCCTAATTAACTAGTTATAGCCATAAGGCTCTTCAAACTAACCACTGGTTAAGTTGACTTATTTACATCCTGCAACGTTTACAATTTTACGCAACATTTAAACCACTTAAGTAAAACAATTAAAGATTATTCACCCAATAAAGGTTTTTTTTTCAAACAAATACCATATACATTATGCTAAAATAAATAAATATAAACTGAAACACTAAAATGCAAAACCAAAACAGAAAAAGTATAACTTAACTTCTAAAAAATATCTAGCTGCTTAAATAATAACTTAGCTGTAAAATATCTCCATTGGCTGAAGGCTAAAAGCTTTTATTGGTTAAGGCTGAATTGAAAAATGGCCCTAAATATCGCCAAGTTCCTACAAAACACCCTATAAAAAAAGTACAAGGACCACTTTATACGGACTGTTAAAACGAGGCAGTTTAAATGCATTCAAATGCCAATTGATTCGAGGCACGGTGAGTATATGAAGTATCTAGACGGGTGTTTTCATGAGCGAAGCTTAAGACGCGTTGAGCGAGCGGTGGGCAGTTTCAAAGCAACCAGAAGCGTAAAACTGTTTTTACGCATATATTCAGTCTGAAGATTGTACTCCACAGCGAGACCGAAATATTTCACCCTAATTATTAATTGCCAGTGTTGACACGGTGTGAACCGGAAGAACTAGATTATAGTTGTGACACCGCCTGCGAAAGCCTAAGAGTCGAATCATATTTTGAGTACATTAACAGTTAAAACAGTTATTTTCTAAGCTTACTGATGATAAGTTAGTTTGCTTTGTTTTAAATGCACATAAAAATACTATAATGGCCTTGATGCACCTAGTTTAGCAGACGATAGGCATATACGGCTCCCGAGCTCATCACTATGGTGGTACGGGTTTGATCCTTATGGTCACCACTGATAACTTTAATGAAATCTTTCAAGGCAAAGCATAATCAATTGAAAGTAATGTATAATTCTTAATGCTTTGCTTAACCCATCTTTTTACACATTTTAAGCTTACACACTTATTTATTTAACTAAGTGTAGTGAACAAGGTTGAGCCACTTACTCTCTGTCTCTTCTCATTTTCCTTTGCAGCTTCTCGTTCTTCTTCCAGTCGTTCCAGAGCATCAATCAGCGGAACACCAAATTCCAAAAAGTCAAATCCATTTTCAGCCTTAAACTGGTTAAGGAGAGTCACCAACTCTGCTTTGACCGCTGGAAGTTTCTAAATAAGTGAAACAGTTATGTTATAATCATAAATAAGACTAATTCTGTTAGTAGACTAAACCACAGATAAAATACATACAGATCCACGACTATGGGCCGGTAGTTGCACCTGCCTATTTGTGAAGTGGGTAGACGTAGTTCTGATGAGCGAGGAGGGGACATTGAACTAGTAGTTCGACTGTTGCTGCCAGAGCGCGCCTACAGCTGATGTCGGTTAAATAACAGACGTCATTTATTCACAAGTGTATTTTATATTCCAAGTTGGCTACACTTCTTCTGTTATGACATTGACTCCAAATAAAAATGTATTATAAATGAGTTTTGTATAAATTAAAATTGTTATCTAAAGCATCAACATTACAGCAAGCGTAAGCTATTTTTTAAATATTCAAAAATAGTTTAATATGATGTACTAACTTTTTGAATAGTCTTTCTTTCTTTTTCTTCCATTAAAAGTCGGCCCCCTCTGTTAGTGAAGAGTCTCTGAGTAGAAGAGGCTTCTTGTTCAAGATGAAGAAGGCGGTCCCAGAGCTCCTTGTGCTTGTTTGCGAGCAAAAATATACGTCTGAAACAACACAGACCATAAATAAACATTTCGTCCAGCAAATTAAAAAGTACAAACACTGTTCCATATATTGTAAAATTTATGATTGTGTGTTTTTATTTGGCTACTGAAATTGGTTTGTAAACAAACATTGTTTCTGGTGAACAACATGAACGTTGTTACTGGTCATGATTCTTAAATACAGTACAGTGGAACCCCTCAAATCCGAACTTATTGGGGCTGTGGCCTGTTCGGATTTGTTGAATTTAATCTAAACTACAAAAAAAACACGGTAAAATTAATACTGCATACGAATGCAGTCCATATTATTGCAATTAAATGTCGGGATCAAAATTTATGTGTAGTATGTATCCACAACACAGTACAGTACTGTAGTAACACTGCGCATTAGCACAGTGCAGTACGAGGGTGACTCACTACGTGAGTGAGGCGCGGCAGTGAGGGGTGAGTGACCTTGCATGGAAACTCTAGGATGAGCTATAAATAGGTAGACCACTCTCACTCACCTGACATCCCCTCCCTCCTCCCTCCACCCGTCAGTGTGTACTGTATTTTTTGTATGTAAACTGTAAATAAAAATGTTGAAATGCTACTGAAATTGTATTTTTTAACAACATTTTTCACTCAAAGCCTTTTTGGATTTGCCGGTATTTCGGATTTGAGGGGTTCCACTGTATTTTTAATTTATTTGTTAATTTTATCATTATTTCTCTGGAGAGTACG
The DNA here is from genome assembly GCA_018831715.1 of Matsumurasca onukii. Taxonomy (NCBI): domain Eukaryota; kingdom Metazoa; phylum Arthropoda; class Insecta; order Hemiptera; family Cicadellidae; genus Matsumurasca; species Matsumurasca onukii. The sequence goes on along the minus strand of CM032062.1, from coordinate 30,210,288 downwards.
AGGCACAGTCTCACTTAAATATGTAGGCCAGCACGTAACCGGGGTTGAGCATGTCTTGAGCAGTTTTATTATTGATTGTTGTTTTGGCCACTTAGATAAACATACAAATGCATGTTATCAAATTTAAATTGTAAGGGTGGTTTTAGAGGGGGTAAAATAGGCTGTGTACTTTGTCCGCTAGCGCCTAATCCAGTGATCCAATTTCCAAACTTGATTGGATTGGTGTGGTATGACATAGACTTTTCAAGACCTCATTAGGCCTAAATTTAAGATTAATTCCAGATTTCCAGACTTTTCAAAACTACTAGACACCCTGTTAACTATTTAAATTACCCCACTTACTTGTGTTGATTGTAGAACAACTCCAACCGTTCCACCTCCAGTTCGTGAAGTGTAAGTATGTCTTCACTGAAGTGGTCTGCATAGTAGGCTCTGAACTGAGATCGTTCATTGTCAGAATAATGGCACCTGTAGTCAAACCAATAGTCAGCGAATCTTTGCCACTGTCTTTCATTCAATTAATGATATCAACTAAAATATGCAACTGTGATAATTACATTCATTATGATTAGAAACTAGTAAAACATTTGACACACCACCTACCGAACTTTCAACAATTACATCATACACATTGTAACTTATAGAGCAGATTTTAGACAATGTAGGACTGATTGATAATGTCGTTTCAAGTAGGAAAGTAAGATTCCGAAAATAGACAAAACAAGGTTGATTTATTGCAATTTATTGATACCAGTTCGGAGGGTCAGGACTGGGGCGTGTAGCAGGTGTAAGCCAAGTTAAGCAAGTAAACAACCCCCCTCCTACCGTTGTTATTGGAGAGCTATTGAGTTTCACTCACTCACACAGTAGGGCATTAGGGCAACTGTTAATTTTTTGATAGTAGAAGTTTGTATTGTTACTAACAGCATGTATAATGTATATTAAGTGCTATTTAACTTGAATGGAATCATTATTTAAGTTAAATTGTCCAGTGTACATGTCAAAAACTTGGTTAGTTTCAAGATATCGGGACGTTCAGATCTGTCTGAGATTGCTATCAGTCAACTTTCCAATGGAAGTAGGCCGATAACAATAGAATGTACTCAGCACAGATGGAGAAAGAGAGGGATTACTTCTTGTTGTCTGATGTGTTAGGGTATTTCTTTATATCATCTACTGTGTTGTTGTCTAATGTGTTGTTGTATACTGTGTTGTTGTCTATTTTTAGAAGGCAACTGCATGAGTTGGTGAATGTGGTTGAATCGGCAAAATGGCTGTCAGTGTCATCGTTGTGGCGACTGCCATCCACAGCCCAAATTACAAGTAAACAATATTAAATTAAATTTTAGTCAACATGCCATAAAACTGCTTAACTGAGAAACTTAAGCTAGTATTATTCGCATTTTACAATATTTTCCTTTCAAAATTCCTTTTCCTCTACATAAAAATATCCCCACATATTTCCCACTTGGTAGATACCCTGACCAACCTATGAATGAGTAAAACTACTTATCTGCCTGAAGAAGAAAACAAATCCAGCCTACCCGTACTCAAGATTGAACAGTCTATGGCCAAAGCACTAAATAATAGAAAACTTGTTTCCACTCACTTAGACCACAAGTCTGCCAACATTTCTCGGTGTTGAAGGATCAATTCTTTCAACTTGTACTTTCTTTCCGATTTCAGTTCAGCCAGCACTTGTCGAAGCTAAAACACATTCAAACATAATCAAGTATTTTCAAGCAGACTATGATTATTATAAGTATATTTATTAATACATAAGAACTGTTGTTCGACTGTTTAAGAAAATACAAAAACTTTTAAAATGATTTTAAAACTATGCCAGTTTATTTCGAGCTTTGCCTTTGTCAACTGTATACAAACAAATATCTAATAGTCTTATCAGTCTCAGCCAGTCAATAAGCTACTGAGGATGACTCTCCACAGCGAGGTCGAAAAGTCTAGCAGTATTTGTAATTCAACTGTGACGCGGTGTAAGCCAGACCCCTTAGATCTTTTCCATGTTAAATTCCCTATCTTGGTTAGAGACCACTCATGCTCTATCCCGCTGCTTTTTAACACACTAACTAATAATTTACAGTCGTACTGGGCTTTTATTTACTCAAAAACCTCAACTATAGCACCATACAGCTTCTCAACTTAAGCTAACAAATATAAAAGATCAAACAAATGGCATCTTTATAAAAACAACATGACACATATGTATTCATTTTATTTTGTGGCTTCCAGTGGGTGACTTATGGACTAAGTCTTTCTTATTAATTAAGAAGTTAAGGGTAAAGTTTGTCTTCTTGATAGTACTTTGTGATATCCAACATTTGAATGGTCTAAACTTACCTTGGAAGCGGTTTTTTGTCCGAAACCACTGAACTCTACAAACAATGACTCCAAAACCTAGGTTCTTTCATTAATTTTTTTGCCAATTTAGTAATCTCACTTCTTAAATGTTCCGCATCCACAATTAAATCTCTTTTTTGACTAACGGAGATTCTCTACGCTTTCCTGAAAAAGAACACAACATATATCCCATAGTTGCTCATAGCCAAATCAAGTTAATTTAGTTGCCAAATCCAACCTAACATCTTTGTATAGTCGATCAATCACCTATTAAAGGAGTTTAAAGTTATTTATCGTGTCCCCCAGGATGTTGTTCCCTACTGTTTATTTTATGTATTAATGCTTTTCCAAACCTCTTTATGACCCTACTGTAATTTCTTTTACAAGGATCCCAATAGTACAGTATGGAATTGAGTTTTGGGGACGGGCAACGGAAGCAGACAAAATCCTAACAATTCTGAAAAAATGTTTAAGAATAATGACATTTTCCTTCTCTGCTATCTATCTTCATGGAAGCCAATTTTGAATGAACTCAAAATATTACCTATTCCAAGTTTGTACATACTTAAAGCTTAACTAATGGTACTTGTAAAGTTTTGATTACTTCAAACAAGCTTAAAAAAATCTTACTAATAGTCTAGACATAGTAGTTAGTTATTTGTTATACTAAGTTATTTGAACTACTAAGGCCTATTATATGGCTGTCTATTGAAGTTATGTTAAACAGCAAATAAAGGTTGAAGTATATTTTCATTCGATTTTTGTACTGGAAGTTGGTTAAAAACTAAAAATACTTACTCTCAGTTTTTAGTGAGGATGTTGAAAATGTGACTGAGCTGGCTGCCATTTTCCTCAATACCTGCTCATATTTGCCAAGAGGTTTTGTCTCACATGCTTAGCTCTGGGGCGTTGAAATAAAATTTTCTGTTAATTTCCTCTTTCAACATTGAGAATTCTTCCCTCATACTGGCCGTCTGTAAGCAAACAAACAAACATTTATATGATTAATTTGTATCGAGCTTTAAAACCTTTACTAACACTAAATACCTGTTCGGTAGCTTAATGGTAGGTTAAACGCTCTAAATGTATATTTCTCAGCAGGTTTGCTGTATCTTCTTCTGAAGATGTTCTTTAGTGATTTACATCATCTTTACTATTTAGGTACGTTGAGAATTATACACTCAAATCTAGTGTGGACTAAACACTTTTAGCAGCTACGCGCGCAAACACAGTTACTTTTGTCACAGCGTGGTTGTAAGTTGTAACCCAGGGGAGGAAAGGTGATATTACCCATGGTGTAATAAGTAAGGTGTGCTACCGCGCATCTGGCTGTGACGTCACGTGGAGAAATTCTGGTGCCGCGGCTGACCTGTCCGAGTCTAATTGTAAGCGTTTGCACAAACTGCGATTTGAACTACTTCCGCTAATCCGAAACTTATTGTTTCGGTGTCGTTGGGAAGATTATTAAACATAGCCGATAACAGTGAAGGTCAAAGTTTAAAAGGAAGAAATAATGTAATTTTACCTATTGTTAAACTTTGACATCATTTTTGCCTGACTTGAAAAATATGTGCTGAGAGGAAATTTTTTACTTCTGCTTTCGCGAAGTCTTTGATTGCACCAATAGAAAGAGCATTAAATAAAGTTTAATTTGACCGAAAATCCTTTTGATATGACTTACAGTTGAGGAGCTACAAGCTTTAATGTGTTCACCATAGTTTGGCGCAACCAGAACTGTGCGTCTGATCTGACTAATTAGGCACTATCTGAGCACATGTTTAGATATGAACACAGAACAACCAAATGATTAATCAACAACGTTTGTCGTAGAGTTTTTGAAACATCGAAGCTTCAAAATGGTCGGAGCATATTCTAGCTGAAAACAAAGATTATGCTAGAGTTATTTTTCACAATGTTATTCTTTATACAATGACAACTTGTACGAAACTATTCTCAACAACGCTAGATAGCTAATAACAACTTAAAAATATATAACATTAACTATGGTAAAATATTGGTCATAGGGTTTTGAATAAGTTTGAATTAAAACAAAAGTTTATCACTATAAAATAATATATCAGTCATTAAAAGTATTCTTTGCTACATAAAACAAAATGTAATCTCCTTTTATCAATATTCATGACTTCCTTTGCGAATGAATTGAAAGTATTTCTTTGGGATAATAAAACTTACTTACCATCTTTTGTATTAAAATTATCATTTCTCTTACACGCTTTGATCCATTCTTTGGAAACTTCTTCCTTGGGAAATTGAAAATAACGTATTCGTTTATTATTTACAAATGCACTGCGGTTATAACAACCGTTCACTGCACAGGCTGGTATCACGGACAAGAACTCTATTGCAACTGAGTAATTTTGTAGGGTCAACAGAAAAAAAACGAACTCCTACCGGATGTTTACTATTGCATTTGCTATCTCCAATATTTCCAGACATCCTTATCAGCGTGGGAATGAAACAACCTACAACGCTTGGAGACAAGTGATGCAATACTCTCTATCTCAAGTACACCTCACGCGCGTTTTCTGTTTCCGACTTTGTACTACTCATACTGGCTAAACCATAAGTCGGCAAAAAAAGTACAAGAATGAAAAAATTAGATAATGTATTTGTGTATATAACAAAATCATAACAAATGTTCCGATCTCTAAAATAAAACTTTCCTCACAGGCCTACTATTTCAGTACATCCAGATTTAAGTACTTACTTTCGGTCTTAGTTTTACCAGTTAAAAACTATTTATTTGACATAAAAGTTATATTGTTAGATGATGTGATTCATAAAGAAACGAAAAATGTATACTTTGTAAAACTTTACAACGCCATTAGGGAGTTATCGCAGGTTGAACGAGAGGCTGCACTTTTTAATTCTCCGCGTGACGTCACTTGGAGAGATGCGCAGAACAAACCAAAACTCGTCCTCTGAGTAGCACACCTTACTTATTACACCATGGTATTACCCACTCACAGAAAATTTCCAGTTCAGATACTGAAGTGTCATATTAACAGTCAGCGTTTCCTACAGATCAATGATTTCTACATTATTTCAGCTTTTCCCAACATATTGGGGACCCTGCTATTGAATGTGAACTGATGGTTTAAGTTATTTTTTGACATAAATTTCCTCATACTTTTGAACGCTTAGTATGATATTGCAAATAACCACCACCACTCTAGACAGATGACACACTAACCTCCAACATTCTGAGTTCTTCCACTCTGGCTCGACACTCTTGCAACTTGTCATCTGAGGGGATAGTTTGTTCACGGGTAACTGTGCGGTTAGCCTTGTGACTGGTGGCACCATCTAATCCAGGAAGAGGTTGTATTTTGATGTTCTCATCTAAGAAGTTGCACAAATCCTCCTCCTAAAACAAGCAATGACATTTAAAATATATCTTATACGTACACAATTCATTTACTCCAGGAACCACCAACAAACCAGTATAAACCAATAAAGTCAGGAGGACATTATCCACCCAACTAACCTAACCTGTTTTCGAAATTCTTCGTAATCTTGCACTCTTCTACTTCCAAGCTCTCTGTAGGATTTCACAAGATCTTCGAGGCTTCTTTTCAACAGGAGTAGAGGAATCTCATTATCCAACTCTTTTACTTTTTGCGGCAGTTTTAAAATCTGAAACAATAACAGAAATGTTCACTAATATTTTTAACTAGTAAATGAAATTATTTTCAGTTTTCGGTTTTAGAAGAAAGCGGTTTAGCTGTAATACATAACTAGCAAATAGTTTGCACCTTTCAAATTCAAAATCTTTATTGCCACAAATGAACATTTGTATGTTATAAGGCATGGTCAAACTTAAATTATTCAAAAATAATCCATAAACATTTAAGATAATGCATGCCATATGATCTAGTAAAAATCTAAATATAATCTGGCATAATCCTGGCATAATAGAATTAATCATAATAATTATGCCTTAATCAGCTTTATTCTATTTATTCGTAAGTTCAATTCTAAAGTGGACTCCTTGCTGTCTACACACTACTCCTGAATATGACTGTGGGTCTGTACTTACAACAATGAATACGGAGGATCTGTAACCCTAACCCTGACTAACTTTAATGTCCCGTACACTTTGGTTGTGAGCTGAATAAAGAGTCACCGTAGCTTGTTAGTATTGGCTCTGTACTCGAGCACTGTCTGTTTAATACTTACCCTCTCGAGTTCTACAGCTTCCATTCCCATGAACTCTATATCTTCCATCAGATTAGTTTTGATACCCTCTGCAATTTCAATCTGGTCGATCCAAAAATCCTAGAAACAAAAGTATATTGTATGAAAAGAAACAAAACATCTATATTCGCAATACCGATAGTATTTGATTACTAAAGTGTAGTTCCTGAACCAAAGGTGAAAATGTGTTTTGGCAAAGTGAAGTCTTGTTTTCTAACAAGAGCTGACATAATGAAAGCTGACATGATGGAAGCTGACATGATGGAAGCTTTAGATAAGCTGACATTTATGTTTGAAATTAACCTAATTTTATTTATTTTTTACACTTTCGGGTTATTTAATTTACAGTATGTGGGAGACAATTGTTTCAAACTGAAATTATAAAACAAAGGGAAACCACTTATAATAATTTAAAAATACGATAGGTAGCTTTGAACGAAGCTTTATTGAGCTGTGAAGGTAGTTGTGGCATCTGGTAGTGATATTGTTTACTCCAGGGTGTTAAAGGAAGTCACAAAACCATTCAAAATACTCACATATTAGGAAAGTACCAAACATTTTATTTACCTAAATTATAAAAGATAACCTCATCAAGTGACATTTTATTTTGAATATCTGAAAGCCTCCGCACGCAGGGTTGACTTTTAGTCATAAAAATAGCAATAATGAATAAAAAAATTATTTTAACCCTATATCTGGCGGTCAGAAATTTCTATACTGGCAGGCCATTTTTAGACCTTTGTGCATAGTCTCATTAAAACCCCTATACAGGGTGTCGGTGAACTCTCTGGACATACTTTGTAGACATGTTCCTTGGGTCAAAACAAGAATATTTTACCATATAAACAGGGGTCTCCGGCCTCGTTGTCCGTCTGTCCGTGTGGATGTGTTTTTTTAATAAAATAATTATAATAATAAAACTAATGAACTGATTTTCACCAAACTTTGGTCAACTACTTTTGGTGTATTTATTTCCCTTACTAAAAATGTATAAACTTTGAAAATCGAATGAGAAATAACAAAGTTATTGTAATTTCTGTCTTACATTATGTTAAGCCATGCGTTCCTCCAGTCAATAGCTAACAACAATGGAACTGACTAATTTTGATTCAGGAGTTTGGACATCTCTACAAACAATAATTAGTCTTTCCATGTATGCTACCGTGTGAAGGTCGTCATTTTGAACAGCTCTTGCACAAACAAATAAATTACATTTTATCAGTGGCGTAAATAACACCCGCAGCTCCGGCGTTGCATGAATCCCGAGGTAAAGCCCTCCGCTATGTTGCGCCAATCATCATGATCGTCCAGAATAAAAATGCGCTTTAGGAAATAACCCAAAAAATAATATTTACAATCCATATTTGTTTGTTGGATAGTAAGTCAAAATAATTAATCTAGGGCTGGGTTTGAATGAAATGAGATGGTGGCTCTGTGCTGGCCAGTGGTGTAGTGGTAAATTTGGCAGATTGGGAGCATAATTTTATCTGGGTTATGATAAATATTAATGTACAGTAATTGTATGGTACTGGCACTCTGAGAGCAGATTAAGGAGTATGAAACACCTTAGGGAAGGAGAAATCGGAAACCTTCCCCGAAATTGTTTAAAACTTTTAAAAGTCATGAAAAATTGAAAAGCATTTTTCAGTGTGGGAGCATGTCCAGCGTTCCCTTTCCACTACACCCTGGACTGCTGGTATAGATTAGTCCATGTGATCGAAGTCACCTCTCTCCTCAGCCCTGTACTGGCCTGAAGCGTGCTTTGAGCGTGGCATCACTACTGGTCACTGAAGAGTTATTCAACCACCAACCTCAGGAGGCGCTTTCGCGGGGACACTACGCCACCCTGCCCTAGCATGCGTCAATTGTGCAATACCTACTGTCACTCGCGACACTGTGGACCTAACTATATCAATTACTTTGTTTTCGTGTGTTTGTAACAGTTACTGTAGTCTGTAGATGCAGCGTTCAGATTTAATGTCTAGGAAACTAATTGGGCTCAAAACAGGAAAAGAAGAACAAGAAAAAGTTACAAAACCTTATAAAATAAGTTATTTTCTTACAACAACTACAGTTTAGTCATTACTGCCGGCGTTTCAAATAAACCCGGTAAAAGTGAAGGTGTAGAACTACCAGAGTGTGTGTCGGACGAGCGTGCGCATCAACAAACTTAAACAATTAGGTTTGAAATCGGGTGTAACTTTTAGTTTTGTATAATATATTATAGAACAACTAATAACAATATTAAACTACATGCCAAACTTAAAATTAACTTGTATTTCCTCAGGTTATACTGCAGTAGTTAAAGTGGTATCAGCTTGTTTGATTTATAACCACAACAAAGATACTGTGTAGCTCATCAGCGTTATCACCGTAAATTAGCAGCGTAAAAACAAAACAAGGTTACTTGACTGAGTTTTTGTTGGTGCGTATCTTGGATAAGGAGGCGCTCCGTCAGTTGGCGGTATTTCGATGGCAAACTACGCCACTGCATTTTATGTCCTTTGTTCTGGAAGACAAATGGACAATTTTAAATAGAAACTAGCTCGTCAGCTGGGGCTTAGCCCCAGACCCCCAACGCGGCTAGCTCACGAGCAGAGCACCTACTCGACCTCGGTGCCCGCTTTGTAAAACTTCGGGCATCGATGTTTTACCCACTTTTTTAACCCCTTTCCTCCCCAAACAATTTGGTAGACAACCAATATATTTTTGAAATCAGCATAATATTCCCTTTTTTTGATACCCCACATCGATTTTTATACTTTTTTTTATTTCTAGCCCCCTTTAACCCCCCCAAATCCATATATTGTGCCCCAGACCCCAAAATCAGTAGGGGCCTTTGGGTTAACGGTATACAACTATGTGTCGTGTTTCAAACAAATCCGTTGATATTTACTAATAAATACTTACTAAAAAGAAATATAACATGGGGAGTTGGGGACCTCAAAACCCATAAAATACAAAATCTATATAATTTTATTTGTTTCCCCACCCTCTCCACACTAAGGACCATTTCTATTCAAAAATTCTGAATTACCCCAGCCAGATTCGAGATCTCAACACTCGGACAATCCTAAGGGTAAAGCCACACTCAGTCTGCAAGCCCACCGTCATATAATCAGCTGAGCAGATCAGCTTACACCCAACACTTGGCGACAGATCGCTGAGCTCAGTTTAAATAAAATCATCTTTATTATGCCATAAATATACATATTTACAGTACATGAGCACTTTCGTCATTTCAATAAACAATTACAACTAAAATTGTGAACTAGTGTAACATAATTTTTTAAATAATCTTTAATTTCTCCACAAAGTAAAACCATTTACCATCAATATTTTTTTTAAATTCAGATCTGAACTTTTGACAAATTTGAATTTGTTTTAAAGAAGCTGGGAGGTTCTTAGGTCATAGGAGTTTGGAAACAATTCTTACGGTTTTCATAAAGAATGACAAGGATGCAAAGATGTAAATGCATGGGAATGTTAATATTCTATTTTCTTGGAAAGTGGATTTACTGGATGAGCGAGGTTTTAAATTGAAAATGGTGCAGAATATTTTTTTTAAGTATAAATAACAATTTTGTCCTAGTGGATTCACTTCTTGGAATAAGTAATTTAAAAGGCAAAATGAGGCCGTGAACTGAAAAGGAAAACGTAACTGATAGTGGACAAACAGAAAATAGATGAGTGGGGAAAGAAGGGAAGCGATATGTACGCCAAAGTGTAGCCAGTCTCATTGAATAACATGGTCAGCGTTTCTGTCGCGTCTGGCAGCTGCATGCAGCGTTCAGCGACAAATGCGAGTGTGGCGGGTCCTATTAGATTCTATTATATTGTTAGGTTGTCAATACGCCAGCGGGTACGTTCCTTAAAATATCGCGAGTGTGGCTTTACCCTAACCGAAATACTAATAGTATAGATATTGGTTTACTTATTCAAAACTATCAAACTTCCATAATAATAACTGTGTCTTCAGAAAGCTATTGCTTCAAAATCCTTTTTTTTTAAGCTTAGGTTAGGTTTGGTTTTTTAGAGTAGAGATATTTATAGGAGAACTCCGAAATTAACTAACTTAATTTACTTTTAAGTTTTGACCCAGATTTTTTAGCTAGCTTCAACTAGTTAACCTTTTAATCAATTCGTGTTAGTTTAATTTAATTTGTTGAAATTCCCAATAACTAAAACAATTTAAAGATAACATTACATTTTTTACTTTTTATTTAATTTTCTATTTCATCTACCAAAACAGAGGACATGAAATGTAATTTATTTGTTCATGCAAGAGCTGTTCAAAATGGCGACCTTGACACTTTAGCAGCATACATGGAAGACTAATTATTGTTTGTAGAGATGTCCAAACGAATTTAACAAACTTCTGAATCAAAATAAAGTAGTCAGTTCCATTGTTGTTGCGTTAGTTGACTGGAGGAACGCATGGCGAACATAGGCCGGTAAGATAAAATTACAATAACTTTTTTATTTCTCATTCGATTTTCAAAGTTTATACATTTTTAGAAAGGAAAATAAATACACTTAAAGTAGTTGTCCCTATAAATTTGTGGTAAACGTACCCGTTTTTGAGATATTCAACTTTGAAATTTTTAAATGGCCGCCATTTTGAAATTTGAAGGTTAAATGAAATAATATTTTATTCTTAATTAGACAATGGCATTTTAAAATTTTGACCAAAGTTTGGTGAAAATCAGTTCATTAGTTTTATTGTCATTATTTTAGTAAAAAACACACCCACAGACAGACGGACAACGAAGCGCCGGATACCCTGTTTATATGGTAAAATATTCTTGTTTTGACCCAAGGAACACGTCTACAAAGTATGTCCAGAGAGTTCACCGACACCCTGTATATATATTATTTGTAAAGATAACCATATAGTGTTGTTTTTTTTTTTTCAGCACATTACAGGGAACAATTGTATGCCACTTTTTTCAACAACAAAATATGTATTTACTCAGAATATTTTGAAAGGTGAAATTTAGTAAGAGGGAACCAAAGTTTTTAAAGTAGTGCTCTTGGAAAAATAATAGGACATTTTTATCAAAATTCCAAGATAGCCAAGGTTGGCTCATTTATTTCTTTACATGGAATTGTGATCAAAATCTTTGTAGAACTTTTGTTTTGATGTTGTTTTGTATTGTGAATTTTCAAAGTTTTTTGTTCAAAACTAATTTTTGGTTGTTCAGCCAAATTTTACGTGTTTCAAAAACATAAATAAACAACTATTTTGGAGTGAATAAACAAAATAAAAACATACCACTTTGAAGGGCACTAAATTTGACTCAAAATACTATACTTGAATGAGATAATTTGCTAGTGTAATTTACTAAAATCCCTCAAAAATGCCGTCTTGACGCGGCAAAGTGAGCACAACAACAATGTCACAAAACTACGCTATCGCGGGTCTGGACACAAAATGGCGGGCACGAGAGCAACAAATAGTTGGTCTTTCAGAGCTAAATCAATAACCAATCTTCCCTCAGGTGCACCACGACACTCACATTATTGAAACAAGCGACTCTTTTTAAAACCATCTATTGTACCATTTATATATTGGCCTTTGCCGTTTGTAATAAATAAAAATAAATCTTTCGTTTCAGTAGTACCAAAATGACTACTAAACAATGAAATAAGGCATTTATAAATGGAAAACAAGAGACAAATATCGATTAGTCGTTGCCAGTATAGAACTCCGATAAACATGAAACTAGAAAATAGCAGCTGCGCGGTGGAAAAACCCAGAGACAAACAAAAACATTCCTAGTTGACAAAAAAATGTAGAATTCAGTGATGTAGCTCGTCTTTATAGAACAAAATTAACCCACTGCAATAGGTGGATGAAGACAGGGTATTTTCGTTTATTAGCTGTTAGCTCATTCTCCGTCGCTCTACCCATTTGTCCTCTCACTTTATAAATTTGCTACATAATTGTTTTGCATGCTATAAAGACAAACTATATATCAAAATAAACAGCAAATCTTCCTGAATAGATTGATATAAAATACATAATGAATAATGATTAACTTAGTTTAGCTATTGATTATAGCCTTTGCAAAAACACTTGCTCAAAGGACTAATGATTAGCTCTTTGCCAGTGTGGTGACACTTTTTAGCGACTGATTAGTCTTTTGCCAGTTAGAGGGTTAATGAACGCTGAATTTTAGTAAATAATACCTGGAGGGACTTTTTCAGCTGACATTGATTCTTGGGTTTCATCACAGTCTCTTCCGTAGTGGTGATATCCATCGTCCTGCAGTGCTTTAAATTGTGTTAGATTTATATCTTGAAGATTGACCAACATATCTTCAAAATTCATTCTGAAAAAAGCAAATTAATCAGCATTTTAAAACAATATTATTTCTGGTTTTAAGTAAATAAGGGACAACTTGGTATCCAGTAATGCACACTGATTCGAATTTTCATTTCCATTTCATAACAAGCCTACGATAAAAGAACATAAGTCTGAGGCCAATGCCAGGTTGTGGGCACAGCAAACAGCCTCAGTGGCCTTTGATAACACAACAGGTAAGTCTGAGGTCGAGGGAGACTGTGAGCAGAGCAAAACAGCCTAATAACACCGTGTCACACAGGAGGCTGTGAGCGAAGATGGTCCAAGACTTAAGTTAATGAACAAGTTAAGTTTAAATTGAAATAGGCCTAAGATTCATTTTAATAACAACTTCTTGAAAAAATACAACTTACAACGTGCCATATATAGCCTGAGGCTGAAAACTCATAGCCTATAAGGCCAAGTAAAAATGAAGGATCTAGGCCAACTTACCCAATTGATTTCGACATGGTTTGCTCAACTGGTTAATAATACCAAGAACACACCTACTGTATATAAAAGTTATAAGAATAGTCGTGAAACGAAATTTAAAACTATAACAAATCTTCCAGAAAACACTCAAACCATTATTAATCACATTTGACTTTAAAACCAAATCTACAATTTAATAATTATACATGCCTACTCTTGTCTATACAATAGCTCACAGAATAACGGGCAACGGCTTTATTTAAAATTTGAAACAGCAAATCACCAACAGGCGGACAAAACAAAACATGCTCACTGCAGGGTTGCCACTTGCCACCAAACATATTGACTACCCTGAAGAACACATTAACAACTAACCGTACACCATCTAATTATTTGAAAAATTGCCCTAAATCTTTACAAAGTTTGTAAACTCAGTGTCATTGATTTTTAAACAAAGGGCCGTCCAAATATTATTGCGTAACGTGTCAGTACTATTGCATGCCCTAAGAGAGCGTAGACGAAGAGCGCGCCCTTGCACGAAGATCGCTGATATTGAAAAAAATGGTGTCGTGCCTTTAGAGCGCAGTGGATAGAGAGCGCATGTCAAAATCGTAAGTTTAAAGCACGGGTTTACTGAAATTAGCCGGATGAATGACTCCCTTCACACTACGGTCGATTGTTTACCGTTATTCTCACTCTCAATACAAGTGGGCATTCCCATTAGAGCTTACTTCTTCCCTTAAATCTGTCCCTTAGGGCATCATCTAGGAAAGCCTCAAAACTACAAGTTGCAGCTAACCTTTTCAACTCAATACCATAGTCGGCAATACTCTCCCCCTCTTTTTGATTTCGTTTATAGAAATTTAACCTCTCATAGGGAATATTTCTTTTAGGAACATAATAAACTTTCAATGCTGCTATCATGTATTTAAAACTAACCTCACTTGGAGACTTTGGAACAAATTCTTAAGTACAGCGGCGTACATTTTAGCACCCATAATTGATATGAAATATGACACTTTATCATTATTATCTGTGATATTATTAATTTTGAAAAACTGTTGCAGTCTTTCATCATAATTCTCAAACGACTCTAACTCAGGGTCGAATTAATTTAACTTTCCAATTATCCGTTTTGCCATCGTAAGATCCTTTACTTACGTATTTCTCTAAGTAGCTGTAGAAGCACATGGGCTCATCAAAAATTGATTTTAACTCTTCTTGTTAAAATTATTTCGTTTCGAAATAAAATATTCCAGTTTCTTCGTGAATTTTCACCTCTTGCAGAAACCTGCTCTCTTGCAAACGAGCACGTGCAAAACGCAAAATCACTTTTAAACCGCACAAAATAAATGGCCTCGTCGCCAAGTTGACGTAGCTCACTTGTTACAATAAAATAAAAACAAAAATAAAGAACGCCACTTGAGAAAACTAATAATAATTTTAACAGATTTCAATGACTTTGGAGGCTGAAACAAACTAAGACTGATCGTACCTGTACTCATTTGCCGACTGAGCTCTCGTCGATCGCCTCGCTTCGATCGGTAGGGAGGGGAACCTCCAATCACGTATTGTCTCTTGATACGTTTCATTTCTATTCTATGATTGGTCCTAACTTCGGACTTAATTTACATTGGTATATACATGAATTTACAACATCTTGATACTTCTTGTATTCTTCAACTGTGACCCAGGGGATATATGTGCTATCTTTTGTCCATGTCATCTCGAGATATCGGAGTAAATGGTCCCTCGTAACTTGTAAAGGTGTAGTCGGTCGCTCCTGGGGTCTGAAGCAAAAAATCTTTATCCAGTTTTATACTGTTGCGGCCCAGAGTTCAAGACGTTACAAGGCGTTCAATATTTAAATTATTCATTGTTAATGTAGCACACTTTGAATTTGTATTTTAATTATGAAGGAAGTCAATTTTTGTTAATAATATTTTGATTCATTTAGGGTGAGCTGGTATTAAAAACAAATGGTATTGAGAGTTTACATGTACAAATGACTCCAACCTTTTACAAATGCCGCTCTTTGTGAAAAGGGTAGTGTCTGTCAAAAACTGAAAGGGGGTTATGCTCAGAAATGCAATTGATATTGTTTGAGTGAATTTAAAAAATTATGTCTTAAAATATGTATTTTCTTAACTTTTGACACCCTCTGATGTTTTTGTACATTTTTCTGTACTTATTTTGAATTTTTAAGTTCAATCTAAGTATTCTGTACTTTGGGGTTGTGTTTGGGGAAAAAAGAAAACATGGTTTGAAATATTACTGCTAACATTTTCCATCTTTAATCTCTCAATGTCAACAGCAAACTATAAATTAAGAGAAGAAACATATTTTTCTAATAAAAAATAAATACAAATAATACAATCTAAATACAAGGAAATAGAACCTGTGACAAGTACAATAAAGAAAAATGAATATCATTTCTAGGACATCTCTTAAGAACACCTGAAAACAGAATAAGCAGAAAGATAATAGAAACACTGTGGAGTAGTAAGAGCAAAGTTAGGTGATCACTGAGCTCAAGAAAGGCATGAGAGACTTGCACATAACAGTAGAGCATCTTAAAGAAAAACAGACACACTCAACATATTAAAGACAAACAAACAAGACTACAGTTAAAACAGAATAAGCAGTGGACAGGAAGAGTGGTAACGGATGAAGAAAAAAAACTGCTCTCAGAAAGGATGAAGAAGTACTGGGCTGAAAAAAAGAAGAAAGATAGAAACCGCAACTGACTTAAATGGTCCTATGTAGGCCGTAAAATTAAAATATAAATACAATCTAAAACTAAAGAAACTTAAGAGGCCACTGGATAGAGCCTGCGTTGCGTTTAAATGGTATAGGGAATTTAACATGGGAAATTTTGCGAACAATGTTATATTGTTATAGGTAGGTTAATGAACTAATTCCTAGAAAGTTTTCTCTGGAAGCATAGATTCATTAGTACTGCTGCAATTTTATAAAAACGGGCAAATTGAGTTTGGTTATAAAATAGAAATGTAATTACTGAATTTTTAGTACCTCCTATGTTCTTATGGAAAAATTATAAGTTTTTAGTTCATAAATACGAAATGTATTTGATGACGAAAGCAAAAGTGTTAGTGTTTACCTATATGGAGCAGCCTCAATAGATCCATGCTTGCAGAGAAAACATTTCCACATTTTAGTAATTTTTCTTGCTTAAAATATCGTTTGTAGTTTTTGCCCCTTGTTATTAGTGGCACTCAGAGTTGGTCCTGCGGCCGCTCTATCCAGCCCCCTCTTAAAACTAAGTAAAATAAATCTGATAATGCTAATTGCTACATTAAATTTATTATTGGAAACAAAGCATTTATTGATTATTAAATTATTTCAGTCTTGAAAACTAATTATAAATAAATGACTACAACTCGTCACACGTTAAGAAGAACAAGGACACAAATGGTATTTAGTTTCTAAAACCAAACACCACGATTAAATGCCCTTGATGATTTGACAATATAAAATATAAATTACAATGTAATATTGGAACCTTAAACATGTTAACTAACCGATTACATAAATGTACAACATTGTCATCAAGCCTTTAGAGTCCTTTTACAGTTTTTGAGCAATTTGTCACAACTCTTAATGCTGCTTAGTGTAATTTTTTTGATCAGGTATGGCTGAATAGTAAAAATACAATCTACAACTACTTTCACAAAATCACAAATGGCTTTCTAGTTTTCAAATAATTATATTCTGACACTTCAATAATTCAGTGATGTCAATCTGATGTCGTATATACTCAATTCAGTCTCCTTCGGCCAGGTCGGATGCCAGATAGTCCGATTTTGCCAGAAGTTTAGCTTATCCTAAAACCAAAATGAACAAAAATTAATCTAAAACAAAACCTCCTCCTCTATGTATATTTATGTAAGGAAATTACATTTCTTTGGTCTAAAACCCATTTTTGGGCAGCTAGAACCGGGTGGTACACTTTGTCAAAGCAGTCCTCAGAGTTAAAAGTTCAATCTCTTTACATAGATGCAAAATGGGGTCAAGCTTTACGGCCTTGAATTAGTAATGTGTCAAACAGTTTCTGGTTAGCGGGTTGCTAGCTGCTGCTGGGAGCCCTACACTCTGCAGAGTGTGTAAATAAATTTCTTCCTCACCCCAAAACAAGGCGGGAAAATGTTGTGAGCTGATGATGTTTATTTTTGTCAATAGAACTAATTGACAGTTTAATGAGAACTCTTCAATAAGGAGATACGTTTCAAAATAATTTTAAAGGAAATATTTTCTCTTAAAAATATGTTTTTGTGCAAAATGAAAGTATTTATTTTAAAATATTTTTGTTGAGCCCTTATTAGTACAACCTGCTTAGTGTTGCAAGCCCATCAAACTGAAGGGAATTATATTGTGCAGGCTATATCTTCTATTGTAAGTTTATAAAGGAATGTACTAATGTTAATTTTAAAAGTACTGTACCTTGGGATCTCCGTTAATCCATGGTTTCCCAATAAGCGTGTCTTGGAAATCCTTGTCACCCCCAACATGAACTCCATACACCAAATAAAACTAAACAAAATTCATAATAGGTAGTTATTAATTTTTAATAAACAATACAAACTACTACAATTTGATCACCTAGAGTGATAAACATGTACAAAGCACACCCCATTTATAACAAACCAAGTATTTGGAAGTACTAAGTATTTTAAAGTAATATAAATGCCTATTTTTGACCCTATAAATGGCATAACTATGCCAAGGGGACTTCCCGTCAAGGGTATTGTAAAATGTTGTTTTGAAAATACTTAGCTTGTGGCACATCATTAATAATTAATCATGATTAAGCGTTTTTCATTTCTGGGTTGAATGATACAAAACATGGGCTATCTCTAAACAAATTCTACAACACAGAACTTGATTCCTTGTAATAAATGTTTTGTTTGGCAAGGAAGTTTTACATGTTTGCTTTTATACGCTGCAGCAATAATGGGTCCTATGTCTCTATTGAAACACTTTTCCATTTTTGTGTGATTTAAAAAATTTCCCATGCATGTTTTTTGTAATTATTTTCCTACACTAAATTCTGTGTTCTGGAGGCCCCTAAGGCTCCATAAGACACATCCTATGTGCAAACAGGGTCTTTTTAAATTTTAATGTATTCTGTGGACATGATTTAGGTAGTCTAAATCACTTTGTTTCACCCTTTACGTGAAATAGTTTTCCCACAATTAAGTTGTAACCCTTAATTTTATCTACCCTGTAAAAAATGTTATTGAGGTTTAAAATAAAATATGAATCTTCTTACTTCTTGATCAAAAGGAGCCATTTTGCTTCTTCCACTTAGAGCAGGACTCAAACCATTAGCCCCTGGGTGATACTTCCCACCTCTTTGTTGTCTACAGAAAACACCATACCATCTGTAAACGTACAAAAACATGTTTTATAAATACTCATACAAAAAAAACAAACACATAAAGCCATGAGAATCAAAATGGAAATATCTTTAGTTTTTGTTTTCATGAATGATCTTGTTTCAGGTGTAATGCTAAACGATTATTGTTGTTTATTTATCCCTATGATATTAATAAAATCACTAAATCACTATTTGAGATGCCGACCACTCTCATGATAGTATTTTAAGGCAAATATGTGGTGAAGGATGAGTGGTAGTAATGAGTTATGAGGTGTAGTCTTGTTACAAACTAAGGCCAACTCTTCCTTAGAATGGGTCATTAATTAATAGCCCAATGACCAATGGAAATACAAGGACCAACAGCTTAA
Source organism: Matsumurasca onukii (assembly GCA_018831715.1). NCBI lineage: Eukaryota > Metazoa > Arthropoda > Insecta > Hemiptera > Cicadellidae > Matsumurasca > Matsumurasca onukii. The sequence continues at coordinate 30,191,168 of CM032062.1, read as the reverse complement.
CGTGACTTCCGAACCACGTGGGTCATGGTCTGATATGTCTAAACGATGGTGGGAGTTGATGCGGGTATCATCAGATGATTACTGAGACTACCTGAGCCGCTTTGACACACTGTTAAATATACAGCTTTTTATATACCTGGGCTCCAAGTGAGTTGGAAGTTGTGGTAGTCGTCTGCCCACATCCGGTCCTGGGAGGTCTTGAACATCTGCACAGTGTCGCCAATGTGAACCCCCACTTCCAACACTCTGCCGTCGTGGTCCTGCACTCCATCAAAGAGACGTCTGTTCCCTCGGGACATTGCCAGTACAATCTTGCCGGAGTTGGCACCGTACTGCCGATTCTTGGGCAACAGCCACAGTTCTACAACACCATAGCATTGAATCATAGCTATTGAAAGTGAAATCATAGAAAACCTAATGAAATTTAGTTGTTAACGGTTAACAACAAAATAAAAAATCTATTTAAAAGTAGTGTTGTAGTATTTTAGAAATTTTATTTAATGAATTATTGAATTATGTGTATTTTTATGAAGGTTTGGTTAAATTTTAAAACAACCTATTCGTTTCTGTGTATTAGTAATTATTACCTGTTGGAAATTTCTTTTTCTGTACTTGAGAAGACTGTGGTTGGTCACATAAGCAAATTAGCAAAGGCAAACTTATGTGTGCCAAACCATTTTCAATATTACATCATGTACGAAGGCTTAAGTAATAACAGTCTTCATGTGTATGTCATAACAATTACAAACATTTAAACACATTACTACACTATCGTACTAAAACACCTTTGGTTTGGCATTAAAACAAAAAAAATCAACCAACAAAAGCCAGTAGAAACCACTTACAGTTAAAAAATAAGATTTAGAACAATAAAAGTATGAAAAATAAATATGTACAGTTAATCAATGAATGTTGAAATAGAAACAAAAATGAATAACTAGAAAATCCAATAGAATTTTAAAACAAAACAAGTGAACCATTTCAAAACGGTTCATTTCAATTTGACTGGCCAACAAACTTGACCAAAATTCAGTACAGTCTCTATCATCTATCTCTAGTGAGTTTCTGTTCATTTATTATTAATGGTTTGTGCAGCTCCATAGAAAGCAATATTATAAAGCCAAAATAAAAAAAAATATATATATACTTCTTTATGTTGATAAGCCAAATGACTTTAGTTACGACAGTATATATATATATATTAAAAACATAAAACTAATGTATTCGACTTTAAGATAAAAAACAAAACGTTTAAAAGTGCTTAAAATTTTAAGCCTTATAATTTTCATTGGGAACCCCATCAGTGACACCTCATTTAATGAAGCAATATATATATATATATATATTAACAAAGGTGCTTAGTTACTTCTATTTTCGTTTTAGTATATACTGTAGATCTTAATTTGTATAAACGCTGAATAGCTAATTTATTACTAAATAAATTTGAAGACAAAAATGTTTGGAGCGAACCGGTCCAACTGTGGTGTCGGCATAAATATCTCATTTTGCTTAAAGAAATTTGCTACAAACAAGTAATTTAACACTCAGCCCTTTGAAACAAGTGTTTACCAAAGAAGAATTTTAAAGATGTTAATACAATTCAAACTAAACCCAAAACTCACCTGGGACAATCCAGTCTCCAGATGGGAGTTTGGCTGTGATGTCAAGTTGTCCATAACGGAATGAGAACGAGTTTTCTGTCGTCTGTCTGCCTGAGATGATGGGTGGTAAGATTATGTAGCCGGTTGCTTGCCTACTGCAGTGAGAGGTAACTTTAGAAGTGCATCTGCAAAACAAAGTAAATAACACTGTTTTAAGCTAAGTATTTTCTCATTGTCTTCTACGCCATTGGCAATTTTATTTAAGTGATAACACGAGAGGTTTTGTGCTTATTAGCAAAGTGAGGAACATTGGTATGTGCCCATTACCCCGGCCACATAGGAGCCATACCCACCAGACTAAAATGGGAGATGATATTAAATACAGGGAATTAGAACCCAGATTATCTGATGATACCTGCATCAACTCTCACCATCATTTAGTCATATCAAACCATCACCTGCGTGGTTCGGAGTCACGTTAAGCCGTTGGTTCTTGTATTTCCATTGTTAATTGGGCTATTAATTATAATGACCCATTCTAAGAAAGAGTCGGCCTTAGTTTGTAACAACTAACAAGACTACACTTCATACCTCATTACTACCACTCATCACACTCATCCTTCACCACATATTTGCCTTAAAATACCCTCATGAGAGTGGTCGGCATCTCAAATAGTGATATAGAACCAGGATAGTTGATAGTTTCATAGTATGTTAAACTATACTTCGTAATTCAATTATTACAGTCATGCTTTGGGTTACTTGCATAAACTAGAAATTGTTATAAATAAAATATAGCAAAGAATACTGTGGTTTCATTTTATACCTTCAAATTTCATCCAACCATGAATTGTAAATTTTTTTACAGAAACTGTCATTTTTTACTACATTTTGAAAGAAGGGTCAAGTTTATCCAGGCAAAATGACTTGTCTGTTGGACTACACTGCAGTACTCTGTAGATGATTGTTTACCTTGTAAGTGTCAGTTGTTGATCTACAAAGTAAGCTCCATATTTGTTTTCCAAGAGAGACGGAACAACAGAAGGATACTTGAGGCCATTTCTTCGAACCACGCTGTCTTTTAAGAACACAGTAAAAGAATCCTCCTAAAAATTTCACAATTTTGATTTATTATTATTGTTAGTTAAAAAGTTTAAATGCAAATTGCAATTTCAAATCGAGTAATTACATAATAATAATAACAAACCAGGCCAATACGCAGCATCAAAATCTGATTAAATTTACTGTTTGTTATATAATTAAAACCACTTTTTGTGTGAAAAGTTCCCTTCAAAGGAGAATTCCATTAGTCCATTTTGACTACCGGTGTTAAAATACAGTTTGATAAAGGATGTTTTAATTATTAATACAATATTATTGTTTTATTCCATATACGATACTTAAAATGTTCTTGCCATCATATTGCAAACATATTTTGACAGATCAAACTATATTGCTAACTAGCTTAGTCCATGCTTTTATACCGTGATTACAAACAAAATACAACCATACAAACTGTATTGTTTACATTACCAATTTTGACTGTAAATTCTCTGTATATTTTGAAGTTTTCTGTTTTACTAAAAATAATCTCAAGGTACTCACTGAGTCAGTTCCTCCAATCTGTTCAATACTGTTGAAGATGAACTGATCAACGACTTGCACTCCGACACAAGGACGCTTGCCGTTGTTGTAGGTTGTGGTAGAAGGTTGACATTGAGGCCTTCTGGTGGTGGTGGCGGTGGGGGTGGTGGTGGGGGGCTCCGGGGTGGTGCGTTGGGTTGGTTCAAAGTAGATTGGAGGGGCTTCGGTTGTTGTAGGATAAATTATTGGTGGAGTTTGAGGTTTTATATTCATTATCTGGGGCCTTGTAAAGACACTAGGTGGTGTGTTTCCTGATGTTATGGGTGGATATACTGTGGAGTTCGGTTTGGGCCTAGTCCCAGAGTTTGAAGGGATTTGAGGACGGATATATTCTGGCCCGTGTGGATCGTTGTCTGCAAAATACCGATCAAGTAAAATTAGTTGGTTTAAGATCCACTTTATCGTTGGATTCAAGCAAAATTTATTACACGGTTAATACAAGACGTACTGAGATTAAATGCCATGTGAGAAAATAAATACATAATTATGAATCGTACATTTGATTAATTATCAGATTTATTTACATTAACGCTTTAAAAACTAAACCTAAAAATTATCTCTATTGCTTTTAAGGAAAAAAACCCACACACACACATTTAATGAGTTTATTTTAATGTGTTTATTTTAGAATTGGTGTGGGCCTCTCTAAGAAAGAAAGGGATGTGTCTTATAATAACAATAAAATGTGTGTATTTTGAATCTGTATAGGAAAGAAAAATTCTTCTCTAAATATTTATCTTATGGCAAGAGTTTGCTTAATCAAAAGAAATCGGGTGTAGAAACTAAATCTTAAAATATTGGAAGGAGTTTTGCAAATTTGTTGGTTAAAAGTAGGTAGTATTGTAATGATAAGTGTTGGAAGAAGACCACCTATCAACTTTCATATTTGAATGAGCATAATTATGAGACTGGGAGTTCCCATTTGGGGAGAAACTATGAGTCGAAGAATTAGAGAAACTGGAATTGTAAGTGCTGGAGTTAGAGCTGGTGGAATGGTGATAAGAGTGTTTACAACTGTCAGATTTGCAGTCTGTCGAGTTGGATTTAACAATGGTGTCAAAACTATTGGTTTGTGAATTTGACAAATTAAAATATGAAGCACTCAGATTTTGAGAGGAAACGACCCTACGTTTGAATGAGATGAGTCATTTTTATTGATTTCAGATTTTATAACAGTGCACAAAATTTCTTTTCCATCTGTTGAATTGCAAAGAGTAAAATTAGAACTATCCTCCACACTGTGGACTGTAAGGTTGGAAGTAGACAGGTTTTGATCAGGATTAACGTCAACAACCGGTACACTGGGATGCACATCTGGGGAGTTGAAGGAATGTTGAGATGATGTTTCGGATGCTGGCATGTGAGGGGGACTGGTTGGGAAAGTGGAAGGTGCTTCTGTTGTAAATCTGGGAAGTTGTGGAGTTGGGGAGGAAGGTTTGGTAGGTAACATTGGTCTGGGCCTGGGTACAGGTACTGGATTTGTTTGTGTCGGGGTCAATTGCAAAACTCCATCTTGCTTTGAATCTGGAACATTTTAATTTTCAAACTCACCGTGATTGGGTTTTTAAACTGAAAATATACTATAACGTATTCAAATATATTTGTACCTCAATTTATTGTCCAAAGGAATATCGAATTACTATGTTCAAAACACATATTGTGTGTAGAGGTATTTTTCCTTTTTATTCAAATAACATAAATTATAGTATTCTGAATTCTAGTAGAAACAAACAAGCAATCCTGTATGGTAATAACTGTGTAACTATATTTGTAATGTGCTACGTGCTAGGTTTGCCAGGAAAGTAATGAAATACAAGAGGAATGAAACTATAGTTCAAAGAAAATAGAATGTTAGTATGTATGGAAGTCATGGTCAGTTTTATAGTCTGCAGCAAATAGTACATGACTTGGTTGGGTTATTCATTATATCTATATGTCTTTTAAAATTAATTTCAGTATATTTAAATTTTTCTCTCACAAAATGAAATAACGGTTCAGTACAATTATACATGGTAACATGGGCGCCGGCTTACAAAAAATAATGGGGGAGCTTGGCATTTGCCGGGGGGTCTGGGGGTCCCTTAAAATTGTGTAGTTCTTGCATTTTAGATCATCTTATTTAAACAGACGCATTACTATTTATACAAATAAATGTTGGGTTATGTTAGTGAGAATGTTATTTGTTAACTACTGTATATTTTGCAGGACAGACTGGAGAAGGATTTAATAGATACATGTTTATTACAGTTACAGTTCTTGTTGAGTAGCTTTGCAATGTTATTAAACTTCTTTAAATGGAGAAAAGTATGTTTTGTTTAATAGTGTATCCCTCAGGATTTTTCTTCAAATGTTATATATTTTAATAGTTTTAAAAATATAATTACTAAAAGGCGTTTAAGTATTCATTAAATTTTCAGAATAAAATGATAAGTAATGTAATATGGATAAATAAGTAACAGCAAATATTATTTTGTAAAAATATTTTTCATGGGGAAATATTTACGTCCATTTGACTCATAGGTAAATGAAATAAGGTAAACAATTTACTTATATTTGACTGAGAACAAAATTTTTATTCAATAAACATTACGAGTTTATTTTAGTCATATTTGATACAATCATGTAGGCTACATATTATTTCAGTGTTCAACGTGTTGACTTGAAAACTCTGGAGTTAAGAGGGCAAACATTGACCGACGAACAGAGTTTTTCTTAATGAAATCGTTGTTCAAAATCTTCAATTCAAGTCCGTCCAGGACGTCTTGATGGCCGTTGAGAACTGCCAGGTGGTTAAGATGTTTTTGTCCCATCGTTGAGCCGTTTTTGGCCAAACATTGGGGGGGCTGGAGCCCTTTGGGCCCTATGGAGTCGGCGCCCATGCAATCATATTAGTATTTCCAAGTAATTATTTATACCACATCATCTTTTAAAGCCGTCAAGTTTTACATAAATATTATATTATAATATTCAAATATTTATAATATAACTGAATGTAGTAAAACATATAATGCTCACCGTTAACGTAGTTATATCCTCTGAAGTTTCTGCTCCAGATGGAAGAGCCATCTTGGCCACTGACTTCCACCCAGTAGTACACTCTGTCATTTCTCTGCACTCTGAGGTCTGGCACTGTGAAGCTCCATTCATTCCCCTTCGGAATTGTCACTTCTCCTTTGTACAAACCATCGTTCACACCGTTCACTTCCCTGTTCACATCCACGCGGTACTTGAGCAGGTACACGTTGCTTTGTTCATATGGTCCTAAAATAAAAGTATATTATGTCATGTTGTTAAATGGATGGTGTGGCAAGTTTGAAGTGTTAGAACGTTTTATTATGTGAGTGTTTAAAAATAATATGACACAATTAAACAGTAAAACTATTGGAAACAAGTACTCTGCAACAAACAGCATTTTAATTGATCAAAATCGTCATGGGTCCGACAATAATGCCATAGACGTGGTTTAGAGTATTTGAAATATATACTAACTAGTAAACAAATTAAGTCAATACTGTTATTTTTAGGATGAGAAATTAAAAATTATTTGTCTAGTTTCAAAAAATTTAAAAATCAAGTTTTGTGTCATCATATGTGTGTTGTTGAGTATACGGCTTGGTTTGAATCTTGACAAGTCATATAAATGAAAATCTTCTATACTGTTTAACTTTTTTTCTGACTTACGTCAAGTACTTTCATCAACGCTTTTATATTCATGATTTTCTTGTAGTATATGCTCAGCGAATGATGACTTTATTCTAGTGGTATTTTTTGTACGTGTTGTGTAGTCATAACACATGTTTATATTTACGTATGCTTATAATACTAGAATATTGTTTAAAATATAGATGTGGATAAAATAGCTGTTAATAAAACTAAGTTAATTCTTTTCTATTATTTAAAACTTAATTGAAGTGTATAGAATGAGAAGTACGTAAAGCTTTTATATCATGGTCTTTATTTATTGATTCAAAAGAAAGACATATTTAATTAATATAGAAACTGTCACAACTATACACCAAATGCACATTTTCAGGTAGATCATTATAGCTTATATAAAATCAGGATAGTTATTAATTTAAAATTGTGTAAAATGTAGAATGTTATTAATAGTTTAGTGAAATGATACACAAAACCAATACTGTACTTTAAATAATTAATTTACGAAACCTTTCGCAAGAATATATGGGAAACACAAATTAAAGGTGATTTATTTCAACAGCACATTAAGACAATAAAAAAAGCACATTATCAATTGTTAAAAAAATTGTTTTACTTACATCTAAGATAAACAGAAAATATAGTACTCTAAAGTCTTAGTCGAACGGTCTAATTGTTGTATAATATAAAAAATGTAATGATGACTTGAGATTTTTGATGAATGCTTTTAAAAGTAGAATGTTGTTTTGTTATTTAATACGCAGTCAAACACTTAAATAGTAACTCAAAAACCTGTCCACCAAGCTATTTATTGGCTAAATTTTCTCCCCAAAACAGGCACTAAGTCTTTAAAAAAGTTACAACAGACAACTATGGCCGAAAATTTGGCCAATGTCCGAATTTGCCAGCGACCAAATTTCTCAATTAAGGGATCACTTGCAAAAGAAGTGGGTTTTATGCTCTCAAAACAAAATAAAATTTAATAGACTTAAGTCAAAAGTAAAAACTATCTACCAAAGTCGAAACTTGTTTGCATCAACTTTAGCACAGTAAGAACCAGTGGACAGTATTCTACATGTCTAAACCCTATATTCACTAGGCTTGTCTCGAGCGACTTAACTCAGTCAAACCTCGCTTGTTTGATAATGCATTTCCTGTGCAATAAGACAGTTTCGACCTGTACATCGATACGCCAGGGGCCGACCTATAGAATCGCTCTAATTCAAATAGTCAGTTACCGTTGAGCACGAAATAGTCAGATCACGCAGACTCCCGTGCAACGCGGTCCCATATTCATCAAGACATTTCTTCTTTTTAATTTCTTTTCCGCTTCGCTTATCGTCCATGACGTTATAAGCAATCATATAATCTATATATACTCCACTACTATAATTATGTCTTTAAGCTAAAATAATTGTCAAACTCTTCAACCTGCATTACAGTGAACTGTGTAAGATGATGATGATACCTGGTAGGTTGACCCTGATTCCACTGCCGTCCAAGTAGAGTATGCTAGGTTGTGGACTGTCGGCCCAGCTGTTGGTTGTTCCAACAGGCAAGAGTTGGTTGTATCCAGGGTTACTGTTGGTGTTCTGAGGCCGTGGTGGGTTCACAGCAAACGCGGGGGTGTTGGGCTGCACTCTGTTATCTATCGCCGCTCCTGCACCGTGAGGGTTGCGCACTAAAACCACACAACACTATAGTAACTAGTTCTCTATCTACCGACCATGAAGTACAGTAGTTACGAACTACAACGTAAAACAGTTTGATTTTGAATACTGGACTCGTGGCGTGGTCCTGTAGCATCATGTGGTTTTGAGGATGATATAGGTCTAAAGCGGCTCAGATAGTCTCAGTGATCATCTGATGATACCCGCATCAACTCCCACCATCGTTTAGACATATCAGACCATCACCTGCGTGGTTCGGAAGTCACGTTAAGCCGTTGGTCCTTCTATTTCCATTGGTCATTTAGCTATTAATTAATGACCCATTCTAAGGAAGAGTCGGCCTTATTCGGCCTTAACTATAGTTTGTAACAAGACTACACCTCATAACTCATTACTACCACTCATCATACTTATCCTTCACCACATATTTGCCTTAAAATACCCTCATGAGAGTGGTCAGCATCTCATATAGTGATTTAGTGAAATTACTTAAATTTAACCTAGTTCAAGTAACATAAAAAATACAGTAGATGTTGTAGAAACAGCTAGGTATTTTTAGAAACCATGTGGTTTGTGCGAAATAAGTAAATAATTAACTTAAGTAACTATACCCTAAATTGTTTAAGGTTTCTAGCTTCCATTTTTATTTCCTAGGTGTGAACTGACTGAGCTCAACCTGACAGAATTCTTATAATTTAAAAAAAGATGCACATTAGCTGTTGTGCTAGATCATCAATGATAGTCTATTTACATGACAAAAATTATTTTGAAAAAGATAAAAATATTTTAGAATTATTATCTTCTTTTTTGATAAATTATACACTAGAATATTAAAACAATGTCCGGTCAGATCCTGCATCAATGAGAAGTAGGAGGTCCTGAATCGACGAACGAATGTTTGACCGTACTTTGATGTGAGCCGTTCCAGATTTCAGAGGCAGAGTATAACGGCTTAGTCAACTAGTTAGCCGATTCAAAGGATGATCAGAAGAGTGTTATGTGTAAACGATGACGAGAGAGAAACCACACTTGTAAGTTAGCAAATTAATTTATTTAACTTGAGTAATATCACATGTTGCACATTCACCACTCGCCAGTAAAGATGACTTTTATCATCATGTTCAGATCAGATCAGTATCAGATGTTGGAGGAAAGTGCTGAAGTTGAAGCTGAAACTTTGGTTGGCCGACAGATCGTTCTACAGCCTGGTGGAGTTCTTCTCCTGGCAAGCTCAAGAACATTCCTAAATACTGATGATGTGACTCTATTTTTAATCTTGATTATTGTAAAATAAAGAATGCTGATTTCTGACTTACCCGGGACTTGGTAGTATCCGCGATGTTCCCGGTTCCAGGTGCGACGCCCCAGTTGTCCTCGCACCTCCACCAGGTAGTAGATGGTATCGAAGTAGTTGACTCGCAAATCCGGCACCGTGAAGGTCCAGGAGCCACCACGAGGGATCGTCACTTCACCGTTGTATTGACCCCTTTTGGAGCCCCCCAGGTCTTGGTTCACGTTCACATGGTACGCTAGCTGCTGGTACTGGTCACTCTCGTCGTAGGGGCCTGGAAGAAACCATATGGTTGGTTCAAAGTCACATTCTGTAAATGCGATTCATTTTCTAGTTTTTATAGAGCGAAATTATCTCACGGAGGAAGTCATTAGAGCTCGAGGCGACCAAAAACAATCTCGCCATTTGAAACCAAGAAATAAAATACAAGGTCATCGAAAAATGTGTACGGGATTTGAAAGTGAAATAAAACGTTTAATATAATTGGTAGAATTTTGATTTTTACATTGAATTAGCATTGAATTTATAAGATTTCAGTGTAATTGTATGTTTATGAAATAAAACCTTTATTTATACATATAAGTTCAGTTCAAACTGGACTCTTGTTCGCTGGGTTTAGCCCGCGCTCTGTCTGCATTAATTCTAAAAGCCTTTGGTAAATAGAGCACATATTCTACTGTAATAACCAGCTTTGAAAAGTCAAAAGCACCTATCAGTTCTCATCACTTCTCAACTGTACGAAGCTGACGGGTAGCTGCGAACAACTATTAGCATTCAGTTGAACGTGTAGAAGAGTTAGTTATATAGGACAGAATGTGTGGTGTTATAGTTTAGACTTTAGAGAATATGATATGTTTTTCAAGCATTCGTCAAGATCTGATGTTTAATTCGAGGTCCTTATAACAGATCTCGCATCGCAATTATACAAATTCCGTATCCACGTCAAAATTGAGATGTTAGTTTGAAAGTTCATACACTGGAAAAGTCCGTTCTTTCCTTTTACTTAAAATTGAGATAGTATTAAGTTTAATTACCTTCTTTGTAGCCTGGTGATCCTGATGAAACTTAGATGCTAGATGTGGTGCTGACGATCGTTTCGGTCTAATAAGAGCTTAACACTAAACTAACACTATAACTGTTTTATACACTGTTTATTTACACTTTACATGGGGCAAACTTTATACGCCGCGCCACCGCCGCGTAAACAATAATGTGTCGACACCTCTACCATCCCCCACGTTGCCCTTCAATGAATACAAAGTTTGCCCCATGTAAAGTGTAAATAAACAGCGTTGTGTGTATATAAACAGATATAGTGTTAGTTTAGTGTTGTGCTCTGAATATGGTCTTATTAGACCGAAACGATCGTCAGCACCACATCTAGCATCTAAGTTTCATCAGGATCTCCAGGCTACAAAGAAGGTAATTAACTTCAAATAGGTCCTGAAACCGGAAATCATAATTTATTAAGTTTAACTTTATCACGGATAAAATAAGCACCACAATGCCTTCAACAGGAGGTGTAATTACATGAGTCACATAGCGGTTTCAGAGTCGTTAGACAAGATGAAACACACAACAATGAGTCAAGTTTCTGCAAGTGCAAGGGCAGCGAGGCGCTTCTTACTTGAACAAGTCGGAGGTCATTGCATGAGGAAAACAGAGAAATAAATCACGTGTTTCCAAGGCTAATCACGGAGTTTGAAGTGATCAGGTGAAAATAATATCCGGTAATCAGCCATTGATACGGTAATGACCAACACTGATTAGTGATTACTTAAACAGCTGTTCTTGCAATCAAACGTATCGTGTGTGCATGGCTGGTAAACAATGATAGAACCAGGATTCACAGCAACGTTCAAACAAGCTTTAATTAAATTAAATCTTAATTTTTTTTACCAAAATCACAAAATTAGAAAGTATAGTACGGTTTGAAAACATTTAGAAAAGGACGCTTCTTGGAATACAACCACTATGATTGTACTGGTATTAAATAAATAAATAATATATACTTTGAAACCTGTACCGCGCAGTGAAAACAACACGAAAGATGTTAGGCGAGGCTATAGCTGTTAGCATTTGAATCCGTGAGACGGTGAGGGTATAATTTACAGGTTTTTATATACAAAACAACCTAAACCCCAATGATTTAGTTACTACCATTACATATACCTTGTAACTTAGGCAATGTTTTTTTCGTGAGTAGGCCTATATGAGTAATATTGAAGTCTGAACGGTATAACTCAAACACTGAGATATTCAGGAGTCTTTTATTCACCAAAATGATACTTCATTACATTTAACTTTCCCTAAAAACCTATTCATATTGTTTTTGTATCTTTTGCTTTAATGTCAACGCCTAAGTTCACAAGTGCTATTTGGAACAAAAAAATGTCTAAATATATAATAGAATTGCTTAAGAGTAAAGTAAAGTATTTAAACTGTCTCGGAAGCCTTGACTTACCTGGGATGGTAATCCTTACTCCTGTCGGGTTCATAAACTCAAAGTTAGGGTTTCTGTAACCATTAGCGACAACGTTGTTGTTGAAACCCCCATTGTTCCCCACTTGACCACTCTCTCCGTTCCCGATCTGAAAACTGTTCCCGTTCACAGTCTCCAAAGTATCCACTTTAATCCCCTCCTGAGCCAGTTGCTGTCTTATTATATTTTCTAAATCAATATCGTTAGGGGTTCCCGCAGTTGAGAAATTGTATTGGTAAGTGTTCTGGAAACCATTTTGGTAGTTCGGTTGCTGGAAACCATTACGGTTTTGAACGTTGTTGGGACGTAGCACATTAGCATTGTTGTTGGATGCCGCCCCCCAGACCTCCTGGAAGCGGTTGTTCCACGTTGTGACCGGGTAGCGGACTCCTTGCGAGTGGACGGTGAGAGGGAACAACAGTAACACTGACACGAAGGTTACCATAGCGACGAGTGACCGGACACGACTGACCGGTGCGCCGTAGCGATGGGCTTATGGTAATGCCTCTGCTCTCCCACGAGGCAAGCGAGGGATTCCCTCGGAGGTTTCCCTACATCGATATATCGAACTCGATATTTCAATATCATTGGGGTCTGGTTCCGAGTTATTTAGTCGATTATTGGATTAAACTAAAATTAAAGGACCAGAAACCGTCGAATATCAATTCTGAGCATTGACTGACAGAAAATCCCGATTCAGGTCTGTGTGATTGAAGCCAATCCGATCCTCCATGAATGTGGGTGAAGACCATCAAGTAAGTATACGGTTTATATAAATAATTGGACATCTTTATTATGCATCAAAAGGGTTTATTTCAGTTTTGCACTCGGTCAATCCCAGAGGTTTTTGAAGATTTGGTGAATATAGAGAACAAAATTCATTTTAATGGCCGGCTATAGCAACAATAAACAAGATGCGCACTAACAAGCCTATGAGGCATCACGGATGAACCATGTGAATAATTATAGTCGGTGGTGAATAGTTTTAGCATTTAGTTGCGACTTGTGAGTTGTGAAGTCCATAACATTTGAACGTGTGACCTTACATTCTAACTCAGCCTCTCAGGACAACTAACCGTGTATAAAGAGTGTCTCAGACCAGTGAAGCCACCTGTATCTAATAAAGGGTGTTTTGTTTTAGGGAAAGAGTATTATACTTGTAGAATTTGTTTATTGAACTTTAAGAAATGCTTCGCCAACAATTTTAAAATGGATATACCTTATCCCATAATATAATTATAGAAATTGATTAACTAATAATTAATAAGCTCTGAAAAATTCCATTTGTTATTGAACTGTGTTATTGCAGTGCATTGTGTAATAATGTGTGACACCTACTTGCAATGGATTTTTCTCGAAACAATATCAATAATGAGGTTCGAGCATCGATAGTCGACAGATGGGTATCTGGTTTCATGAGTGTGGGGCGGTGCCAACGTGACGGACGAGGAAAACCTGGCTGGAGTCGTGAGATTCCTACATCACGTGTTGCGCGCGCTCGCGGCATACTAAACCTCGCCAATCAACTCACAGATTTGCGATAAGTAAGGAGATAAATAACTTTCGGCAAGGTCTGCCGTCTTCACGGATTAACACTGAATATTGTAAAGAAATTCTCTTGGCAGAGCGTTGGTTTTATGATGGAGGCGCCATAAATAGTTTGGCACCGGTTGCTTACGTACAAGTCAACTTTGATAACCTGTTGTGAAGATTTCTCCTTTATTTACAAAACCTTGATTGGAGGTGGTTTTATATGCGTATTTCTGAAAGGCTTGTTGTACAGCTAATCACCTGTTTCGTTGAGCCTTTTATACATAACTGTTTTGTTTATTCATGTTTTAGGAAGTGGTTTTCAAGTTAAGTTACAGCTATACACCTTATTCGTCTATGTCATAATATAACTTATATTTGTCAACAAGCTCAGTCCTGTGTTATTACGATGATGAAGTAATTTAGCCTATGCATTTATTGTACGTCATGCCGATTTAAAGTAAAAAAATTGCGGTTTCAGTTTAAATTATTTTACGAAGTTCGAAAAGAGTCGCTTTGAAGAGGATGATTTATTGCGTTCTAAAAAGACCTCTACACTGTACTGTCGACAGAGGTTTTAACGTTATATAGTTGTTGGTTGGTATTTCACAGTAATCATACAGTATCAAAACACTAAGTTCTCACCTGGTATAGTAATCCTCAAGCCCTTGTCCCTGTAGAACTGAAACCCGGGAGCTTTCCCATTCTGCGCCTCCACGACGCTGAGAAGAGCCCCGAAAAAACAAACACAAACACAGATTAATGAAGATGTCATGTTGCCAGTGACAAGTGACAACCTCACACAGCTGGTGACCGGCGCGAGTGCAACACTGCTGGCAGAGGTTGCAGCAGGTTATGTTGGGCTGGTTTACACGAGTGGAATTACCAGGAGTCATTTGATCAACGAGTTTCTGTGATGAAAGTACAGTACGTGGACAGCGCCGGGGATCTCCAACACCAACGCCCATGAAACTGGAGCAACCGAGCAGTATAAAATATTGTCACGAGTAAAGTAATGGGAATGAGAAACGCTAAAGCTAGTTTCTGTTGTCAAGTCTAAGCGCCAGTAAGCGGTGATTTTCATAGTATGTGCTGGTATATCAAATCCTGGGTTTTGGGTACATAAAGGTGTTTTCTATTAAATGGTTGGAGGACATTCCTATCTCAATTTAAAACTATGCATTGAGTTCTTGGTTTGAAGTTTGTTGTTGACGATTGGAGGATTTCACCCCTCCCCCTACTTATACGGTAATCAACATGTCTGAATCTTGAAGATATCCCAATAAGATGTGTTCAACTCTAGCCATTAAAAGGTGTACTGTTTTTGAAAAATAACTACACATTCACACTTTACTTTCTGAGAAGTTACGTGACAGAAATTTAAAATCAGTTCGACCTGCAGCTAAGTGCTAAAGCCCCGCTGGCATGAGTGGAGCGAATTTTCTTTCGCTCGCAGCTTCGCTTCGGCCTCAGCTTTTCTTTTGTGCTCGATTACCACAAGAGTTACAAGACTGTTGGCTCATGAAAATTAAACCAACAATGTGACCTGTAGAGAGCATACACATTTATGGATATTCTGGGTCCCATGTTGTTCATATTATATCACTCAAGTATGACACTGGGGAGTTCAATACGCCGATGACACAACTTTAATGTTCACAGCTCCAACATTGAATAAACTAGAAATAGTTTCCCTTCAATCCACTAACACTTGTGTGCAGTTTTTCGAACAACTAAACCTTAAAACTAACCTTAATAAAACTAGATTATTGAAGTGTAATATTGGTCGCCACATCAACAATGAAAGCCCACTGGTACTTTTAAATAATAACCAAATCAAAGAAGTGGAAAACTTCAATTTTCTAGGTATAATTAATCTAGATAGAAAATTAAATTGGGACTCTCATATCGAGCATGTATGCAATGAAGTTTCAACAGGAATCTTTATGCTCAGAAACCTAGCAGGTTATTGTTCCAGAGAAATTTTGAAAATAGCATATCATGGTGTTGTTTATCCGCATCTAAAATATTGAACATGTTTATGGGGAAACTGTGCTAAAACAAAAATAAGTCGGATATTTGTTTTACAGAAATATGCCGTCCGAATCTTAGACAATCTTAATCTAAGAGATTCGTGCCGAAATTCGTTCAAAAGACTAAACATTCTTACTTTTCCATCAATTTACATTTACGAAACTATCATGTTCTGCCTCGATATATGGCTGCCTGGTACAAGGCAATGAAATTCATAATCATGGTACGCGGTCGGTAGACAACTACAGAGTTGAATACCATAGACTGGAATTATTTAAAAAGTTACCATCACAAACAGGGATATTATTGTTTCAAAAACTACCCTTAAATATAACAATTTTTAAACTTTTTTAATGATTTAAAACATAATTAAAAAACTACCTTGTATCCAAATCATTTTATAATATAGAAGAGTTCTTAGAGCACTTGCTTACTACTTAAAAGTCTGAACAATTTTCATAATTATTTTATAATCAAATTAAGTTTTAAAATTATTGGTATAATAAGGATAGTGGCTCATATATTTTCTTGTTATTGTTAATATTCCAACACGATTTTATATTGTTCGGAAATAAATATTATTATTAAAGATTATTATATAAGGTTTTGAAACAGTGCTCAAAGTGTTCGGGGGGTCAGAATCGGTGCTCATTGAATGATCCCGGGCCTGGGTCTTATCATGATGATGACATGAACATCTAATTTTTCCAAAGGGAATTTGCTAGTAAAAAGGTGTTTTTTTTTACTCAGAGCTTTAAAAAGTGCGCACACATCCCCCGCCTCCTCGCCCTACAGCATGGGGAATTTAAAACTTCTTTGTTTGTAAATAATTTGACGTGTTTTCCTTAGGTGTGTTGCTTGATAATGGGACTCCCACTGCTATCAATACGCTATGGCCAAATCCTCAATAGATACTATTTTTAAAGTGTCATATGTATAGTTATTATTATAGTGATGTTAATAAAATAATATTCATGTGTAAAATTATTATAGCTATAATATTGTTATATTTTACCGCAAATCGATTAGTAACGCAACTCTCAAAGGTACTAATCTGCCTTGCCTACCTCAGACTTCAGTGCAGTGTTGCTGCTACAAGCTCTTGATTTTGCTTCTTTATAAAAGTAGCAAAAGGCCTAGGTACAGCACTTTTCTTATTTCAGAAAAAATTGTTACGAGTCAATAGTTCAGTTCAGCCAGTCGAGCTGATAAGAGGTTCTCAAAGGTCGCGCGCTGCTACTGCATACTGCACGTTACTACTTGAGGTGTATTCCTGTATAATCTGGTAAACTTTACTTTCTTTATATAATGAGTGCGATCTGTGGCGTTTGTAACGAAAATGTTGTTAAAGACGGTAGTGAGGTGAAGTGTAGTGGTGGGTGTGAGGGATTTTTCCACGCTGAATGTGTGAAAGATAACGTTGACAGCACGAAAACGCGGTCGGCCTGGAAGTGTGCGGAGTGTAAGGGTTCATCACAGAGCAGCTTAAAATCCAGCACATCGGCTACTGCGATTACCAAGGAGTTCCTCAGGCGAGTCATAGAAGAGTTTAAGGGACAAGCTTTTGTACAACTTTGTAGTACCCTTTAGTTCACCCACCCCTAAAGGGTACTACAAAGTTTTGTAGTGATGCATTTGATACCACCAACAGCCTGCTTAGTGATCGTAAAGTGGAGCTTGCTACTATAAAGAAGCAAAATCAAGAGCTTGTAGCAGCAAACACTGCACTGAAGTCTGAGGTAGACAAGGAGGATTAATACCTGCTCTGTGGAGGTAGGCGAGCTACACGATAGAGTTCGAGCCCTGGAGCAGTACACACGGCGCAACAACGTTGAGGTCAGCGGGATCCCAGTCACCCCTGGAGAGAACATGATAGCAGTCGTCAAGGACGTTGGAGCAGCCCTAGGAGTGACGATCAAGGACAGAGACATTGCTGCAGCTCATCGGGTACCGTCTTTCAAGAAGGAAAACGTGCCGTCGATCGTCGTGCAGTTCCAACACCGAGCAGTCAGAGATTCCTGGGTCGCCAACTTCAGGAGCAAGAGAACTCTCACCGCATCAGAGGTAAACCATGCTTTTCCTCCTAACCGTGTCTGGGTCAATGAGCATCTCTCTCCAGAGAACAAGATGTTCCTGGGCAAGCTCAAGAAAAAGTGTCGGAAATTGGCTTCAGCTACGCTTGGTGGGATGGGAAGTTCTTCGCCCGAAAGTCAGATGGGGAAAGGTATACAGAATTCTGAGTGAAAGGGACATTGAAAATCTCAAGTGAGAAGGGTATACACAAGAAAGGAGTGCTTAAATAATTGTATTCAAGGGTTATTTTTCTTTCAATCAAGTAATTTACTATAAGAAAAGTCTAAACTAATGAATTGTTTCACTTTTATTGTTTAAAAAAATCAAAACTATGATTCTCTTAGTTCAGAATTTTTTTATGATAGAAATACCTTAAATAACTTAACTTTTTGCATTTAAATATAAGGAGTTTAAGTAAAAACTTTAATAACTTCTTACTTGAGTTAGACCAAGTTGATATTAAAATAAATGTTATAGTTCTTTCTGAAATTTGGATTAATAGTGATGAGGTAGCATTTTATAACATACCAGGATATAATAAATTGTCCAAAACTAATGATACCTATCGTTCGGGTGGGATGATTTGTTTTATAGATGATGCTCATTTTAGATAGACCTATTTATAAATATCCTTGTTTAACATTATTATAATAAAATTAATATTAACTTTTCTATAGCTGATGTATTATTTTTAAACATTAAATCTAAAAATGTCAAGTTTAATTTGTGTTTTACAATTAAACACAAAATTAAATTGTATTTATAGATTACAAGAGTACTCAGAAAAATCTTTTATTGATGAGTTGAAGTTAGTTTTACCGAATTTATCAGGGAACTCAATATATTTAGGAGACGCCAATCTGAATCTGTCAGATTTATCATCTTCTAATGTTCAAAGGTACCATAGTTTAATGTGAGATAATGGATTTGTATCTGTAATTAATTCTCCCACCAGAATAACACAGACAACAAAGACCTGTATTGATCACATCTTTATAAGACACAAAAATATAAATAACTTTCAGAGTGCTATTTTTGATGTAGGAATAACTGACAATTCTTTTCCAGGGTTAGTATACAATACAGGAAATTTGTCCAATGCAACTAAATATTTTAAAGAAAAAACTATTATTGATTACGAGCTACTGAAACAAATAATAAGAGAGGTAAATTGTGATGAGCTTTACGTGATTAAAGATGTAGATATTTTTTTAAATAGATTTCATTCTATTTTATCAAATTTGTTAAAACAGAGTGAAAGAATTCAAGCACCGAAAAGATTGGATAAGGCAAAAGTTAAAATTCCATGGATTAATAAGATTTCAAAAAAGGACTGCTAAAAAGATTTTAAAAAAGGAAAAACTATTTAAAATTTAAAACGAAGACCTTATGACTTAGCAATTAAAAGCTATTATTCAAAATTCTGCTCTCAATTGAGTGCAGACATTGAAGTAGCAAAGCATAATTACTATTCAAATAAAATTCGAGCCTGTGGAAGTGATGTGAAACAACAATGGCAAGTAATCAATAATTTAACTGGAGAGACAAAGTGCAAAGTCATTGATAGGATAGAGACGTTAGATAATACTGTTGTAACCGACCCTTCTGCGATTGCAGAACAAGTGAACAGGTATTTTATCAGTGTAGATAAGAGACAAGCAAATAGTTCAAATATTATGGCCTTGAGGCCAACCACTGGTATATATGATTCCTTCTTTGTAACTCCGACTACTAGAGATGAAATTTTAAATATTATTCATGGTTTGAAAAATAAAAAATCTTCTGGTTTTGACGGTTTTAACACAACATTAGTCAAATAAGTAGGAGATTGCATCGCACCAGTTTTGTCATACTTAATTAATTTGAGTTTTGAATATGGTGTACTTCCAGCAAAATTAAAATCTAGTGTAGTTGTACCAATCTTAAAAAAAAAAATAATTACAAAATCGATAACCTAAGACCAATTAGTTTATTATCTGTCTTTTCAAAAATTTTGAGAAAGCTATGAAAACCAGACTAGTTAGCTATGTTGACAAAGTAGGGATTTTGAGTTCCAATCAATATGGCTTTACACAAAATAAATCTACGGAAGACGCGCTATTGAATGTTTCAGACAAAATCTATGCACATTTAAATGATACTTATAAAGTCACTGGCCTATTTATAGATTTTAAAACAACTTTTGACTTGGTTAATCACAAAATTTTACTGCAAAAATTGGGAGATATTGGAATAAGAGGGGTTGCGTTGAACTGGTTCGAGAGTTACCTGGTGGGGAGAACTCAGCGAGTACGAGTGGTGATGCTCTGAGCTCTCCGTTACCGATCCAGACCAGGGTCCCCCAAGGGGCGGTGCTCTCGGCAAATTTGTTCTTAATTTTTATCAACACCTTACTTACACAACCTTTAGTAGGTACTACAAATGCATTTGCCGACGACCTCGCAATTTTCTATTTTAACAAAAACATTAAAAATATATGGGACGATATAACTCACGACCTAGACCTGCTTAGGTCCTGGTGTACACATAACGAAATGCAGATTAACGTAAAAAACAAAATACATAAATTTCCATCATAACAGTTTTGTTTTTTGTAATTCTCTACAATTTCATACCATTAGCTGCTGTAAACAAGGGCCGTGTAGTTGTAAAACCATTGAAAAAGTAAGCAGTCTAAAGTATCTGGGTGTATTTTTTGACGAAAAATTGAGTTGGGAAAACAAATTACATCTTTACACAGCAAGCTCAAGTTTGCAATCAGAAATTTTTACCATTTGAGGAATTTTTGTGACGTCAGTCTCCTAAAAATGCTTTATTTTGCATTAGTTCATTCACGTCTTCAATACGGAATAAATTGTTGGGGGCCGCCTACAATTATTTAATAAATCGCTTAAGAACTACTCAAAATCATTATATTAGAATAATTCTAAAGAAAAATAAAAGGGACAGTTCATTTCCTTTATATAAAGAACTAAACATACTTCCTACTGAACATCTTTTTGTCTACAAAGTTTTAAGGCAATTTTATATTAGAAGCGGCAATATTGCGTCAAATGATTTTTCTTATATTACAAGGAGTTGTGTCAGAAACGAATTTAGACTACCAAAAGTTAATAAGTCAATATTTAGAAGGTCAAACTTTTACTTAGGCCCAAAATATTTTAGCAAATTGCCCCAGAGATTAAAAACTGTAGAAGTGTAAATAGATTTTGTACAATGATTTCGAAAAGGTTACTTAAACAAGACAACATACTTGCTTTAAATAATGTTGTAATTTAAATTTTGATAGTTATTAAGGTCTAATAGTTAGTAAGATCGTGTCTGTATAATTTTACTGTGTATTTTATTATCTAGGAAATGGTAGTTTTTGTTCAGAAACTAAGTTATGTTTATTTGTTGTAGAATAACTGTATATAAATTTATTAGCTCAATTTAGTTTCATTAGATGTATCCTCATGTACATACTTGTTTTTGTTAGTAAGATCGTGTCTGTATAATTATGTAAGCTCAAACGTACTGTGTATTTTATTTTATTATCTAGGAAATGGTTTTTTTTGTTCGGAAACTAAGTTCCGTTTATTTGTTGTAGAATAACTGTATATAAATGTATTAGTTCAATTTAGTTTCATTAGATGTATCCTCTTGTACATACTTGTTTAGTTATAAGCGCTGCAGAGAGCTCGATTTAAAAGGTAATATAAATATTGCTGAACTGTTGTGTTATTTTAAATGAATTTTTTTGTTGAACTGACCACACTACTAGGATGCGTGGTCAGTCAATTTCTCTTTATTATTATGTATGTATAAAAATGTTAATATTTTGAGAAATAAACTTCATTTATTCATATAGCAGCTATACTTAAAATTAAAATCAATAACCTTAAGTTTTTCCACGATTTTAATTAAGCTGTACGGAAAGTCAATGATATTATTATATTTATTGTTTAGCAAATTCATAATGTAAAGTGCCTGCAAAGTATGCGCTAGGAAAGATCGCAATAATGTGTGTTAATATCGAGAAGATATTGTAGGAGTTAGACCACTGTTCTTACCGATGATATTTAGTTTTATGAATACTGCATTGTATTACTAATTATTATGTTCTGAATTTTAGCTTTATTGTTATACAACTAAATTTCTCCCCCTTTTTGAGAACTTGATGTAACGGTAACGGGTAATTTGATTTCAGTTAATACTGGGTTTGATTGAACATCTTTCTTCACCGTTCAAACGACAGACCGAGAGGCAAGAACGATTGTGTACGAGGAAAACCAAACAATGTTGCGCTGGATATATTATATTGAACATAAGAAACCATATTACTTGTTTATTGTCATTTCTTTTATCACAAATTAAAAAGGTGTCCTGCGGTAATTCCTCAAAACTTTCAGTTTCCAATGCAAGTTATTGGTGCGGTTACACTTATCAGAAACAACACAGCTTTTCATAAATAAATATTTTATTTCGTTAGGAAATTACAGTACATTGTATGAAATTCGTCAAGTTTTAAATATTTTAAAAGCTAAAACTTTGTCACTCATCCTTACATCGCGAACTCATTCATACATACAATTTTTACAGTATTTTTACAGTTTTTACAGCTCATTCATTCGAATTCTCCCACTTAAGCATCCGTAGGCCGGTAGCCATTTCTCACTAGGTCTCCCATTGGTGTGCCAAGAACTCGTCTGAACTATAGAAAGTGTTCGCGGCCAAAACTGCTTTTTAGACGGAGCACATTTTATCGAATTTGGCAATTTGTTGACAAAACGGGCTCCTGCCTGAGAAGGCAAACTCTCGTAAACCACCGTTCTGTGTCCAGTGTCGCCCAGTTCGGTAGTTTTCCCTACCTCTAGTTTCATAAGAGTGTATGTCTACACCTCTTGTGGGACCGGATCGCATTTGGTTTTGAAGAAAACGCAGGTATCAAGGATGTAGAGACAGGGAAGTGTCAACATATTGAGACTTTTGAACGCTGGTCTGCACGACTCTCTCCATTGAATTTTTGCAATGGTTCGAATTGCTTTCTTTTTTTTATATAAAAAGTTCATCTCAGTTTATAAAAAAGTTCATAAAAAGTTTATACATACATCTGCCGCTGCAGATGTAAGTTGGCCGAACAGTGCTGCAGTCTCGCGGAGAGTATCGGTACTACTGCTTCATAGAGAGAGAAAGTGAAATCAACAAAGAACCCGTGAAGAGCGGCAAGTATCAGGAGAGTAGAAACCTCGAGCAGCTTTCCCGCCATGTTTTTCACCTCGCCTCGCACTCACATCACATGAACCTACTCTCTACTGTATCTTGTTTCGCATCTTGTTCTACGACGACAGCAGCTGTGAGCTGGCGCATTCACTAAATCACTATTTGAGATGCCGGCCACTCTTATAAGGGTATTTTAAGGCAAATATGTGGTGAAGGATGAGTGTGATGAGTGGTAGTAATAAGTTATGAGGTGTAGTCTTGTTACAAACTAAGGCCGACGCTTCCTTAGAATGGGTCATTAATTAAAAGCCCTATGACCAATGGAAATACAAGGACCAACGACTTAACGTGACTTCCGAACCACGCGGGTGATGGTCTGATATGTCTAAACGATGGTGGGAGTTGATGCAGGTATCATCAGATGATTACTGAGACTATCTGAGCCGCTTTAGACCTATATCATCCTCAAAACCTCCTTGAAGCTGGATTCACGCCACGAGTCCCAGTCTTCTTTCTGCCATGAAACATGAAAAATAACTCAAATGCTGGGACTCATTGTTTGCCGAGTTTAGCCGACATGTTGGCAATACGTTGGTATCAACTTCAGAAGCTTTCAAATACATATTTGAAATTACATAGAACATTATTTCTAACATAGTCTAAAAGTAACTTAGGGGTGCACCTATTGTAGGCAGTTATATCAACCCTGAACTACGCGCAAAAAACTGACGTTTGACTGCGGCATTAACTTGGGCGTCTACAAGTATACATTCAACTCAAGACCGATTACCAAAAAGTTGTATGTTACTTCAATAAAGTAACCAGCCTTAGTTAGGAATCTATATTATATTATTTTCAAAACTGAGTTTAATGAATAAACTTTGCCAAAATGACACAGTAAAAATTATAAAATAAAAATAGTAAACAATATATAAAAAAATACAAAATAAAGCATAATGTAAAATATAAAATGTAAAACAATGTAACATACAGAATAATAAATAAAAATATATATAAAATAGGATAATTATGAAACATTAGGTTTTGGAATATAAGTGATGTTGAATTATTTGATATACTCGTACACCGAAGAGGTAACATATTCACGAACAATAAAAACTGTATATGTATTTATCTTTTTTATTTACATACAAACATAGAATAGTGTCGCTGTTAACAACTATTCTTAACGTATACGTGGCATATATGCTAATTTTACAGGTCTAATTTAAAGTTTACGAACACATTACAAATATTGAATAAAAAGGTAAACTTCATTGTGATTTTAAGTTTATTATTATTATTCACGTATAGGCATAATCAGGTCACTCGATGTACTCGTACGTTATCCCCGTCTTGAAAAGTTGGCTTTTCTTTGTGCTTAAACTTGCTTTATCCTTTTGGAATTAGGCCTAGCTTCTTTTTTTCATCATTAGGTTAATCTTTTTTATTTAGTGTCTTAATTTCCTCTGCCTTAGGAGACCTCTTTACTCTATGCGTGAACTGGACGAGACATCTCTCTTTTACTAATAGTGGCAGAGTAGCTTGTCCTGGCCCAAATATTGTGTAAATATTCTTGTACTCGTATACTATATCTTTAACTTATTGACACTGTCTATCCGAGTCATCGGTCAACGACATAGGAAACAAGTATTCAAGTAAGTGTGAGCTGAAGAGGTTTTTATTGTCAAATTCATTTAATACCATGGGAGAATTCATGGAAAATGGTGTTTAAATTTAAATTTGTATACTTATATTTTTAATAATATAGTTGAAGATTTTTTAGCTATTATTTCTTACCAGTGGTGGTAGATTTTGTGTGTTTTGTTGTTGTTGTATAGTTTTTTTGTCAACACAATCATTTTATACTGTACATTGACAAAATAAAATTAAGTGTTTGGTAAGTTTTGTACCATGAGTGTGTGTGTATCTCATGCAGTAGGTCAGGGTTGGGTTGAAGGAACGCGGTCAGACAGCAGCTCTGCGCAGCTCCTGTCCTCCTGATCACAAACGACCGGTATTTTCCTCCTAAGTTATTAATTTTGTACAGTTTGAGTGTACATAATATTAATACTATAGATAAAATTGTATCTATGTTAATACAAATTTACGATAATAGTGGTTTTCTGTAACTGTTATCATAGATTTAATGACTACATTCATGTAACTCGTACCATGAGTAAGTGTGTGTATTCAGCATGAGGGATCAAAATAATGAGACAATCAAGAATTAGATATTGATTCTGTCTAAAACCCCCTGTTTTTTTACATTTTCGACAATTGTTTCTTCAACTCCGGTATCGCTTAGCCTGTTGTTTGTGTCAAAGGTTTGTTCTCATGAATCAAAATAAAAACAACTTTGAAAGGTGTCTTTACAGGGTGGCTTTTTCGCTTTCAAATTTGCCTACTTACAAGTCTGGATGTAAGTATGTGCGCATAATGGTCTTTTCTCAACAAAATATCGTGCTGTCTTAATTTCTGCAGTGGGACCTTGTTGTGTCCTTCACTCTTGACAAAGTAGAAAACCTATATTTTACGGAGCACTTCACTGTTAGTCACAGGTAAAGAGCCCAGAAACATTGCGCCCCTGTGCGGAGCTCCTGGGCCACCCAATAAAAGTATGTGAAAAAATGTGCATTACAACGAATACTGAATACGGAATACGCCGTTACGCGGCTACCATTTGGTTTAGCATGCCGGTGGGAGCTGGTTGCCAGTAGTCACCAGAGAGTGATTGTAGTGGTGGGGACGAAATCAGTCCGCATGTTTGTACTGTGCGCGGATCCTGTTCAACGAAATTAGCCTCCGCTAAGTTGTATTAGAACTGCAACCTTTAAACCTTATTTAATTCAAAACTATTAGCTAATTTTGAACTACGAGTAAATTAGGTGGGAGAAAAGTTATTCACAGCCAAACTTGAGATCATACAATGTGTGTTTTATGGAAACAGGAAGCAGAAACAAATGCGCCGATTAATTTAAACATCAGCAGCGGGTAATTTCTGAGCGTTCTTAAGAATTTTAAGAGAAATACTATGAACAACGTGCCCAATCGAGTACCGTTCAACGCCAAATAAAACGAAACCGCGTCAAAAGATGTAAACGATTTTGATATTGTATAAGAAGAACGAACACGAATTTCAACGAACACGGTGAAAGACGACGTTGACTCTCTGGTTCAGGTTCCAAAAGAAAAAATTAATAAAGGAAGAAATGGGCCCTGAATAAAATAACATTAAAGAGAATAGGATTCCGTTGGAAAACAACTAATAATAGACGCCATTAGTTGAACGTTTCGATGTCCGTGAATTACGCTTAAAACGCGATGAGAAAATTGAGTGAATACATGTCCTCAACCGTCCTATAGTTTATATGGACAGACTGTCCATTCACACTTCAAAACCATGCCTGGACGGACACCACCAGTAGTGCAGGACTTAAGACACCTGGTAAAGGCCAACGCCTTATTGTTTAATGACTACATTGGAAGAGGACGCTTTGTTAGCATGCCCTCCTACGTTTACTCAGGAAAGAAGTACCATACCACGAGACATATACGACAACCACGAAAAGTGTGTCAAAGGACAAAATTAATACCAAATTTTAAAGCCAAATTCGGTCATTAACCTCCCTATCACAACAAACAAGCCAACCCTGCTCCTACAACGTCTAGTGGAAAAAGACATGATTCTCAGACGGGAGCCCATTCAAATGTTCAAGCCACAGTTTTAATCATCAAACAGTTCAAGCCTCGTTTTAAACATACAAAATTGAACCTGTTTCAAGAATCTTAGACAGACTGCCACCGTATCATCGGACTTGAATCCATGGTTGATTTGAGCCTATAAAGAAAGGGTGGCCAAGAAAAATGTCACGTTCAATATGGATTCAGTTGTGGATCAGTTGGTGAAAAACGTGTGCGTCCATAACTATAGAAGACTGGAAAAACGATGTGAACCAGTCGAAAGTGAAGTGGCCTATTTGGAATTAGAGCCTTTTATCGCATTCGAAGAAGTAACGTCGACTGGGCGAGACTCCGTGACAGTGAAGTGTGATGAAATAGACGATGTTGTTGAAACATTGACACTTGAGACAACAAGAACTGGAACTCCGGTTGACGATCGCTTAGCCAGGAGAAGTTCCTTAACTGCTAATAGCCGTGTTTATGATTATTTTAAACAATGATGACACTTGAGGTATAATACATTATTTTCGCGGTGTTACCAATAAACATACCTATACATAAGAAGGAATACAAATAAGAAAATAAAATAACAAAATTACGTCAAACATAATTAGTGTATAATTTACTTTTTTGAAATTTGTGCGGTAAACGACAAGCAGTACAACCTGCGCGACTATCACGCTATTCAGAGCAGACAGGCGCTTTTGATGCCTACCCTAGAAGTACTCGTAGGGATAGTAGCGTTCACGGATCCTTTCCACCGCGCTGTCGTCCCTAATTCTACTTTCAAAAGACTCTGTCCCTCTGAACGGTATGCTAAACCAAATATTTATATGGCCGTAGTTCTTGGCCCATGTTACCCGTTTCTAGACTTTGCCGGCTCGGCAGTTTATTTATAGAGCTGTTGAAATTAAGTCGTTATAAAGCTATAGTTGAAAATGTACCTCAATATTATATATGATTATCCCAAAAAGATATTTTTGATACTTGTTTCATTTGAAATGTCCTCGGCTAAGTCAGGCGGATCAAAGAGTTTGAAACTATTTATACGTACTGTTAAGTCGTTACTAATTGATTTTGTAGCATGTGTGTTCTATACTGCTATAGACTAAATACTCAACAAAACGGTTTACATATAAAGATTCAATGTATGGCAATTGTATAAATACAGGAACGTACACAGTTTATTGCAGTTCTTATAGTAAAAAGATGCCCTTAAAAAAATAAAACGATTATTTAACACGTTGTAAACTCCTTCAAAATTTCAAAAATATATAAAAAATGTTTTTTTACGTTGATTAACTCCTTCACATTCGTAACAAAGAAAATTGTATATAGGGTGATTCAAAAATATAGGGCGCATTTCAGGGTAGGTTCCTTTATGCAAAAACAATGAAAAAGTCCCTTATAAAAATGGGTCCTAAACCGTTACTCCGGTAGCCGCCATTTTGTATTTTTTACTAAAAATTTGTCCAGAACTTTGCAGTTCAAACCCAGGGTGTTTATTCCCAAGGGCAATTCAGAAAAAATAATTATGTACAAAACAAAAAAATCGCTGCAAAATTACTTTTCAAATTAAAAATAATGTAAATGGCGCAAATACAAAATTTTACAAGAGTAAAAAAAGTTGTATTTCATAATTTTACATTAAGACACAAACATTTTTTCCAAATGTAACAAATATTTTCACCTTTTGTCAATTTGCCAACTGGCGTTTACTCCGTTATTTTGTATTTAGTATTTCAGAACGAAGTTTAATGATTTATCAATCTTCTGGTAGGGTGTTTATGTGTAATAAGTTAATTTTAGAGAAAAAATATATCACAGAAACAAAAAGTGTTATATTTTTAGTTTTGAATCCTTTGCACTTTAGACAAAAATTGTATTTTTATACTCTACATCAAAATAAACATTTTTTCCAATTTATTATATTTCTTTACATTAAAACAAAATTAGTTGTAAAAGCGTCGCAAAAAAATGAAAAATTAACAAAACTTAATGTATCTTAATGTGTAAAATTAAATAACTTTTTTACTCTTGTAAAATTTTTTATTGCGCCATTTTCTCATTGTATTTTAATTTGAAAATTTAAACAGCCGCCATTTTGTTTTTGTATGGTTTGAAGACATAATTATTTTTTTCTTATTGTCTATTTGAACACATAAAACCCTCTAACAGGTTTAATGCAATCGGTCAAACCGCTTGGAGATATAAATTTTAAGTAAAAAATACAAAATGGCGGCTTACAAAAGAGTTTTAGACCCAATACATTGTTTTTGCATATAACCCACACCAAAATTTGCGCCTATTTTGTCACCCTGTATAAACACTATCAAACAAAACGTTTTATTGGCCAGACAAACTTCTTTAAAGGCACATAGTAACGCAAAGTATTAAGCGATTACATGAATATTATACGTGTAAAGCGACAATATCAGATTAGCTGTGCTTGACAATGTTAAACGTTAGCTTGAGGTTTCGTAGTTTCCTTATAGCAGCTCGGATTCTCGAGTTCAAGAAGCTATCACTAAATCACTATTTGAGATGCCGACTACTCTCATGAGGGTATTTCAAGGCAAATATGTGGTGAAGGATGAGTGTGATGAGTGGTAGTAGTAATGAGTTATGAGGTGTAGTCTTGATACAATTAAGGCCGACTCTTCCTTAGAATAGGTCATTAACTAATAGCCCAATGACCAATGGAAATACAATTATCACTAATTAAGAAGAAATCTTTGTTCAAGTCATTTCCTACGCCCAAATACAACATTAATATGTCACGGCTGCATGTAGTAGGGGTGGAAAATGTAGCAATGCTTCATAATAATACGTAAACATGTATGTATTAAGTATTTTAAACATAAAAAACAACTTTGCGTCGCAATCGTCAACAATTTTGGAACATACTATAGCGGAATGTTGTTTATTACTCCTTAAATAGAAATTGCATTCAAACATGTACGATATTATAGAGGTTCGTCTTGCAAAAAAGATCTTATTGCCAAACGTTAATGTTTAAATTTAAAACACTGAAATGAAAGGTAAATATATTTTAGAAAGGTGTTTTAAAACTAAACGCTAAAATAATATTTTTTCCACTCGTCTTACGCAACCCTTACGACCTCGCTGTTTTCAATCAACATTGAACTCCTATTTTCTTGGCGCCATGCAAGGTTTCTTTGTGCCCAGATCATTGCCATGGCTGGCTCCGCGCTGGTTTGCAGCGAGCACACAATGACTGCTCTCCTTCCTACCTCTGGCTCCTGATACCTCGACACTACCTAAGGCGGTCCTGTCACACTGTCCCGCCTTCGACCTCGGCCTCGCGCCCCGCCCCTCGCCGCCCTCATCGCCCCTACTCGACCCTACCTAGTGCCAATCACTCAATCTGATTAGTGATCACTCACTTTCAACATTAATTACTCCGCATACTGCTGGCCCTAACTCGAACAGTGTCAACATTACAATATTGTATTTATGTGTTTCTTTCGATACTGTGCAATTGTGCATGGCCTCTCTCAAACTTGATGAGAAAGAGGCTGTCCCCTGATCCTAGGGCCGGAAAATTTAAACGGAAAACACAGTTTTTAAGTTTGGAATTTAAGTATAGGAAATAGTAGACAAAAATAATTTATAACAACGAAGACGGTCAATTTTATTTATTTATTTATATAAAATTTGCCTCTTTACAAGATATGGTAACAAATAATACCCGTTTCTTCCAACCCACCCCCATAGATGGCATTATTGCAAGTATACGGAGTGGTTAAGGACACTGACAAAATAATTTACTTAACAATTTAATTAAAACGAAAGATAAAATTAGAATGTGGAAGATAACATATATATAACGGATCAATCATAGATAAAGTTTATAGATTAAATTAAAACCTAGTTTTGTTTATTTATTATGTACGCATAGTATCATTTGCGTTATGGAACAACCTTGTCATTGATATCAGAACAATAGATGATTGTGTTAGGTTTGGGAAGAAAATTAAAAATCAACTTAAGCAAGATCTTGAGGAGTGATCACTTTAAGAATACTTCAAACATGTGCGTTATAAAATCTGTTTCTTGTTTTTGTTTAATTGTTTAGTTTTTAAAAATTTTGCCATTCTTCTTTGGTGTTTGTTTTTAGTTTTATTTTAAAGTTCTTCATGTGACACTTCGTTTGTTTGTTTGTTACTTATAGTATTATGTCTGTAGTTAGGTCTATAGTTGTTTTATATATTTTGTTGAGGTTAGGTGGTAGAAAGGGCTTTTAAGCCCTAACTTCGCCTTTTTGTCAAACCAAATAAAGGCGTTTTATTATTATTATAAGTCTTCATTTAATATAAATAAATTTATTTATAAATCACATGTTTGAATTTTTGTTGTATTTATCAACAACTGTATACAAATATTAATTTTTATATGGATTCTAATTTTAATAGGCCTATAACAAGTTTGCCTAACAATGACATCAGCGTTATTTTGAAAGCGCTTGTGTATTAAAATATCACTCTATACACTCTATAGAATTAACATTGCGTTGTTCAAATATGCTGATACTTTTCATAAGTTTGTAATAATGGAAAATAGTCGAATAAAATTACGTGGACTGAGACCTTGGATCATGTTTTATCAAAATAATGTAAAACATTCATTTTCTTTTCCTAAGGTTTCTTTCCTTTCAGAGAGCACAATAACGCACCTCTCCGCCTATAATACAACAATGCAAAGTTTATAATGTATATTGAATTCAATTTGTTTGATGGAACAAAAAATTATTCCACAGCAGGCTGCTCACTCTACAACTACAAAGGACTATTCTGTTATCAGATATTTTAAATATATTAATATAGGCCTAGCCAGTTGGATTCAAAACTTTGACGTGAGTACAAACTAACAAATTAGGAGATTTACAAATTCAAATCCACATTGGTATCTTCTTTGTGAAGAGCAGCGCCGAATAAAGATTTAATCTTAGCCGATTTATATTTGTCCGACTTCAATGTACGTTTCTCGTACAGTATTCCAGAAACTCAATTGATCTTATTGAAAAGTTGTTATTTAACTTTTATTTAAGTCTAAGTTTAACTAAAAATTTATTTTTAGCCCCGTATAGCTAATTTACTACTTACAGTATCTAGGCTTTCAGAACTAAATACAGATTAGTAAAGGAATAAATCCGAATGATTAACATTTGATGATATAATCTTCGCAAATTAGAAAGCTAAAATTATGGGACATGTTGCAAGCATTACAGAAAATGTAGGCGGCAAACGGGCAAAGGATAAATTGTGTTAACTGGAAGGGAAATTTAATTAATTGTTAAAGCAGTTTCGATGGGTTTTACAGTAATGATGACAAATCAAATAGTGAATGAATACAGACACACACAGCACAGGTATGTGTGCTCAAACTGTTGCATTTGTTGGGCAGCTGCTTAGTGAACTGACGACGAACCGATTGCTTTCTTCTAAATAATAACTGGTAGGGTTTTGGTAGTGACAACTAATGCAATACTTAGATAATTTGAAAAGCATAAGCCCAAAATCAACCAACAATATCAATACGATAAAATAGTAGCCTAGACAAATCTAAAGGAGATTTCAACCGGATGATTGTTGATCAGGGTCTAATGACCAGCTCGTTATGAGTTTATTTTATACAGATGTAGTATACGTGTATTATGTACCATATTATTATGTCACCTTGAGAATGCCTGCTCAGTGGCTCGATGTGCTGCGAGCCGCAGGTGAGCATAGCAGTGTGTCAGGTTGTCTTGTTTGTGGAATTCTGCGGTTCCCCGCCGAGTCGGGGTTCGAGAACGAGCCTTGGAGGCTCTTGACTCCTAGCCGACAAGATGACGTCATGTGGGCGGTTATGGGCGGGGGCGGGGCGGTCGGTCACACATGGTTGAAGAAACGCGAGCGCTAGTATCAGGAGCACAGAGCACTCTAGTCGCCTCGAGCCCGCGCCGCACTTCTCTGCTATTGTACACTACTCCTCCATATTGCCGATGACGAATGTATGAATGAATTGTGCCGTCGGCGAGATCCCAATAACGTATTATTATATTTTATTAAAATACTTTAACAGATTTCCAGTTTTACAAGAATTCTGGAAACCGTTTTCTGTCGTTTTCAACAAATTTTTTAAATAAAGTACCAGGGCCGCAGAGATGTTCAGGAGACAAAGTCAGCACCTGCTCAACTCCCCCCGACGACCGAATTCCGTCGGTCACCCCACGTCACCCGACCGTGTCCCGACCATGCCCGGGATAACCTCCCTAGTAGCTATCCCTCTCTCATGGTTAGGTACATAGGTGTCAATAATTACAATAACATTGTTTTAGACATTACAGTACAAATTGAGTTTGCGTTGATATTAGTTGCACTGCACGGTGATCACGTATATGAACAGTTCAGTGTTTAATGTAAAATTATATTTAATTTATGTTATTTTAAGGTACACGTAAATTATCCATTGTGCACTATTTTGTTGATTAACTCATTGGTTAACTGCAACTATGACCATAAACATAAATACTGAGAAGTATTAATAAACAAGATATGAACGCCTTTGTGTTATATACTGAGCTAATATAAAACCTGTCTTAAATATTTTACGAAATTATGTACTTTTTAAATACAGCGCGGGTTATTATACTGCAATATTTCAGTAATCAGTAATAATTTATCGTAATAACACATAACGCAACACAGGTATGCGTGATAATTGTCTCGTACATCATAATTTTGAGTTCGAGGATAATTTTAATTTTTTACTTTAAAATCTACATTTTTTTGGTTGTGTTAGACTGGTCAGCTTTCAGCCTTCGATGACTATTTTAAGCTAGTTCATTTTCCAATGTTTGTTATCTATTATGTTTTAGGTTACTGTTCAGTTTTCACCTAAAGACGGATCTGCACATTCAAAACGCCATGATATTATTGTTCACCA
Source organism: Matsumurasca onukii (assembly GCA_018831715.1). Lineage (NCBI taxonomy): Eukaryota > Metazoa > Arthropoda > Insecta > Hemiptera > Cicadellidae > Matsumurasca > Matsumurasca onukii. The sequence goes on along the minus strand of CM032062.1, from coordinate 30,157,349 downwards.
GCGATGGAAAATGTCCGCAATTAAAGTTCAAACTATACATAATTGACCTCTCACAATAATCAGTATTGTGATTAAAGAGGACAATAGGTCCAAAATTTGCATCGGGTTGACGCATGATGGTTTCTCCGGTCTGACAGTTCAGCGCGCTAGCCACGGGTCCAGAGCAACACATCGGGGCGGAAGTATGGGTGTGGAGGGGGAAGTTGTTGGGTGCTCTCCCCACGGTCTTGTATAGGGAGGTTCTCTTTTTCACTGGCAGGTATACCGCATACCCGCCCCTGGCCCCCGGTATTCCATGGACTCCTCCATAGATTTGCTTTGGAGCAGCCACTGATTGGTATATACAGTTCGTCAGGTTTAGCATGGCCGGTGAGATGGGCTATAGGCGACTTTTCCGACCTAGAGCGTTTCGATAGGGAGATATTTGTTTTTTTTCTATTTTTGTGTTCCTTCAACGGTATATTTTATACAGGGTCAGCAAAACGTGTAGGACGACCTAAATACAGTTCGTTAGGTATAGCATGGCCGGTGGCCTTGAGATTTCCTGCTGGCCGCTTATGGCCCTATAGCCCATCTCACCGGCCATACTAAACCTGACGAACTGCACAGCTGAATGCGCGAAAGCAAACATTACTTTGCTGAGAAACACAAGTCGTCTGATCTCTTGAATACTTTTAACGGGTTTTAAAATACTAACCCACAACCCAAAATTGGAGGTTTGGGGCCACTCAAAATATTAAAACATCAAGTCCAGAATCCTATCGAGTGGTCCCTCATTTTGTGAATCTTGCTTCGTAAGATAACATGACTAGCGCAAACTAGGAGTATTTACCTTAACTCTAGCCGAATTAGTACTCAATAATCAAAAGTCAAAACCCAACTTAAGTTAACATTATTTTCCTTTCGATGCTCTGGGTTTGGTATTCTATTAAAAACACCTAGGCCCTATTTAATTTTACTTATATACTTAAAACATGAAATATAATTTAGTTTTACAATAGCAGTACTCAGTACAAAGCTTTATACGACGCGTACATGTTCTAACATAAAACTATAATGTCCAGATTGACCAGAGGAACAAAACTGGCGAGAGTTCTTTACCGACACCTTTAAAATGAGATATTACAAGATAAGTAATACATTTAATACTTCGATTTGCCCCTCGGCTAATTGTCCAAAATGTAGGGAGCTGGACAGCTGGTTCAAAATTTAGAAATCGTTAAAACCAACCTCAGAGCGTTTTATCTACACAATATGGAAATAAGTGTATTTTCATGGATTAAAAGGTACGTAACCGACCCTGTATATATTCGAGGGAGTGACGAACTACATTAGTGTATGTAGACTACAAGTACATACAGTACTTTCTCGAGGGCCGTATTGAGGCCTGGGGGCCAGCAAACCCAAACGTGTCGTGCGACCACAGGGTTCATTTTGTGTCTGTCAGTACGACACATTTATTTTAGATAGGTTACGGCCGTGGAATTCAGCGGATTTGATAACAAGTTGTGGTGTGGAACGCCCGTCGCCGGCTCCGATGTCGGAAGGGGAGGTGAGGGATAAGTGCCAGCGGTGGAAGGGAGGTGGCCGGGCGGAGAAGGGCAGTGTAGTGAAAGAGTGGGACAGAGGGGCTTGTCACTCTTCCATCATCATATAGCCTGCCGAATGACATCTCCCTTCCTACTGTATCAGGAGATCAGGAGCAGGCAGGAGCAGCAGTGTTGTGTGAAGAACAAACAGCTGCGAGGCGGAATCAGCTGATCACAGTTGGAGAGGGAGATGGTCTATAATTAGCTACCAACTACCAAGTGTCCAAGTACAGTATGTAGTAATATAGTCGATACGAAAGGCTGATAGAGTATAATGAGGCTGATGTGGAGGTCAGTTCTCATTGAGAATATTGCAATATTATGTGATAGACGCTTTCCGTCTGCATGCAAAGCTGAGACCGAAGGCCGAAGCGAAACTGTGAGCGAAGGGAACAGCCTCCTAACGTTTGTGGCAATAGAGAACGAAAAGCTGAGGCCAAAGGCTTAATCGAAGCTGTAAGCGTAGCACATTATAGTTGTTACAATTGGCGAATTAGAATAGCAAATTGCATCAAAATTTTGTTTCACTCACGCCAGCGGTTCTTTAGCTCCGTGTTAAACTTACTTTTATTTTGTTAAATTAATTATAGTCCTAGGTCTTTAATAGGTGTGTACAGCTATTCCTTTGCTGCTTTGCGTTACCAGTATTTTTGCTTGTTCTAGTGAAATTACTTGAACATGTATAGGCATAATATTAAATATTATGACGTGTGTGTTTTTACGTATACGTATGCAGAAAACAGTTTTCTAGATTTTTACACAAGGCCATTTCATTTTCAAACACTAAACGGAATAAAAGGTAGCCGAAAATATTACTCGTAAAATTAAGAGCGCAAACGCTTTGCGTAGCTATGTGGCTTTATTGAAAATAACACCAACGGGTAAAAATGTCCTACGTACGACCTCACTAATCCGGCTATATTGGGATTGAAATGCCGGATTAGTGGAGGTTCACTAAAAGATTCAATTTGCCAGGAATAATATTTCTTACGTTAGAGAACAATTCACTACTCTTAAATAATGCTTCAATTTCATTCTTATTCTTCCTTATGTCTGTGAATTTTGATCTGCCGATGTTAACTTATCATCACACCATTTTAAAATCACGTGGTCAAAGTAACATGATTAACATCTCACGGCCTGTACTGAACGGAAGCACAGATTAGCAATAAAGAATGCAGGCTTTACTGACAAGTAGAGACTTGAAAACAGAACCTAAATGGCAAGGTCACAGCGCCGGATTACTGGACGTGTCGGAGTGGCGAACGACCGGATTATAGAGACTGTACTTACTTATAGGTCTTGCTTTGCACATACAATGCAATCTATGCTGTAGGGTGCTAGGACAGCCCTAACAGGCCAATATTAGCATTGAACTGTAGTGTGGCAACTGTATTGCTAAAGACAACATGCCAAATTAAATTTTTGAGGCCTACTTCATATTTTTTTACCCATTAAATATACAAGTTTAACTAAAACCCCAACAAAATACCCCGTCTCTGGCAAGCTGGCCCAAATACATTAACAACCTGCTGTTGATGATATTGCATCTGCATGTATTTTCATCCCATCTATGGGCACCACCAACATAGTGCGTGGAGAATACTATACACGTTTCGAATATTGTTATATTACAGTCTACTATTAATATAGGACTAATATTATTGTTTAAAGTGTGGTATATTAAGTTACTGTATTAAAAATTCATATTCTCCACGCAATCATAACTAACACGCTCAATCGTTATGAATTGTCCGAACCAGTAGGTCGGTTCATGTTGTGACATAATAAATAGCTCATGATAATTAACCCTCTGTATAATGTTGTACAGGTAAATAGGAAAAATACAAATACTGTACTGTAAATATTTTCGAAGGCGTAGATGGAAATAAATATTGTATGTTAAAAGCAAGTTCGATGTTAGAAGAATGGAGAATTTTAGCTTCCAAATATCGGCGATTACCATACATGTAACTAACTATGTTGATTGAGTAGGCTAGGCACCGAAGTGTTGTACTGAGCGTGATGTGTAGGAGAGGAATGAGTGGCGGGGTGCGCGCGAGTGTCAGGTGCGCGGTCACACCAACGCGGCCGGCTGCGCAGGATATCCAAACCGCGCTCACAGCACCAGGAGCCCATGCCGAGCCAGGGGACAGGTGCGCGCCACTGTCACGAGCGCACGTCCCGCGGGCCACCTGGGTCACAGGCGCAGCAGCAGATCGATCCGGGATATTCGCCAGAAACACCAAGCGGCCGTCTTCAGAGGACTACACTAATCTAGGAACTACATTTTATTAATATCATAACTTAAGATCTAACCTGAGACTATTCCAGCCAATATTTAAAAATACCGTTACATCATAAAAATTGATAGCTTGTAAAAATTACAACTGAAAATATAACCAAGTAAAATGAGGACACGTTAAAGGAATAAAACTACATGTTACCCTTAACATACAAGAAAAAAACAATTAGCTGAAAAACACAGAAATGTGGTAGGTAATTATTAATTGAAAGCATCTCACCCAGACTCGGACGACGAACCTCGCACTACGGGGACCACGCATTAACTGTCCCCGTAGTTAATGATTATTATTATAAGATTATTAACAATCAACTAAACAGTCAACTCATCATTACCATAGGACTTACTTACTAGCCTACTGTCAAGCCACACATCGCCCTTTTTATGAGCACAAATAATAAATTAAAATTGGTAAAATATATCAGGTACAGGTACTATAGCGTACTAACAAATTTGGTTTGTCGATTGCGGGGTTGGGACCGCTATGAGAAGACTATTTTAAATTAG